>CM060838.1:0-502500 GCA_030762175.1 Metallyticus violacea
ACCTAACCTAACCTAACCTAACCTAACCTAACCTAACCTAACCTAACCTAACCTAACCTAACCTAACCTAACCTAACCTAACCTAACCTAACCTAACCTAACCTAACTAACCTAACCTAACCTAACCTAACCTAACCTAACCTAACCTAACCTAACCTAACCTAACCTAACCTAACCTAACCTAACCTAACCTAACCTAACCTAACCTAACCTAACCTAACCTAACCTAACTAACCTAACCTAACCTAACCTACCTAACCTAACCTACCTAACCTAACCTAACCTAACCTAACCTAACCTAACCTAACCTAACCTAACCTAACCTAACCTAACCTAACCTAACCTAACCTAACCTAACCTAACCTAACCTAACCTAACCTAACCTAACCTAACCTAACCTAACCTAACCTAACCTAACCTAACCTAACCTAACCTAACCTAACCTAACCTAACCTAACCTAACCTAACCTAACCTAACCTAACCTAACCTAACCTAACCTAACCTAACCTAACCTAACCTAACCTAACCTAACCTAACCTAACCTAACCTAACCTAACCTAACCTAACCTAACCTAACCTAACCTAACCTAACCTAACCTAACCTAACCTAACCTAACCTAACCTAACCTAACCTAACCTAACCTAACCTAACCTAACCTAACCTAACCTAACCTAACCTAACCTAACCTAACCTAACCTAACCTAACCTAACCTAACCTAACCTAACCTAACCTAACCTAACCTAACCTAACCTAACCTAACCTAACCTAACCTAACCTAACCTAACCTAACCTAACCTAACCTAACCTAACCTAACCTAACCTAACCTAACCTAACCTAACCTAACCTAACCTAACCTAACCTAACCTAACCTAACCTAACCTAACCTAACCTAACCTAACCTAACCTAACCTAACCTAACCTAACCTAACCTAACCTAACCTAACCTAACCTAACCTAACCTAACCTAACCTAACCTAACCTAACCTAACCTAACCTAACCTAACCTAACCTAACCTAACCTAACCTAACCTAACCTAACCTAACCTAACCTAACCTAACCTAACCTAACCTAACCTAACCTAACCTAACCTAACCTAACCTAACCTAACCTAACCTAACCTAACCTAACCTAACCTAACCTAACCTAACCTAACCTAACCTAACCTAACCTAACCTAACCTAACCTAACCTAACCTAACCTAACCTAACCTAACCTAACCTAACCTAACCTAACCTAACCTAACCTAACCTAACCTAACCTAACCTAACCTAACCTAACCTAACCTAACCTAACCTAACCTAACCTAACCTAACCTAACCTAACCTAACCTAACCTAACCTAACCTAACCTAACCTAACCTAACCTAACCTAACCTAACCTAACCTAACCTAACCTAACCTAACCTAACCTAACCTAACCTAACCTAACCTAACCTAACCTAACCTAACCTAACCTAACCTAACCTAACCTAACCTAACCTAACCTAACCTAACCTAACCTAACCTAACCTAACCTAACCTAACCTAACCTAACCTAACCTAACCTAACCTAACCTAACCTAACCTAACCTAACCTAACCTAACCTAACCTAACCTAACCTAACCTAACCTAACCTAACCTAACCTAACCTAACCTAACCTAACCTAACCTAACCTAACCTAACCTAACCTAACCTAACCTAACCTAACCTAACCTAACCTAACCTAACCTAACCTAACCTAACCTAACCTAACCTAACCTAACCTAACCTAACCTAACCTAACCTAACCTAACCTAACCTAACCTAACCTAACCTAACCTAACCTAACCTAACCTAACCTAACCTAACCTAACCTAACCTAACCTAACCTAACCTAACCTAACCTAACCTAACCTAACCTAACCTAACCTAACCTAACCTAACCTAACCTAACCTAACCTAACCTAACCTAACCTAACCTAACCTAACCTAACCTAACCTAACCTAACCTAACCTAACCTAACCTAACCTAACCTAACCTAACCTAACCTAACCTAACCTAACCTAACCTAACCTAACCTAACCTAACCTAACCTAACCTAACCTAACCTAACCTAACCTAACCTAACCTAACCTAACCTAACCTAACCTAACCTAACCTAACCTAACCTAACCTAACCTAACCTAACCTAACCTAACCTAACCTAACCTAACCTAACCTAACCTAACCTAACCTAACCTAACCTAACCTAACCTAACCTAACCTAACCTAACCTAACCTAACCTAACCTAACCTAACCTAACCTAACCTAACCTAACCTAACCTAACCTAACCTAACCTAACCTAACCTAACCTAACCTAACCTAACCTAACCTAACCTAACCTAACCTAACCTAACCTAACCTAACCTAACCTAACCTAACCTAACCTAACCTAACCTAACCTAACCTAACCTAACCTAACCTAACCTAACCTAACCTAACCTAACCTAACCTAACCTAACCTAACCTAACCTAACCTAACCTAACCTAACCTAACCTAACCTAACCTAACCTAACCTAACCTAACCTAACCTAACCTAACCTAACCTAACCTAACCTAACCTAACCTAACCTAACCTAACCTAACCTAACCTAACCTAACCTAACCTAACCTAACCTAACCTAACCTAACCTAACCTAACCTAACCTAACCTAACCTAACCTAACCTAACCTAACCTAACCTAACCTAACCTAACCTAACCTAACCTAACCTAACCTAACCTAACCTAACCTAACCTAACCTAACCTAACCTAACCTAACCTAACCTAACCTAACCTAACCTAACCTAACCTAACCTAACCTAACCTAACCTAACCTAACCTAACCTAACCTAACCTAACCTAACCTAACCTAACCTAACCTAACCTAACCTAACCTAACCTAACCTAACCTAACCTAACCTAACCTAACCTAACCTAACCTAACCTAACCTAACCTAACCTAACCTAACCTAACCTAACCTAACCTAACCTAACCTAACCTAACCTAACCTAACCTAACCTAACCTAACCTAACCTAACCTAACCTAACCTAACCTAACCTAACCTAACCTAACCTAACCTAACCTAACCTAACCTAACCTAACCTAACCTAACCTAACCTAACCTAACCTAACCTAACCTAACCTAACCTAACCTAACCTAACCTAACCTAACCTAACCTAACCTAACCTAACCTAACCTAACCTAACCTAACCTAACCTAACCTAACCTAACCTAACCTAACCTAACCTAACCTAACCTAACCTAACCTAACCTAACCTAACCTAACCTAACCTAACCTAACCTAACCTAACCTAACCTAACCTAACCTAACCTAACCTAACCTAACCTAACCTAACCTAACCTAACCTAACCTAACCTAACCTAACCTAACCTAACCTAACCTAACCTAACCTAACCTAACCTAACCTAACCTAACCTAACCTAACCTAACCTAACCTAACCTAACCTAACCTAACCTAACCTAACCTAACCTAACCTAACCTAACCTAACCTAACCTAACCTAACCTAACCTAACCTAACCTAACCTAACCTAACCTAACCTAACCTAACCTAACCTAACCTAACCTAACCTAACCTAACCTAACCTAACCTAACCTAACCTAACCTAACCTAACCTAACCTAACCTAACCTAACCTAACCTAACCTAACCTAACCTAACCTAACCTAACCTAACCTAACCTAACCTAACCTAACCTAACCTAACCTAACCTAACCTAACCTAACCTAACCTAACCTAACCTAACCTAACCTAACCTAACCTAACCTAACCTAACCTAACCTAACCTAACCTAACCTAACCTAACCTAACCTAACCTAACCTAACCTAACCTAACCTAACCTAACCTAACCTAACCTAACCTAACCTAACAGACCTGACCTTGACCTATTGGGCCTGGCCTTGACCTATTGGGCCTGGCCTTGAACTAAGGAGCCTGACCTTGACCTATTGGGCCTGGCCTTGAACTAAGGGGCCTGACCTTGACCTAGTGGGCCTGACCTTCACCTAAGAGGCCTGACCATGACCTAGGGCGCCTGACCTTGACCTAGGGGGCCTGGCCTTGACCTATTGGGCCTGGCCTTGACCTATTGGGCCTGGCCTTGAACTAAGGGGCCTGACCTTGACCTAGTGGGCCTGACCTTCACCTAACAGGCCTGACCATGACCTAGGGCGCCTGACCTTGACCTGGGGGCCTGACCTTGACCTAGGGGCCCTCAACTTCGCCTACGGGGGCCTGTCCTTGACCTAGGGCGTTGGTCTTCCCCTAGGGGGCCTGACCTTCACATAGGGGCCTGACCGTGGCCTGGGGGGGCTGACCTTGACCTTGGGGGCTGGCCTTGACCTAGGGGGCCTGACCTTGACCAGGGGGCCTGACCTTGACATAGGGGCCCGGCCTTCACCTAGGAGGCCTGGCTTGACATTGGGGGCCTGGCCTTGACCAGGGGGCCTGGCCTTGACCAGGGGGCCTGGCCTTGACCTTGGAGTGCTGGCCTTGACCTAAGGGGCCTGACCTTGACCCAGTGTCTGACCTTGACCTAGGGCGCCTGACCTTGACCAGGGGCCTGACCTTGACCTAGTGGGCCTGACCTTGACCTAGGGGGCCTGACCTTGGCCTGGGGGCCTGACCTTGACCTGGGGGCCCGACATTGACCTAGGGGCCCTCAACTTAGCCTACGGGGGCCTGACCTTGGCCTACGGTTGCCTGACCTTGGCCTACGGAAGCCTGACGTTGACCTAGGGTGTTGGCCTTCACCTAGCGGGCCTGACCTTGACATAGGGGCCTCACCTTGGCCTAGGGGGCCTGACCTTGACCTGGGGACCTGACCTTGACCAGGGGGCCTGGCCTTGACCTTGGAGTTTTGGCCTTGACCTAGGGGGCCTGACCTTGAAAAGGGGCCTGACCTTGACCTTGGGGTTCTGTCCTTGACGTTGGGGGTCTGGCCTTGGCCTTGGGGGCCTGGCAGTGACCTAGGCGGCCTGAACTTGACCTAGGGGGCCTGACTTTGACCTAGGGGGCCTGGCCTTGACATAGGGGGCCTGACCTTCGCCTAGTTGGCCTGGCCTTGACCTAGGGAGCCTGGCATTCACCTACGGGGCCTGGCCTTGACCTTGGGGGCCTGGCCTTACCTAGTTGGCCTGGCCTTGACCTAGGGGGCCTGCCTTGACCTAGTTGGCCTCGCCTTCACCTAGGGGGGCCTGGCCCTGGCCTAGGAGGGCCTGGCCCTGACCTAGGCGACTTGACCTTGACCTAGGGGGTCTGGCCTTGACCTAGGTCTGTGACCTTGACGAGGGGCCTGACCTTGACCTAGTGGGCCTGACCTTGACCTAAGAGGCCTGACCTTGACCTAGGGCGCATGACCTTGCCTTGGGCGCCTGACCTTGATTAGGGCGCCTGACCTTGATTAGGGCGCCTGACCTTGACCTAGTGAGCCTGACCTTGACTTAGTGAGCCTGACCTTGACCTAGTCGGTCTGACCTTGTCCTAAGGGGCCTGACCTTGACCTAGTGGGTCTGACCTCTTTGACCTAGGGCGCCTGACCTTGACCTAGTGTGCCTGACCTTGAGCTAAGGGGTCTGACCTTGACCTAGTGGGCCTGACCTTAACCTAAGACGCCTGACATGGACCTAAGAGGCCTGACCTTGACCAGGGCGCCTGACCTTGACCTAGGGCGCCTGACCTTGACCTAGGGCGCCTGACTTTGACCAGGGGCCTGACGTTGACCTAGTGGGCCTGACCTTGACCTAGGGGGCCTGGCCTTGACCTAGGGGGCCTGACCGTCGCCTAGCTGGCCTGGCCTTAACCTAAGAGGCCTGACCTTGACCTAAGAGGCCTGACCTTTACCTAGGGCGCCTGACCTTGACCTAGGGCGCCTGACCTTGACCAGGGGCCTGACCTTGACCTAGGGCGCCTGATCTTTACCTACGGGGCCTGGCCTTGACCTAGTGGGCCTCACATTGGCCTAAGGGGCCTCAACTTGGCCTAGGGGGCCTGACCTTGACCTGGGGGCCTGACTTTGACCTAGGGGGGCCTGACCTTGGCCTACGGGGGCCTGACCTTGACCTACTTGGCCTCGCCTTGACCTAGGGGGCCTGGCCCTTGTCCATGAGGGCCTGGACCTGACCTAGGCGACTTGACCTTGACCTAGGGGGTCCGGCCTTGACCTAGGGGGTCTGGCATTGACCTTGGGGGGCTGGCCTTGACCTAGGGGGCCTGACCTTGACATAGGGGGCCTGGCCTTGACCTTGGGAGGCTGGCCTTGACCTAGGGGTCCTGACCTTGACCAGGGGGTCTGACCTTGACATAGGGGGCCCGGCCTTCACCTAGGAGGCTTGGCCTTCACCTTGGGGGCCTGGCCTTGACCTAGGGGGCCTGGTCTTGACCTACTTGGCCTCGCCTTGACCTAGGGGGCCTGGCCCTGGTCCATGAGGGCCTGGACCTGACCTAGGCGACTTGACCTTGACCTAGGGGGTCTGGCCTTGACCTAGGGGGTCTGGCCTTGACCTTGGGGTTCTGGACTTGACCTTGGGGGTCTGGCCTTGGCCTTGGGGGCCTGGCACTGACCTAGGCGGCCTGACCTCGACCTAGGGGGCCTGGCCCTGACCTAGGGGGCCTGACTTTGACCTAGGGGGCCTGGCCTTGACATAGGGGGCCTGACCTTCGCCTAGTTGGCCTGGCCTTGACCTAGGGGGCCTGGCCTTGACCTTGGGGGCCTGGCCTTACCTAGTTAGCCTGGCCTTGACCTAGGGGGCCTTCCTTGACCTAGTTGGCCTCGCCTTGACCTAGGGGGCCTGGCCTTGACCTAGTTGGAGGCCTTGACCTAGGGGGCCTGACCTTACTTAGCTGGCCTGGCCTTGACCTAGGGGGCCACACCTTGCTTGACCTAGGGGGCCTGACCTTGACATAGGGGGCCTGACCTTCGCCTAGTTGGCCTGGCCTTTACCTAGGGGGCCTGGCCTTAACCTAGTTGGTCTGGCCTTGCCCTAGGGGGCCTGGCCTTGATCTAGTTGGCTGCCTTGACCTAGGGGGCCTGACCTTACTTAGCTGGCCTGGCCTTGACCTAGGGGGCCACACCTTGCTTGACCTAGGGGGCCTGACCTTGACATAGGGGGCCTGACCTTCGCCTAGTTGGCCTGGCCTTTACCTAGGGGGCCTGGCCTTAACCTAGTTGGTCTGGCCTTGCCCTAGGGGGCCTGGCCTTGATCTAGTTGGCTGCCTTGACCTAGGGGGGCCTGGCCCTGACCTAGGCGGCCTGACCTTGACCTAGGGGGCCTGGCCTTAACCTAGGGGCCTGACCTTGACATAGGGACCTGTCCTTCGCCTAGTTGGCCTGGCCTTGACCTAGGGGGCCTGGCCTTGACCTTGGGGGCCTGACCTTGACCAGGGGCCTGACCTTTACCTGGTTGACCTGGCCTTGACCTAGGGGACCTGACCTGCCTAGTTTGCCTGACCTACCTAGTTTGCCTGACCTTGACCTAAGGGGCCTGACCTTGACTTAGGGGGTCTGCCGTTCACCTAGTTGGCCTGGCCTTGACCTAGGGGACCTGGCGTTCACCTAGTTGGCCTGGCCTTGCTGTAGTTGGCCTGTTTTAAACTAGGGGGCCTGGCTTTGGCCTAGGGGGCCTAACCTGCGCCTAGTTGGCCTGACCTTCACCTAGTTGGACTAGTTGGCCTGACCTTCACCTAGTTGGACTAGTTGGCATTGTTGGCATGACATTGACATAGTTGGCCTGGCCTTCACCTAGTTGGCCTGACCTTGACTAAGTTGGCCTGGCCCTGACCTAGGGGACCTAGGAGGCCTGGCCTTGGCCTAGTTAGCCTGGCCTTGGCCCAGGGGCCTGAACTTGACCTAGTTGGCCTGACCTTGTCCTAGAGGGCCTGCCCTTCACCTAGTTGGCCTGGCCTTGACCTAGGGGGCTAGGGGGCCTGACCTTCACCTAGTTGGCCTGACCTTGGCCTGGCGACCTGCCCTTGACCTAGTTGGCCTGGCCTTGACCTAGGGGGTCTGGCCTTGACTTAGTTGGCCTGACCTTGACCTAGTTGGCCTGAATTTGACCTCGTTGGCCAGACCTTTACCTAGGGGGGCCTGGCCTTGATCTAGGGGGCCTTATCTTGACATAGTTGGCTCGGTCTTGACCAGGAAGCCTGACCTTGACCTAGTTAGCCTGACATTGACCTGGGGGGCCTGGCTTTCACCTAGTTGTCCTGACCTTGAACTAGGGGCTTGGCCTTGACCTCGGGGCCTGACCTTGACCAGTTGACCTGGCCTTGACCTAGATGGACTGGTCTTCACCTAGGGGTCTGACCGTGACCTAGTTGGATTGCCTTGAGCTAGGGGGCCTGGTATTCACCTAGGGGGCCTGAAATTCACCTAGTTGGCCTGGCCTTGACCAAGGGGGCCTGGCAACCACCTAGATGGCCTTCCCTTGACCTAGGGGGCCAGTCCTTGACCTAGTTGGCCTGACCTTGACCTAATTGGCCTGACCTTCATCTAGGGGGCCTGCCGTGAACCTAGTTGTCCCGGCCTTGACCTAGGAGGCCTGATATTTACCTAGTTGGCCTGGCCTTGATCTAGGGGGCCTGGGCATTGACCAAGTTGGCCCGGCCTTCACTTAGGAGGCCTGAACTTGAACTAGTTGGCCTGGCCTTGATCTAGGGAGCCTGATATTGACCTAGTTGGCCTTGCCTTGACCTAGGGGGCTTGACCTTGATCTAGTTGGCCTTGGGCTTCACCCATTTGGCCCGGCCTTGACCTAGTTGGCTGATCAGAACCAGTTGGCCTGGCCTTGACCTTGGAGGCCATACTTTGACCTAGTTGGCCTGGCCTTCACCTGGATGGCCTGACCTTGACATAGTTGACCTGGCCTTGACCTAGTAGGCCTCCCAATCACCTGGGTAGCCTGGCCTTGACCTAGCAGGCCTCACCTTGACCTAGTTGGTCTGGCCTTGACCTGGGTGGCTTGACCTTCACATAGTTGACCTGGCCTTGACCTATAAGGCCTTACCTTGCCCAGTTGGCCTGGATTTGACCTGGGTGGCCTGACCTTGACCTAATTTGCCGACATTAACCCCCTTGGCCTTCCATTGACCTAAGATGCCTGCCATTGACCTAGTAGGCCTGACCTTGACCTAGTTCACCTGGCCTTGACCTAGTAGGTCTTACCATTCACTTGGATCTCATCTGACCTTCACCTTCACCTGACATTGGCCTTCATCTGGCCTTCACCTTACCTTGGCCTTCACCTGATCTTGACGTTCACCTGGCCTTAGTATTCACTTGACCTTGAACTTCGCCTGCCTTCACCGCACCTTTACATAAACCTGACCTTGACCTTCGCTTGGTCTTCTCCTCACCTTGACTTTCACCTGGCCTTCACCTACCCCGGGCGACCTTGAAATGACCTTAATCCAGCCCGGCCGACATTGACTTACCCTGACCTTGACCTGGTTCGGACCGTCTTGTTCTGATCTTGACCTGGCCCTGCCGACCTTGGTCTCACCAACTTACCATGACCTGTCCCAACCAACCTTCACCAAGCCGGATCTTCGCCTATCCCGAGCTGCCTTGACCGAGCCCGAACTTGACATATCCCGAGCCATCTTGACCAAGCCCGACCTTCACCTATCCCGAGCGACCTGGACCAACCCGACCTTCCCTATCCCCAGCGACCTTGACCCACCCGACCTTCTCCTATAGAGACCGACCTTCACCTAGCCCGAGCGACCATGACCGAACCCGACCTTCACCTATCTCGACCGACCTTGACCGACTTCAACCTTCACCTATCCCGACCGACATTGACCTACCCGACCTATCCCGACCGATCTTGACCGAGCCCGACCATGACCTATCCCGACGACATTCACCTATCCAACCTTGACCGAGCCAGACCGTGACCTAGCCCGACGTTCACCGAGCCCGAAAGACATTCACATAGCCCAACCTTGACCGAGCCCGACCTTGACGTAGCCCGGCCTTAACCAAGCCCGAGCCTGACCTTGACATAGCCAGACCTTCACCGAGCCCGAAAGACCTTGACCTAGCCCAACCTTGAACGAGCACGACAGAAATTTACCTAGCCCGACCGACCTTGACCTAGCCCGGTCGATATTGACCGAGCCCGACATTGACCTAGCCCTCCCCACCGACCTTGCACTAGCCCCACAATGACCTATCCCGCCCGACCGATCTTGACTTACCCAACCTTGCCCGAACCTGACCGACATTGACCTAGCACGACTTTAACCGAGCCCGCCCTTGACCTAGCGTGCCCGACCGACATTGACCTTGCCTGGCCGACTTTGACTGTGCCCGACTTTGACCTAACCCGCCCGACCGACCTTAAACTAGATACGTTGACCTATCCGACCTTGGACGAACCCGGATGACCTTGACTTAGTACGACCTTCACCGAGCCCGAAAGACCTTGACCTAGTCCGACCTTGATCTATCCCGACAGACGTATCGAGCCCGACCTTGACCATCCTGACTTTAACCCAGTCTGACCTTAACCTAGCCTGACCTTGACCTACCCAGACCTTGACCGAGCACAACCGACCTTGCGCTATCCCGAGCCCAACCGACAATGACCTAGCTCACCCGACCAACTAACCTACCCGACCAAGCCCGAGCCCGACTTTGACCTAGCTCGACCTTCACCGAGTACGACCGTGCCCCACCCAAACCGAACGCGTTCTTGACCAGCCATAGCCCGACCTGGACTTAGCCCTACCTTCATATAGCCCGAAATTCACCGAGTCCGGCCGACATTGACCGATACCAACCTTGATCTGTCCCGACAGACGTAACGAGCCCGCCCTTGACCTAGCCTGACAACCCAGACTGACATTAACCTAGCCTGACCTTGACCTAGTCTGACCTTGACCAAGACCGACCTTGCCTACGACATTGACGGAGCTCGAACTTGACCAGCCCGACCTTGTAAAGCCCGACTAAGATAAAGCCCGACTGACCTTCACCTAGCCTGACATTGAACCAGCCCGACCTTGATAAACCTCGCCCGACATTGACCAACCCCTACCTGATCTAGCCCGACAGACCTATAGAGCCCGACCTTGACCTAGCCTGACCTTGAATTAGTCCGACCTAGACCGAGCCCGACCTAGCCCGACAGACATTGCCCTACGACAATGACCGAGCTCCAACTTGACCTAGTCCGGCCTTGACCAAGCCCGAGTTTGTGTTGCCCGACCTTCACCTAGCCCGATTTTGACCTAGTCCGACCTTGATCCCCGACCTTGCCTGCCTTTCACCCCCTACTTCACTGTGACATTGACTCAGTCCTCCCCGACCTTCATCCCGAACCTCTCCTGACATTGACTCCCTTCCTCGCTGTGACATAGACCTCAGTCCTCCCAGACCTTAAACCCGTACCTCGCCCGACATTGTCCCCGTCCTAGCCCGGACTTAGACCCCCCGTTTTGACCGTTCCCTCGCCATATCTTGACCCTCGACCTCGCCAGAACTTAACACCCGACCTATGACTTTTACCCCCCGACCTCCCCACTGCCCTCCCACGTCTTCAGATCTTGACCCCACCTGCCCAGATCTTTACCTCCCCTCCCTTTACCTCCCCTGACTTAAAACCTACAACCTCCATTAACCTTGAATTCCCACCGCCACAGACCTCCCACCACCCCTGGAATTGACCTTCCACCTCTGCTGACATTGGCCCCGAACCTTGCCTCTCCTTGACTTCCCATCTCCCCTGACATTGACCTACCCCCCCCCCCCCTGGCCGTGCCCTTCCACCTCCCCTGACCGTCTACTCCCACCTGCCTGACATTGACCTCTGACCTACCCTGACCTTCCCCTGGATCTTGCCAAACCTTGATCCCCAGACCCCGTTGACCTTGACCCCAACCTCGTCTGACTACCAACAGATTCATTTACACTATAACTACCTTCGCAAATTACTATTTCGTTCTCATTACTACCCACCAAAAACTACAACTTAATTATTACTACCATCTAATTACTACTACTACCACCAGCTAACTATTAAACTACCCCTACAAACCACTTAATTAATAAATAGTACTTAGTATTACTACATCTAATAACTACTTAGTACTACTACGACTACTACCAATAACTTAGTACTACGACGATTTCTAACTACTTAGTACTACTACCACGACTACCACATATAGCTTAGTACTACTGCTTACTACCTAGAACTACTAGTACTTCTATCTACTTAGTGCTACTAGTACTACTATCTACTTAGTACTTCTACTGCTACTATCTACTTAGTACTTCTACTGCTACTATCTACTTAGTACTACTATTAACTAATTAATACTACTACTTACTACTTAGTACACTACTATCTAATTGGTACTACTACTACTACTACTTTTTACTACCACTACTACCAATTATTACTTGGTACTAATACACCTACCACTAACTACTTGGTACTACCACTAACTACTTGGTACTACTACTACCACTAACTACTTGGAACTACTACTACCACTAACACTAACTACTTGGTACCATAGTACTAACTACTTGGTACCACAACAACTACTTAGTACCACTACTAACTACTTAGTACCACTACTAACTAAATAGTACCACAACTACTAACTAACAACTTAGTAATACTACTAACTAACTACTACTACTAGTACTACTTAGTACTACTAATTTATTACTACTACTAACTACTTGGTACTACCACTACTACCACTATCTACTGGAACTACTATTACAACTAACACTAACTACTTAGAACCACTACTACCACTAACGACATGGTACCACTACTACTCATTACTTAGTACTACAAAAACTTCTTAGTACTACAAAATCTACTTAGCACCACTACTAACTATTTAGTACTACTATAAACTATTTGGTACTACTATAAACTACTTAGTACTACTACAAACTTCTTAGTACTACTACCACTATTTAGTACTACTACTAACTACTTAGTACTACTATGAACTACATAGTACTACTTTTACTATCTAATTAGTACAACTACTAACTACTTGGTACTACTACTAACTACCAAATAATACAACTAACTACTTGGTAATACTTCTACTAAGTAGTATTACTTCCAACTACTTAGTACTACTACTACTACTAACTACTTAGTACTACTACTACTACTACTAACTACTTAGTACTACCATTAGTAACTACTTAGTACTACTACAACTAACTACTTAGTACTACTAATTACTTAGTACTACTACGTATACTAAATACTCAGTACTATTACTAACTCCATAATACCACTACTAACTCCATAGTACTACTACTAACTCTTAGTACTACCACTAACTACTTAGTAATACTACTAAGTACCAAACAATACAACTAACTACTTAGTAATACTTCTACTAACTGCTTGGTATTGTCACTATTACTAAGTACATAATACTACTACTAACTACATAGTACTACTACTAGCTGCTTGGTACTACTACAAACTACCAAATAATACAACTAACTACCTAGTAATACTTCTACTAACTGCTTACTATTAGTGCTTAGTACTACTACTACTAATTACCAAATATTACACCTAACTACTTAGTAATACTTCTACTAACTGCTTACTATTAATGCTTATCACTATTAATAAGTACTTAATACTACTACTAACTACATAGTACTACTACTAACTGCTTGGTATTATCACTAGTACCACTAACTACTTGGTACTACTACCACTACCACTAACTACTTGGTACTATTACTACTACTAACTACTTAGTACCACTACTAACTACTAAGTGCTACTACTACCTACTTACTACTACTATCTACCAAATAATACAACTAACTACTTAGTAATACTTCTACTGGTTAAGTAGTATTAATTCTAAATACATAGTACTACTACTAACTACTTAGTACTACTACTACTACTACTACTACTACTACTACTAACTACTTAGACTACTACGAATACTAAACACTCAGTACTATTATTAAGTACTTATTACTACTACTAACTACATAGTACTACTATTAATTACTTAGTACTACTACTAACTACCAAATAATACAACTAACTACTTAGTAATACTTCTACTACCGGCTTGGTATTATCACTATTACTTAGCACTTAATACAATACTAACTACATAGTACTACTACTAACTGCCTGGTATTATCACTACTACCACTATCTACTTGGTACTACCACCATTACCACTAACTACTTGGTTCTACTACTAACTACTAATTACTTGGTACTACTACTACTACTAACTACTTAGTACCACTACTACTAACTGCTTTGTGCTACTACTACCTACTTACTACTACTACTACTAACTGCTTAGTACTACTACTAACTATCAAATTATATACCTACTTAGTAATACTTTTACTAAGTGCTTATTACTATTACTAAGTACTTAATACTACTAGTAACACATAGTACTACCACTAACTGCTAGGTATTATCGCTTCTACCACTAACTATTTGGTACTATTATCCACTACCACTAACTACTTGGTACTACTACTAATAATTACCAAATATTACACCTGAGTAATACTTCTACTAACTGCTTACTATTAATCCTTATCACTATTACTAAGTACTTAATACTACTACTAACTACATAGTACTACTACTAACTGCTTGGTATTATCACTACTACCAGTAACTACTTGGTACTACTACCTCTACCACTAACTACTTGGTACTATTACTACTAATTACCAAATATTACACCTAACTACTGAGTAATACTTCTACTAAGTGCTTACTATTAATGCTTATCACTATTACTAAGTACTTAATACACTACCAACTACATAGTACTACTACTAACTGCCTGGTATTATCACTACTACCACTATCTACTTGGTACTACTACCACTAACTTCTTGATTCGACTACTAACTACTAATTACTTGGTACTACTACTACTAACTACTTAGTACCACTACTACTAACTGCTTTGTGCTACTACTACCTTCTTACTACTACTAACTACTTAGTACTACTACTAACTATCAAATTATATAACTACTTAGTAATACTTTTAATAACTGATTATCACTATTACTAAGTACTTAATACTACTAGTAACACATACTACTACCACTAACTGCTAGGTATTATCGCTTCTACCACTAACTATTTGGTACTATTATCCACTACCATTAACTACTTGGTACTGCTACTACTACTAACTACTTAGTACCACTACTACTAACTACTTTGTGCTACTAATCCCTACTTACTACTACTAACTACTTGGTATACTACTAACTACCAAATAATACAACTAACTACTTAGTAATACTTCTAATAACTGCTTACTATTACTGCTTATCACTATTACTAAGTACTTAATACTACAAATAACACATAGTACTACTACTAAGTGCTTGATATTATCGCTAGTACCACTAACTATTTGGTACATTATCCACTACCACTAACTACTTGGTACTACTACTACTAATAACTACTTAGTACCACTACTACTAAATGCTTTGTGCTACTAATACCTACTTACTACTACTAACTACCAAATAATACAACTAACTACTTAGTAATATTTCTAGTAACTAAGTAGTATTACTTCTAACTAATAAGTACTACTACTACTAACTACTTGGTACTACTAACTGCTTTGTGCTACTACTACCTACTTACTACTACTAACTGCTTAGTACTACTACTACTAACTGCTTAGTACTACTACTACTAACTACTTAGTACTACTACTAACTACCAAATAATATAACTACTTAGTAATACTTCTACTAACTGCTTATTACTGCTTATCACTATTACTAAGTACTTAATACTACCAGTAACACATAGTAATACTACCAACTTTGGTATTATCGCTACTACCATTAACTATTTGGTACTATTATCCACTACCACTAACTACTTGGTACTACTACTAATAACTACTTAGTACCACTACTACTAACTGCTTTGTGCTACTAATACCTACTTACTACTACTAACTACTTGGTAGTAGTACTAATTACCAAATAATACAACTAACTACTTATTACTACTACTACTACTAACTACTTAGTACTACTACTACTACTACTAACTACTTAGTACTACTACTACTACTACTAACTACTTAGTACTACTACTACTAACTACTTAGTATTACTACTACTAACTACTTAGTACTACCAGTACTAACTACTTACTATAACTACACCTAACTACTTAGTACTACTACTAATTACTTAGTACTACTACAAATACTAAATACTCAGTACTATTACTGAGTACTTAAAACTACTAACTACATAGTACTACCACTAACTACTTAGTACTACAACTTACTACCAAATAATACAACTAACTACTTTGTAATATTTCTACTAACTAAGTTGTATTACTTCTAACTACATAGTACTACTACTAACTACTTGGTACTACTACTACTACTACTACTACTACTACTACTAACTACTTAGTACCGCTACTACTAACTGTTTTGTGCTACTACTACCTACTTGCTACTACTAACTGCTTAGTACTACTACTAACTACTTAGTACTACTACAAACTACCAAATAATATAACTACTTGGTAATACTTTTACTAACTGCTTACTATTACTGCTTATCACTATTATTAAGTACTTAATACTATTAGTAACCCATAGTACTACTACTAAATACTTGGTATTATCGCTACTATCACTAACTATTTGGTACTATTATCCACAACCACTAACTACTTGGTACTACTACTAATAACTACTTAGTACCACTACTACTAACTGCTTTGTGCTACTATTACCTACTTACTACTACTAACTACTTGGTAGTACTGCTAACTAACAAATAATACAACTAACTACTTAGTAATACTTCTACTAATTAAGTAGTATTACTTCTAACTACTTAGTACTACTACTACTAACTACTTAGTACTACCAATACTAACTACTTAGTATTACTACACCTAACTACTTAGTACTACTACTAATTACTTAGTACTACTACAAATACTAAATACTCAGTACTATTACTGAGTACTTAAAACTACTAACTACATAGTACTACCACAATCTACTGTGTACTACCACTTACTACCAAATAATACAACTAACTACTTAGTAATACTTCTACTAAGTGCTTGGTATTATCACTATTACTAAGTACTTAATACTACTACTAACTACATAGTACTACCACTAACTACTTTGTATTATCACCATGTACCACTAACTGCTTGGTACTACTACTACTACTAACTAGCAAATAATACAACTACTTAGTAATACTTCTACTAATTAAGTAGTATTACTTCTAACTACTTAGTACTACTACTAACTACTTAGTACTACTACTAATACTAATAACTCAGTATATTACTAAGTACTTAATACTACTATTAACTTCATAGTACTACTACCAACTTTTAGTACTACAACTAACCACTTAGTAATACTACTAACTACTTAGTAATACTTCTACTAACTGCTTGGTATTATCACTATTACTAAGTTCTTAATACTACCCTTAACTACATAGTACTACTACTAACTGTTTGGTTTATCACTACTACCACTAACTACTTGGTACTACTACCGCTAACTACTTGATACTACTACTACTACTACTAACTACTTATTACCACTACTACTAACTTCTCTACTACTACTAGCTACATAGTACTACTACAAACTGCTTGGTATTATCACTACTACCACTACTACTAACTACTTGGTATTACTTCTACCACTAACTACTTGGTATACTACTAATACTACTACTAACTGCTTTTTACCACTACTCATACTAACTGCTTAGTAGTTTACCACTACTGTTAACTACTTAGTATTACTGCTAGTGTTAACTACTTAGTATTACTACTACTAACTATTTAGCACTACAACTTTTACTACTACTGCCTCCTTAGTTGTACTACTACTGCCTACTTAGTTGTACTACTACTGCCTACTTAGTTGTACTACTACTAACTACTCAGTTGTACCACTACTAACTACTCAGTTGTACCACTACTAACTACTCAGTTGTACCACTACTAACTACTTAGTACTACCACCCACCTAGTACTACTACTATCTGCATGGTACTACTAAAACTTCTACTAACGGCCTAGTACCATATCCGCAGCTACTAACGACTTACTACTCCTACTCCTGCTACTGCTACTAACGACTACTACTGCTTTTAACCAACTACTACTACTGCTTCTAACTACTTAGTACTACTACTACTGCTACTAACTACTTAGTACTACTACTGCTACTAACTACTTAGTGCTACTACTGCTACTACTAACTACTTAGCACTACTACTACTACTACTTAGCACTACTACTACTACTACTACTACTAACTACTTACCACTACTGCTAACTACCTAGCACTACTACTAATACTTACTACTTAGTATTACTACTAACCACTTAGCACTACTACTACTTCTACTACTACTACTACTACTACTTAGCACTACTACTACTACTACTACTACTACTACTACTACTACTCAGCACTACTACTACTACTACTACTACTTAGCACTACTACTACTACTACTACTACTCAGCACTACTACTACTACTACTACTACTAACTACCTAGTACTACTACTGCTAGTACTAACTACTTAGCACTACTACTACTAACTGTTTAGTACTACTACTACTTACTAGTAACTAATTAGTCCTACTACTACTAACTGTTTAGTACTACTACTAACTACTTAGCACTACTACTAACTACTTAGCACTACTACTAACTACTTAGCACTATCACTACTAACTACTTAGCACTACTATTGCTACAACTAACTACCTAGTACAACTACTACTAAATACTTAGTACTACTAATGCTACTACTAACTACTTAGCACTACTAGTATAAACTACTTAACACTACTGGTATAAACTTCTTAGCACTACTACTATCTTCTTAGCACTACTACTACTACTACTACTACTACTACTACTACTACTACTACTACTACTACTACTACTACTAACTACCTAGCACTACTACTACTACTACTACTACTACTACTACTAACTACTTAGCACTACTACTGACTACTTGGCACCACTACTGCTAACTACCTAGCACTACTACTAATACTTACTACTTAGTATTACTACTAACCACTTAGGACTACTACTACTTCTACTACTACTAACTACTTAGCACTACTACTACTACTACTACTACTTGCACTACTACTACTACTACTACTACTACTTAGCACTACTACTACTACTAACTACCTAGTACTACTACTGCTAGTACTAACTACTTAGCACTACTACTACTAACTGTTTAGTACTACTACTACTACTTACTACTAACTAATTAGTCCTACTTTTACTAATTACTTAGTACTACTACTAACTACTTAGCACTACTACTAACTACTTAGCACTACTACTAACTACTTAGCACTACTATTGCTACAACTAACTACCTAGTACAACTACTACTAAATACTTAGTACTACTAATGCTACTACTAACTATTTAGCACTACTAGTATAAACTACTTAACACTACTAGTATAAACTTCTTAGCACTACTACTATCTTCTTAGCACTACTACTACTACTACTACTACTACTACTACTACTACTACTACTACTACTACTACTACTACTATTACTACTAACTACCTAGCACTACTTCTACTAGTAACTACTTAGTGCAACTACTACTACAACTAAATGCTTAGTACTACTACTACAACTAAATACTTACTATTACTACTACTGCTAACTACTTATTGCTATTGCTACTATTTATATCTTTTACTTACTACTACTGCTATCTACTAACCTACTACTACTAACTACCAATACTAACTACTTACTACCACCACTAACTGCTTTCTAACTACTATCACAAACTCTTCACTAGTACTAACTACTTGCTATTACTACTACCACCAGCACAAACTACTTACTACTAGAAGACTAAGTATTCACTTATAACTATTACCACTATCTATTTACTTAAATCAAAAAAATTTTGCCTTATCTCTCTCCCCCCACTTATATATTTGCATTTTTATGTAACATTGCAATAAATGGGAAACATTTTCATTTAATGCTTTATATACAAAATGTTTTTCCTCCCCCATCTTTTTTCTTGTTTCATTGATAGATATATGTAAAATGTAAATATATAATATATAATACATAACAGTTTTCCATTCCTTAATGGAAGGATATCCTTTTTTCCCCTTTTACCCCAAACTTATTTTTCAGTGTTTATTTTACATATGCTCTTTAATGTAATTTAGTAATTTATGAAAGTTTCCAATTTATTGTCTTAGTGTACAAAATGCATCTTTCCTTTTCTCATCCAATTATCTCTCTCATATTTATTTATACATTTTTATATATACTTTAATATATTTAAAATCACTTTAATGATTACATCTAATGTTATTTTTCATCTCCGTATACCTTTTGTAATTCTTTTTCTCTGCATTTCTTTGTTATGCTGCTTCCAATGTATGGTAGGGTTCAATTTTAGTATTTACAGTGCAAAATATTTCTTTATCTGCTACCTCCACATTTTCTATCTCCCTTTCATTCTTACTATTATTGATATGCATTCATTAATATGGTTACAGAATATATAAAGATTTTAATATAATGCTTTAGGCTACAAAATGCTTCTTTCCTTCTCTTTCAAACATTTTCCTGTTATCTATAGACATACTTTCATAGTAACTTTGCAATATATGCAATTGTTTAATTTAACTGTTTAGAATAAAAAATGTTTTTCCCTTTTCTATGGACCTTCTGCTTTTAACAGTTTTATTGATATTTTTTAAATGTAACTTTGCAATATGTTGATAACTTTTAATTTAAGCTTTAAGTAAAATTTCTTTTCCCTGTTTCCCTCCATGCTCTCCATCTCCCTCTTTCTAGTTGAATATACCAGTTTTCATATATTTTTTACTTTATGGAAATTTTTAATTGAATCCTTTAAGGTACAAAATCGTTTTACTTCTTTCCCCACTTTAACTCTCTCACTGTCACATTGATAGATATAATGTTATTGCCCTAATAACCATAAAAGTTTTGTTCAATTTATGTATCATGTCTTATTGATATACTTTTATGAGTCAATTAGAAATAAAAAGAAAATTCTTAATTATTGCTTTAGTGATCATAATTTTTCTCTTCTTTCTCCAGTTTCTTTCCCTCTATTTTTTAGTATGCAACTTTGCAATGAATGGAAAACATTTATTTCATGCATTACAACACAAATTTTACACTTTTCATTAATTTCTACCTACCTAACTACTGATACGGGTTTATATTTAAATTTGCAATTCATAAAAATTTTAATTCAATTCTATAGGGTAGAATTTTTCTTTTTCCTTCCCTTCTTCCCAACCAGTTTATTTACACATATGCTTTTTATGTAAATTTGCAATGTATGGAAGATTTTAATTTATTGCTTTAGAATACATAATGCTCGTTTCTATTGTTCCAATGCATGCAAGACCCCCTCTCTCTCTCACCCCCACTGTTTGTTATACATTTATGTGTAAAACTTACAACACACTTTAATTTAATGCTATAGGGTACAAAATACCTTTCCCCCTGGTTATATGTCTACCTATAATTATGCATTTATACATAAAGTTGCAATACATAAAGAAATTTTAATTTAAAAGTCTCCCTCCTTCTCCTCACTCTCTCTCTCACTATTGATTTGTCTTTTTATGTAAATATGCAGTATACAACAGTTAATAACATAGGGTACAACTTTTTCTTTCTTTTCATTCCATTTTATTTCTCTCTCCCTCTCTCTCAATTTATAGATACACGTTTGTATGTAAATTACAATATAGGGAAAGCCTTTATTTCATGTTGTAGGGGTACAAAATGCTCATTTACTGCTCCCCTTTCCTTTTTATTAAATTGGTATTCTTTCATATACAATTTTCATAATATGGAAACATGTTAATCTAATGCTCCTGAGTAAAAAGGTTCTTTCATTCTTTCTCTGTATCTTCTCTCTTTCTCCCCCTCTACATATGGTTTTATATATAATTTTGCAATTACTGCAAATTTTAATATCAATGCTTCAGGGTACTAAATACTCCCTTACCTAACTCCCAACGTTTTCCCTCTTTATTTACAGAAAAGCTTTTATACTTTTAGCACTATATCGAAAAATTTTATTTAATACACTAGCATACAAAAATCCTCTTCTCTTCTTCCATTGTCTGTCCCTTTCCCTCTTTATTTATATACTTTTAAGCCTCTTTATATTTCAATATTAAGAAAAATTTTAGAACGTACGTTGCTTCACTCGTTTCCTATCCTTTCTTTCTATTTATTGAAATCTGCTTATATATGAATTTACAGTATATAAACATGTTTTAATTTAATGCTTTGGGGTACAAAATAATTTTTCATGCTTGCCCTCCTCTCTCTTTGGTTATACATTCTTATATAAATTTCCAATAAAAAGAAAAAGTTAATTTTATGATTAGCATACTAGTGAAACGCTCAATGATTTGCTGCGCACAAGGTAGTAAAACGCAGTAATCTTGCTTATCCTTTCTCATAGTTTCTGTTTATGCTTACCTCAACTTTCTGGGCGTGTGTTGATATAAACACACTCCTACTACTCTAAACAAGTGATTCCAACATGCCAGGGTGGAATTACAAGCCATAAATTACGATAGTCGGAGCTGCGTTCAGAGGGCTTAGTAAGCATTTTCATGATGTGTTTTCTTGCTGGATCAGTATGATGCGAGGACGCTCTAAGTGCATCACGGGCTAGAAAACGCTGTAGTGAATAAAGATTGGTAACACAAGAGGAAATACTTCGCGAAAGTAGTTCCCATGCGACTTGGTTAAGCGAGTTAGTGGAAGACAATGATAAGGAACAAAGTGACAGTGACGGTGAATGTGTTGAACAGATAGAGCGGAGCAGAAACATATCAAAGGCGGACTAAAACCAAACACGTTCCTGTACAAGGGATCTCCAATTTGACTTTCAGTGTATTAAAACAATTTTCATTCCCCACAGATGCCAAACATGAAAACCGTTCAGGGAGTCCAGATATAGCTTATTTCGAACTTTTTATAAATTCAAATCTTTTTGGTCTTATTGCGAAGGAAACCAACAGATATGCCACTCAAATAGAAGCTAAAAAGAACACTTCAAAATGGGAGGACACAAATTCAAGGGAAGTTCAGGCATATTTAGCTATTTTGGTGTATATATGGGGATTTTTGATTGTGCCCAATTGTAAGACAGGCGATGACCTTGCTTCGCTTTCAAAAGATATCACAATACCTACTTCTGAACGACGAATTTGCAAAGCCAGAATTAGGGGAAGATTCTTACACATTACAGGAACATTACACATAATCAGGAAGTTTGCCGATGTCTATAAACCTGATCGCGAATTCTCTGTTGAACGGCTGATAGGCTTCAAAGGTCGCTTCTTTCTAAAACAATGTATGGCTGCTAAATCAACAAATGGGGTATAAAGGTATGGGGGTATTGCAGATAGTAACAATGGATATTTATTAGACTGTGAAATCTACCTGGGGAGAAAGAGGCGTGAAACAGCGATCTTCTACTTGGAAAACAAGTTATTCTACACTTATATGAACAAATATACGAGGTTGTGGCATCACGTGTACTTTGATTATTTTTTTAGGTCCACAAAGCTAATGAACTTACTTTTGAACAGGAAACTATACGCGTGTGGTACAGCTTGTGCAGATAGGAAAGACTGGTCGAAAGAATTTTCAAAGCCGAAACAACTGAAACTATAACGGGGCGAATCTTGCAAATTGCAACATAAGGACGTGACTGCTGTTGTCTGGTATGATGATAAGGACGTTCCTTGTTATCTACTAATTCTGATCCAAGAACAAATGGGAAGGCAGAAAGGAACAGTGGCAGGAAAAAAAAAAAAAACAATAATACACTATACCAGTAATACGGCAAGAGTTGACATGGCTGAGGGAATTTTATGGTGTCGGCCGGCCCTACAAAAATGGTGGAAATACTCGTTTCATTTCGTAGTGAATGTAGCTATTGTTAATAGTTTTATAATGCATAACATTTCAAACACCTGCTTCAACAGCTCATAGCAATAGGCTTCTGAACTACAAACAGAATTTAGTGCAACAGCTGATCGCAGGCTTTACGTCACGTAAACCCACGGGATTTCAGCGTAGCCTACCTTCTACCCCTGCACCAAGTGCTCTTTTCACACCTCCGTGAAAATATAAGGTAATGTGAATACATATTTTTAGTGTAGGTTTAAAAAAAAAAAAAACAATTAGGTCGTGGCCTAAAGTCACAATACAAATGCAAACAGTGTGACATTGCATTGTGTAGAATTGAATGCCTTCTTAGTTACCACCAGGACAAAAGGGTGCACATTCAAAACTAAGTTCAGTGTATATAGGAAAGCATTAATAAACCTAAGTGTATGTACATGGTTATATTGTGCATCTGAATATGTATATAAGATTTTGTGACTAGCATCAATCTTCACTACTGAACGGCAGGGATATAAACTTTATTGGGGTGAGTACAAGGGCATTGTTACTGCAATTATTTAAATTATTTCAGCTATGTAGAACATATTTTTTAAATTTAGTTTTAATACCTTAAAGTGACCACAGTCTTATTTTTAGTTGTGTGAAATTGGAAAATTTTTGTTTCATGAGGTGCTCACATATCAATTTACATTCCTCTATAGGGGATGACAGTCTAGGTTGTAATCTGCTGAAATGCAATACAAATATTATTCAAAACATGCCAGTTTAATGATAGTTAACTAAACTTTATCAAACATAGGTATATGAGTCACTTTTAGTTTAACATCTGTAGAAACAAATCAAAATTCCAATCCCACAAGCGTGCTTGGAGAGCAAATAGCTAATACCATATGCGGCGCAAAGGGTTAAGGTACAAAATATACCTCCATTCTTCTTCCATTTTCTCACTCTTTCACCTTTGTTAATGATAATCATATGCATATTTGGAAAATTTGTATTAATGCTTTCGAATAGAAATCTTATCTTTCCCTTCACCCTCCAGCTTCTCTCTCTCTATTTACCCACAAACAATTATGTGTAATTTTGAAATGTGTAACAAAAATTAATTTAATATTTTGGGTTACAAAATATTTATTTCTTTTTATTTATTGAAATTCTTTTATGTGTAAATTTGAATTACACAGAAAGCAATTTAATACTTCACGATATAAATTGCTTCTATTCAATCTCCTCAAACATTCTCTCACTCAATGTTATACATATTCTTTTGTATGAAAATAGCAATATACAAAAAGTAAATAAATAAATAATTATTTTGTGCTCTCGAGCATAAAATGTTCATTTTAAATCTCTTATATTGATATGGTTTAAAATTTAAATTTAAAATATAATGGAAGTTTCCAATTGAATGCTGTAGGGCAAAAAAAGCTTCTTTCCATTTTTTCCCTGCTTTCCCTTTATCACTCTTTACACTGATATATTTTTAAGTGCAAATTTTCCATATAGGTATTGAAATGTTTTAAATGCTGATTTTGCTTTTGTCCCTTGCCCCCTTCTTTTTCTGTGTATAAATTAGTGCAAGTGCTTGTTTTTGAAAATTTACAATATTTTAAAAACACACTATGGTACAAAATACTTCTTACTCTTCCAACATTCTCCCGTTTTATACTTATAAATTTTCTAGTTCTGATTATTAATACATATTCTTTTTAAATTTGCAGCATTTGAAACTATTTTATTGCTTTATGCAGTAACGGCTTTGAATAAATTAAACAGGTGTCTCGCCAAATATCCTCATTCGTAGAAATAATAATAATAATCATAATAATAATAATTATTATTATTATTATTATTATTATTATTATTATTCATAGGCAGCCTCTGATAGCGTATGAGTACAGAATGGCAACTATACAAGCCGTGAGAGCGAGGCTAAACTGTGAACGGGAGGGAACCAGACGAGAAATACCATAGAGATATCATTCACTATATCATGATAAAATATTGGAAAGGGAGTTCCCTACTGTTCGTTACTTCTGATACTTAGTAATTAAATATGACTCACCTTAATGTTATCAAGCCCATTTTTCTGTTTTTAATCTATCATATCTTCGTAAAAGGGTCGAGTTTTCTTCAGTATATCCTTGTGAATGGAAATAGCCAATGATGTCAATCTGGTATTGCCTAAGCCGTTTCGGAAATAAGTTTTGATTCTCCTTAAACATGAGAAACTTCGCTCTACAGAACAACTAGTGTACGGAATTGTAAGAGCAAGGCTGAACAGTTTGCATGCATCAGTGAAGACGTCATTAATTATCTTTTAAAGACTTCAATTATGCTTTGAAATTGACACCCTCTTAATCCTTATCTTGACAGAGCAACGTAAGTTCGTTTCTTAAGCGTTCTGTTTCTGGAATTTGTTTTGGATAGCACAACTGTGAAATATTTAAAGCTTCAAATGCGAATTGTTTGAAGCGTTTAAAAAAACGGGGGTGGGGGCACTTCTGATTTCTATCACAACTTTGTCGCAAAACTAGATTAAGAAGTATATGCGCAAGTGATCAAAGATTTTATGTTTAAATAGTGATTTTGAAATTCTATGGGACTTCCTTCGATTTATGAATCTAAAAGTTCCTTAATATTCCCATTATTTAAGGAGTTCTTGCTTTCATTGTGACCTCGAAAACAATCTCTTGTTTGCTTAAATGCAATGCAACTCTAATTGGATATTGCATGAAAGGTCTATTAAGCCTAATATTCTCATTGTATTTTGCAGTATATAGTCGTAAACTTTCCCCAAGTGCTCCTGCAATTTTGCTATTTTTTTTCCCCTGGCTTTTTTAGTCCGACACAATTACTTAAACATTCTAGAGTAGCTTTATGTTTTCGGAATGCCCAGTTATGTTGTCCGCCACGTTGTTCCAAGTGCCCTTTACAACGCGCATAAGCTAACACGGCCAACAGTCTAATTTTTGGTAAAATGAATTACCGACCACACACCCATTTATATTCTTCATACCTAAGAGATTTAAATTTCCTGGTCTAAGTTTTTCAACTTGCCCCACTGCAAAGTTTTTCTAAACACAACGCTGGTGTTGGTTTACCAACATTTAACAGTCACCTATATCATAATTTTTCCACAAAGAAAAGGGTGCCTGGAGTGTGGAACCGCACCAAGTCGTTTGTTGCATTCATTACTAATCTGTTAAATAATAATAACCATCAAATATAAACTTCACGTTGCACAAATAGTAATCACTAATCACTTAAGAAAAATTACACAATATAGACCGCTATAAACAACTTTATGACTCACATTAAGCGGCAAGCCCTACTACTTTACCAACATTATTTTTTCTAAAATAGACCAAACAAATGTGAACAAATTCCTGCATTGTGTTGGGAACACTGCCGAACACGGAAAGGTTCGCTCGCATCCGCATCCACCTCCAAATTCATGGTTGCCATGGCAACCAGGCATATTTTCTCACTTGGCGTTACAAGTTGAATCTACTGCTAGTGTTGCAATCTCTGGCAGTATTGGAATGAGCTGCTGGAGGAATCTCTTGCTGCTCGAGGGGCTGGCCAGTCCCGAGCTACAGCGGACAGACCCGAACTCCGCAACCGAATGAGAGACTGCGCTTACTTTTGAGAAATAAATACGAACATGAAAAAAATAATTGGTTAACTTAATCTGGGGCTTTCTTTTGAGAAATAAATACGAACATGATAAAAAATTTATTGGTTAACTTAATCTGACGTTGACGAAACAACTGTTTTCATTGCTCACCTGTTATTTATCGTAATAAATGTACAGTGTTCAGAAGAACATATATTTGAGTTTGGGAATGCGAAAATGTGTTACCAATTATTAAGTGCAATTTTATAATGTTAGTTTTTTTCAAATGCTACATGATCTGTATAATGAATGAGAAGTTTAATTTGAATGAGATATTAATTAAATCGTCTAACATGAGATAAATAAACATACAATCATTATGAAGAACATCAAAAAGATTTCAGCATATTTCATCCACTATCAAATTATGTACAGAACAGAAATAAACAGATATGACATTGATAGGTTTTTACTAAAGAAAACTTCCAATTCTGTAACTTATATGACAATATCTTTGAATAATATATATTTCACAATAATATGCATGCATTTTAAAGTAACCTTGGAAACTTTTAACATAATTTATACATCAGATCATTTTTATAACAGGGAGTTTATTCTTTATTAACTGTTCAACCTGCTAGTGCTTAATAAACAATAAAGATTACTAGCACTTTTAAACCCAATGAAAAGGAGGTAATACCAGCCCAATTGAACAAACAAAGTTGCAACTGTTCTGTTCCCCTATCTGAACCAAAAGATAAAATTGCTTGCAAGTCCTTGGGTGCTTTTAAGCAAATTCCCAAAACAACAGAATTTGAAGTTGTGAAGAAATACATGGCATCCTTAAAGACAACATTAGCTATTGTTCGCAACCAAAATTAACAAGTATTCATGCTCAGAACTAAAGAAATGTACCAAAAGGGGAAACTTTTTTCACAGAAAGGTTCTTTGTAAAAAAGAAGAAGAAAAATAGAAAGAAAAAGAGGCATCTCATCACACTCGCCTTGCAATACAACGGATGCCAATAAGATTGCACTTCCTTTGCAAGCAAAACCTGATACAATGGACACTAACCCCACCTCTAAGAAATATCTTGCTTATACAGTTGGGAATGCATGCAAAACTTATACTATTAAAAGCACATGTCTTTTCTCATTAAATTACCTTTTCCTTAATGTGTTACATTGTTACTTAACAGTTCATTTCCTTTTGTGTGGTGAACTAAGAACATGCTTTCTACTCAGTTACTTTTGGGGCAAGGTTGCTTGTTTACAATATACTGTTAGAAACTACAAGTAAAACAAATTATATAAATAATGAGATAATCCTGTCAAGTACCCAATAGACATGATTTCTTATACTACCCATCCATTATATGAGGTTGCACCAGAAAGTTCATTTTTAACCTCTGACAGTAACTCATCTTTTTAATGCAATTCTAAGCAGATTTAGGAAGGATATATGAAGTAAAATGTAATGCTATTTTTTGTACATAGCCTATACATAACCTAAAAATGTAAACAGTCTTCGTAGGTAATGAAGAGTGTAAAAATGTAAGTAAAACCTCTCAATGAAAATGTAATACAACAAACAACAATACATGTCATTTTATTTAAAGCACACAGAGATACCAATATAAAGTGTTATAGCAATGATTATACTGTACAAAAATAACATCCCATCCTCCAGATAACATTAACATTGTAAAGACCTAAGTTGTCTATAGTTTTAAAAGAGACGCACTTTAAAGGCAACTATGCCATAAATTACATCTAATGCTCACATACTAATTCAGGAATTATAATCTATTTCACACATGACACATATAAATGCACTGCAATACTTTGATATGGATGAGAGGAATTAGGTTCTTAACTTATCTAAACATTGTTGCTGTAATGTTAAAAGTACTATTTGTAAGATTTACTGAACTACAGCATATGTATGTTTCTTATATCAGGGCACTTTTTGAAACATTCTTTTCTTTTCTTTTTTTCTTCTTTTTTTTTTAGATTTACTCAGTGATTTCTTATTGTGCATATAAGATGTAATTTTCAAAGACCACCACCGTGGCACTCTATGGTTAGGGCATTGGCCCTAATAAGCTGCAAGAGAAATGTCGCAGAATTGAATTCTGCCTGGTCAAGTTGCATGAGCTTACATTACTTTAAATCATTCTATTCACCATCTTGACCATATAGTTAGCACTTGGCATGGGATAAATGCAGTAAATATAAAGTTCTACTTCATATAGATTCAGAATGTTGTACATTACATATAACAAAGGGAAATATTTAAAGCAAATTGTAAAAATGCTCTGTAACAACAGTTAACATAAATTTTGGCATTAAACCTTAACTAAACGTTAAATTATGTAAATCATATGCGAGATTCTCATTAGTATATCATATGTAAGCCTTAATAACTCTGCTGTTTAACAGGATATAGTCTTTAAGCTTATTCTCACGATAAAACACTAGAAAATTATATGTTACATGGCATCTCAACACCTACATGTTGAGAGCTAAGTGTGTTTTCTCACTAGACTAATAAAATACCATACTTCTATTTTATATATCAACTACAAGTTTACATACTGCTGAATGGTAATTGTTGCAAAATATTTCGTAAGCCGTACCAGGATGGCAAAAAGAAGCACAAATCTACCTAATTTACATGCAAGTTTCTAATGATAAGGATAAATCTTCAGCATCTAAGCAAAAATCATACTTCTTCACTTTGCTGATTCTATTGGCCATGGTCTAATGCAATAAATAACTTTGCCACAAAGGACATAGCACAGCTGGGAGATTGTATTGCCTGTGCAAAATTAGGCAGGGCCAGCAGCCTATTATTTATTGCCTTGGCCACTTTCTCTAAAAGTCAAATGGCCATTAGCTTAATGGCCTCAATTGCACCATTCATTATATTCAATTCAATATATTACACTATACCAATTGACAATGAATATTTAAATTTTTACCAAAGGTTAGTGGGTATTTCAACAGCATATATATATATATATGCTGTTCTAGACAGACAGGCAGGTAAATGGATAAGTAGGTAGGTAGGTAGGCAGGCAGGCAGGCAGGCAGGCAGACAGACAGACAGACAGATGGACGGACATCGATTATATTTTCATACATATAAAACCACTTATGGTCTCCTACATTGCACACACTGCTATAAGCTGTACAATGAGACATTATTGCAAAAATTCTGACAAATCCCTTGATTTATGTTATTACTAAGAAAAAAAATTAAAATGAAGTTCACTTAATGTTAAACACTGGGTTCTTAAATAATGCAAAGCGTTGCACATTGCAACAAGTAAAATCATGCAAAAGTACATATTAAAATGGATGTTTGCATCTGTATGCTAAGTTAAATATTATCTCTAGGATGTTGAAATATAATTTTACTATGGAATATTATCTCAAAAAAAAAATATATATATATATATAAAATGCTTACAGCTACTCTTGTGAACTCCTTTGAGAGGTATTGTTCATTCATTACGTACCTTATGTTAAAGTGCAACATACATAATAATTACTGTTGAAATTGTGACAAGCTGTGGAAGTTGGAACAACAAAGCATTATTAAATATTACTCAAGTGAATGAATCTTAATATGTAAGGGAGTCACTACAAAATTTTTGAGACATGCTACATTTAACAATAAGAAGTTGCCATACTAGTGGACTTTCATACACACTACACCACACCACACCAACAATATATCAGCACCTCTGCCTCTGTAAGTAGTATGCCACTCGTTCTTTGGCACTTATCTTTTCTTCATCAGTAGCAACATCTTCTGGGTTGGAAAATCAGTGTCTATGTAGGAGAGTCTTCACATTTCATTACTGGAAGAAATTGCATAATACCAAGTTGAGACTGCAGGTATGATGAAATTAATAATTTATTGAAACAAGAGCAGCATAATCTTGAGCTCATTCTGTTCTTGGACGTCTATTCTCAATTTTTGAGAACATTTTGCATAAATGTAATTGTCACCTTCTTTGTTATGTTTTGCATATTCAAAATTGATAATGTCCATTTACAATTGTTCTCACTTTATTAGAAAAACCTTTGTTTTTGAAATATTTGTCATTGTGTAAAATGATATGAACTTACAAATAAAAATCACTAATATTGAACAACAGCCTGTATTATAACTATCAAGTTAGTTAAGTCAACCCCTCTCCTCCAAATGCAGTAGTTTTGCAGATTCTGAGTGTCGTCAATGTCATTGTTTTATTTTAGCGGAAGCAAAACGTTCCAATCTTTACTATTTATTTATCTGTTAGAACAGCAATGGTTTCCAATAAAGTATATGCTAAATTACTTGCAAAATATACAATTTAACACTATTTCATAATATAAGGGGCTACAGATATAACTTTCAAGAAATGCATTAAAGAGAATTAATCAAGTGCACTTTAGCCTCATTAATTAATTGCTTATTTGCATTCATTTCAATTAATATGAAATTATAAATTAAGGATGCTGATTTCTATTTGCTAATAGGGTGTGAATCTACCATTCATTTATCTGTTATCCCTACATTGTGTTGTTTTTTTGTCAAAATGGCAAGCACAAATGTAAGCAGTTTTCTCTCCTGCACTTGTGTTTCCCAACAAATCTGCCCAAAGCTTATTTATATCTGAAATTAAATATGAGTTATAAAATGCATGGAGCACTTACAGCATAACAGTAAAATAACATCCTTGTTTTTTCAAATCACTTAACATGTAAAATATAAATACTTCAATAAAACAGTTTTGAAATATCTAATCTAAATTCTACTCTAAACAGCACTCGTCAGTAATTATGCTCTCATCACTTTTGATAATGCTTAAAACTTTAAATAATGTCACTGTAATGATATTTCTATATAAATGAATTAAGAAAGCACATTTTACTTTACACCTGTTTACTGTTTACTTTTGTTTACTGATCCTATGACTATATTTTTTGGGAAGGAAGGAGAATTGGAAGAAGAATGCTATCCAGTTATAAACTTATGAATTTAGGATATATTTTGTTAAAATACTGTGAAAAAAATCTTATTACTCATTTAACACATTTTCTACAAGACATATGCACAGGGAATTTAAACATATCATTTTAAATACTCATTACTTGGGTTGATACAGTTCTTTCAATGCAATGTGCATTTGTATCTTCAAGAATCAATTACAAATAGCCATAAACATGCTGAAATTTTCCTTATGTTCAAATTGAAACAGTTTCAATTCCTTATTGTCTCCCTAGATATTGTACCCCACTATGTCGTACTTATATTTTAATAGACAATGGTACATTTAAACATGCATTTCTCAACAACCACCACAATATCAAAACATGACGAAACAATGCACATTTCTTCTTCATTTAGGAAATGTAAATAACCACTTTCAAAGAGATTCTGCAGAAAATTATTCTGTTTCCTTCTATTTACCAACTGTAATGCACATATTAATGATGAAAGTATGCTTGTGTTAGGCAAAATAGATTTAAACAGTGTTTAATTCAGCAGCTTTAGCACCCTTGTAATTGAGACACATCTATTGGCATTGGAGCTGCAACCACAGCACCAATTTTTTATGCATCCCCCAGAATTTCTGGCATTCACACAAGGTTCCAAGGTCACCAATCCAGTTGCAAGAGCCTGCACTAGAGCTAGTATAATAAGTTCTAAATCACTTAAATAAATCACCCATGTCACACAAGGAAGTGCTGGAGTTGCCTATCTTCATTTTCCACATATATCTGGCATCTGCTTATGAAATTATCCCTTCTTAGTTCTCTCTTAAAAAGTAAATTCATCCCTTGACAATTTATCTTTATCCTTTAATTTATCTAACATGAGTGGATAATGAATGAACAGCATTGCATAACTGAACTTTCATGTGGAAATTTCTTCTAAAATAATCTCCTGACAGAATGAGCAGACATATGTTGTTTCCTTCACTGTTCAAATGACACTGATTGAGTGCCCTGAGACACAAGGCCAATGCAGCAGTTTGATAAGCCCTGCCCTCCTGCGCCAAGTCATGTAGTCTGACATTAATTGATGGCTTATTCAGCGATGCAGTTCTCTGCCACCATATCCTTATTCATATCTTTATATGAATGATACACTGTAATTAAAATAAATTTTCACTAACACTTTTGACATCATACATTTTTCATACCTTTTATGTTCTATGGCAGTTGATTCATTGTCACATTTTACAATTCCATAGCCTCTGAAGAACTATCATCTGAGGAGTCATCTAAATAGAATGTAAAAGAATGGTGTTCTTCACTGCTATTATTTCCAACTGGTGAAGTAACATTTTATCCTCATTCAAGTTCATGCTTTAAAAGTTAATTAAGATTTACGTAAGCTGATCTGAAAAAATAACATAAGCAGATTTTTTTTCTTTCTTTCTTTCTTTTTTCCCCTCTGAAGGTATTGTATCAATATTCCTTTAATTACACCCTTAAATAAGTAGTGAATGCTTATCTGAACAGCAAGGTCTGGGCCAACTTTCTCCATGACTTATTAACCTTTCAATGTTATAAACCCTTAGTCACTTGAATTATTTGCAACCTGCAATACAAATTGTTTTACCTCTGTTGCTGAAAAATATTATGCACATTCATATAATAATGATGTGTTATTTTTATTTTGTAAATTAACAGCATTAAATGGGATTATACAAACACAGGAAACTAAGCAGCTAACAATGCAATACACCTTCTTATATAACATATTTGTGCACTACCACTACCATCTACGATATTTTTTGTTAATATTAGGCATTCTATCTTTTACTATAAACATATTTTTTCTTGGCTTCCTAATTTTTGTCTATATCATAATAAGTGCTAAAATATCTGATTTACCTCTAAATATTTTATGAAATTCATTATTTCCATGTAATTTAGTATAAACTAGGATTACTCACGTACTGTTAACCTCAAAATTTCTCCATCCTCCTCTATTAGCAGTCTTGTACAGATTTTTACGTCAGCTTCCATCATCATCCACCATGCTGCTCCTCTAGTTAACAGCCTCTTCCTTCTCCATGAGCCTCCATATGCCAACCTCATACACACTTACTCTTAACGTTGATCATCAGTTTATAATTCCACCCTAAAAATGCCCAAATTCATGACCAACATTTGGGTTCTTATCTGCCTAATACAAAATACTTTTATTATCCCTCAAAATATGAACCTCATATTTTTAATGTTAATATTGTCACACCCCAGGATTTTAGGAGATGACAGGGGGAGCTAAGGTACAAAAAGATGGTAGAGCTAAAGTTAGTTATCTTTTATTATAATCACTCTGAATGATACCAATTACAAACTAATGTGTATGACCTTTCAAGTAAATGTTATAATATCAAGACAGCGTCCTGCTAACTATTCTGCTGCTTGTGGCCCCAGTCAGGGCTTACCTTAGAGGACGTGTCTCGGCGTGCTATAACTTCTGGGTCAGTCTCGTGGGTCCTCAGCCTAGCCTCTAGGCTCTCTCTTTCTCCCTGTCTCTCTCTACTACTCTGCTGGAAGCTGCAGGCTCTTAAATAGAATCCCGTACCCCAGGGAGGAACAGAGGCATTACCAAATATGGTGTGCCACCGCCCTAGGTTTGAATTAAAGCAGCAAATCACAGAGCAACGCATGACAGTTCTCAAACATCCTGACTGACACATGACATCCTGAGGCCTATGTGACTTTAGCAGATTCCTCAAAGGAAACTGATGTCATGGTGAAAACCCTTGGGTTTGTCACAGAAAGTGACAAACCAAACTTTTCCCGTTGTACAATAATTTACTAAGTATCTCATGCTAATACAAAATAGTAAAAATATGGATAAACTGAAAACTATGTCCTTTCTGAGAAATTTATATTTCAAACTACATGACATCAATTTACCAATATTTACCGCCCGAAAATAGCGTCCATGACAATATTCCCATAGTTCTATTTTTTTCATATGTGCTTAGAAACAAACACTCAAACATATTTCAGATGAAAATGAATGATAAATTTATAATTAAAAAATCTTAATTTATTACGGACCATCAGACTGTCGGAACATATATGGTGGTATATCAATAAAGTTAACAAAAAGTCTTAAATTTTAAATGGTTATGTAAGTAATATTTCCAATATGAACAGTCTACTAGTATGTGTCCCTTTTCCGGTAACGAACCTGCATCTGCGGCTAGCGCCCACTAGTGGGTTACAATCAGCAGTCAGCAACAGCCATCTGGAGAAGGGACATTATTTACTGACTTGGAAGAATTCTGCCTGTCAAGGAGTTGGGTGGGCAAGAGGTTTCTTTGTAATGTAATTTTTAAGAATTCCTGTCTAATTAAACTTCGATGATTTGGAATTCGCATTTTTAAAAGCTTTTAACCCTAACTCATTTGGTGTAGAGTTTGTTTCCTTCAGGTAATCGGAGCAGTTATTTTATTGAATGGTGGATGCGAGTCAAATTGTGTGGTTATAAAAATACTTCTCACTTAAAAAAAGATGTTATGTTACAATTAAAGAATACTTTCGCGTCGCGTTCAATTGGGGGGGGGGGACGAGAAAAAAGAGACTAAAAGCTTTTCACCTCATAATCACGCATTATTTTACATTTTAATGCATTTTTCCATTAGGTTGATAATGGATTTCAATGTTTTCTCACCCCAGAGTCTTACAAAAAAGGGGTTGTTGCCTGTTAAAAGCATTCCTATATTTTACGAATTTTTGCCTTGAAAGGTTTCCCCCCCTTTAATAACATTTCACCGCCACGGGTGGCCGAGGTCGTTAAGGCACGGACTCGTGAGCGGGAGGTCTGCGGTTCGAATCCCGCCAGGACCGTCCTCCCTGACTGGGGTTTTTTCCAGGTTTTCCTCAGTCTTCATAACTGGCAAATGCCGGGGAGGTACCTAAACTTAGGCCTGGAACGCTTCCTTCCTTAAAAAAAAAAAAAATATCCTTTCCCAATTTATCATTTCATCTCATGTATCATCAGTGTCCACCGCCTGTGGTGCCTCAGTAGTAAAAACGGGCGTTAAACACTACTCAAAAAAAAAAAAAAAAAAAATAACATTTCTATGTTTTTATTTTGATACTGGAATTTCATGTTAAGTTCTACCTCACTTTCACTGCCTCGGGCGAGATGAGGAAAACCAATCTCATTTGCTAAAAACCAAGAGTGATGGAAGGTATTGCGCATGCGCGGTAGAAAAATCCTACCTTATTGGTTGAAAACCAAATGGGCGGAGCTAAAATGTGCTCGCGGTATGGAAAACTAAACTCCGTGACGTCACTGAAAAGCGGAAGGGGTTCCGGTATAAAAGTGAACGCAGCGAGTGCATCTCTTGGCATTTTTGTGCATATATATATATATATATATAAATATATATATATAAATATATATATATGCACAATACACTGCTCCTTCAACATATCGATGACTGGGCACACAGCTCTTGTTGCAAAGGAAACTGTGAAAAAATGTCGAGGATATCGACCATCCCCCCTACAGCCCAGATCAACCTCCCAATGACTATTTCCTCTTCTCAAAACTCAAGAACGACCTTCGAGAAAGGAAATTTAAGTGTAACGAAGAAGTGATGGATTTTGTTTATGCCCATTTTGCAGACCAGACTTGTATTTGGGGGGGGGGGATGAAATGTTAATTCAAAGATGTGAGAAGTATATGCCAATAAGGACAACTATATTGAAAAGTTAAATATGGTTTTTGTCTTTATTATATCTAAAAACTGGTTAGGGCGGAAATTTATGTACCTACCCTCGTACCCCCACTCCTAAAGGCCGGATTGCGTTTTTTCTTTTTAAAAGGTTAAACCCCACCTCATATGGTCTATTTTGCTGGTTAACGAACTCGAATCGTTTTTATATGCCGGGTTCTGTGCAACCGCTACAGCGTTAATACTCTCTCTCTCTCTCTCTCTCTCTCTCTCTCTCTCACACACACACACACACATTTTTTTATTATTTTTTTTTTCGTAGTCATATTGTCGGTGCCTAGTAGGTACGATGAATGAAGAGTTGAAGAAATTTTTCAAAAAATCCTTTCATAGGTACAACCGCAATTGTTGCGTTCTTTCAGGATTCATTATTAAAAAAAAAGTATTCAACTCATTAAATAAGTACTTTTGTACAGTTATCTCAATTTCATAGGAAAAAAGTCAAGTTGTGTAAATTTCTGTAAAATATTAAATGTGTCATTTTCTTTATAAAAATATCTGTTCCATGGACATTACGGTTCGGAAGCTCATCACTGTTAATTTCCCGTTATTTCGTCTCCACTGATCATTTGTATGATACAGTTGGTAGCAAACACATGTTTGTAATCATAATTATTACGAGATGCGACAATTTGCAATTGGTAGCAATTTCCTGAAAGAGCTATAATATCAATCATTCACCACAAACATGCATATTTTTTTCACGTCACATAAAAAAAATAAAAATTACTTCTAAATTAAATGGGACGAAAGAAAGCAACTTTTCAATAATTATGCTATTTGTAACAAAATATTAAGTAACATGTACGCACCTGTCAAGACCTACAAGTTCAGGTTTGGCCCCAAGAACGCAGGATGAACATCAGTGTTGCACCGCTCTCTCAATCTGAACAATTAACATTTGCTCTGCTAACTGGAAATTCACCTAGGTTTGGACTCCCGACTGAGGACTTTTTTTTTTAAATTGTGATTAACGCCCGTTTTTCTACTGTGGCATCACAGGCGGTGAACACTGGTGATACATGAAATGAAATTATAAATTGGGAAAGGGTTTTTTTTAAGGAAGGAAACGTTCCAGGCCTGAGTTTAGGATACCTCCCCAGCATTTGCCAGTTATGATGACTGAGGAAAACCTGAATAAAAAATCTGTCAGGGAGGACGATCCTGGCGGGATTCGAACCCCAGACCTCCCGCTCATGAGTCCGGCTGAGAACTGAAGCTACGCACACTTAAGAGCATCGATGTGGCGACTTTTCATTTTCAGCACTATTTCTAAGGCTTGCAATTGAACCACAAAATTGCTAGTACAGCATTCATCAGAACTTTGCGTCAGGTTAACCAACAACTGGTACGCAACGCGTCAGAGTTTAACATAAGCAAGGGTTACATTTTTGTCTAATTTTATCCAAAATATAAAAAACAGCTAAGTCATCTACCCAGCACAGATTTTTTTTAATGTTAAGTGATTTCAATATATTATGTGGATATACACTATCATCACTTATAAATAGTTTCTTGCATTTAGTAACCATGTACATTTTCATTTCACCATGCGAGCAACGAAACAATTAGCACGGTCAATAGATACAAATCAATGAGAATATTATTATTTCCATATGTTTGAAGAAACCTTGTACATCAGCAGGAACCATGCATTATATACTTTGTTTAGTGCTTGTACTCTATTCATAGATATGAGAGCATTTTGGGGGTAAACAGTAATATAATTTTCGTTTTGCAAATAATACTTTGAATTAGCACAATATTGATTATTGTACTTGTTTTGACAAGAGGTTTAATTCCGTTTAAATTTGTCGTGCCCCAATGCTGGCGAAGATACCTATAAACATTTGAGCCGACAAAGGCCCAGCTGCAGCTAAGGACGAAGAGATGGTAAGCCGACATTTGCGAGGATTGGTTGGTCACTTCAGTATTAAAATACAGCGCCTAGTTCTTTCAAGCAAAGATATTTATTTACAGAAGTGTAGAATGATGAATACAGAATAATTAAGAGGCAATTGAGATAATCTGTAAGAAAGTTTTAAAGAGAGAACTTGGATAAGATGCTGGTAGTACCAAATAATGATTAACAAGGAATGTTGAATAAGGGATGCTCCGTACCACAGATTACTACAGATATACAACTCAATATTAACAACTGGTGACCGCATCGAACGCCAATTTTTGTACGTATCGTCCGGCGATGCGCGAATTTATTTGTATTTTCCTTTCTAGGAGAAAATAAATAATTATTAAGCTTTCACCGAACTTCAGATACCAGCGGCAGAACCGCTGACAGCCTGAAGAGTCAGACACAAGACGTAAAAATCTGGCTAGCATGTTCCGAGTTGCTGTTATAGATCGGATTTCGGCGTTCTTGCATTTCACTCTTCAAGCTGTCGGCGATTCTGTAGCTGATAGTCTAACTTGGGTGAAAGCTCAACAAAGACATAGAGAGAGAAAGGGAACTACAAGTAAAACAAATTATATAAATAGTGAGATAGTCCTGTCAAGTACTCACAGACATTATTTCTTATGCTGCCCATCTATTATTAGAAGTTGCATCAGAAATTTCATTTTTAAAATCTGACAGTAACTCCTCTTCATAACCCAATTCTAAGCAAGTAGGATATTAGGAAGAATATATTAAGTAAAATAACATTTTTTGTACACGGCCTGCACATAACCTAAAATGTAAGTAAATAAACCCTCAAAGACAATGTACTACTATGTACAACAAATAGCAATACATATACTTTTATTACAAGCACATATACCATTATACCCTTATAAATGTTATAATGAAGGTTATAGTGTACAAAAAGAGCGTTTACATTGTACAGACCAATGTTCTTGACTATAGTTTTAAAAAAGACGCATTTTAAACAATTCTTTGTTGTCTCCCCTGGTGTTGCATCCCACCAGTGCGAACTTCTGTTTTAAATGTATAATGGTACATTTTTTTTTCCTTTGCCCACTTTGTAATGAACATGAAATACACATGAAGACATGCGTCGGTGATTCCCAGGCATCCCAACAAACACCGTAATATCAATGCACATTTCTTTGTCTCTGAACAACAAATGACTTTCAAAGAGATTCCATAAATTAAAATTAATCGGTATTCTTTCTATTTGCCAACTCTAAAGCACATTTTAATAAAAAGTATGTTTCTGTAAGGCGAAATCGGTTTGAACACCGAGTAAAGTTGCAGCTGTAGCGCCCTCATCGTAAATAAGAGACATCTTGTGGAGTTGTCAAATAACTGAAACCATTTTCATTCAAGATTTCTGGTGTTCACAAGAGGTTCCAAAATCACTTATCCAGTTCAAATAGTCTGCTCTGTACCAAGAGACACACGTGATAATCTGTCGCTATACTAATGATTGTGCAAGCCCAGATAGTAATGCCAGGGTGTTTTATGTTCTGCCTATAGATAAGAGGGGTCGAGGGAGACCCGTCATAATTAATAGCGTCTGGTTCTTGATAGACGGTGGTAAATTACTTCATTATCATCGAATCTTAGTTGCTTAAGAATTATCCAATTTTTATAAGAAAACAAATACTTTTGAGTGACCCTTATTCTTACTTTTCCCTATCTGAAATAAAAATTGGGTTTACCCCTCCCTATATTTTATAGAAGTCGGTGCCTTTTTATGCCACATGTGTGTTTGGTACTTTTTGGAGGAACTGACTTCAAGGCTACTATTTTTGGAGGACAATACAGTGCAATGGCCAAGTTGAGGAGAAAGTCCAGGTGCTGGACCATTCACCTTACAGCCCTGACCTTGCACCGTACGACTTGAATAGTTGTTCTGTTATGGCTGGAAAAACCTGAAAGCGAGTTTAGGACATGCCCAAGTAATTAATTCACCTCTGCTTACAACACCCCAGTCGCAATAACGAAATGTCTTTGATAAAAAACTGTAATGAATGTGGCGAGATGGATAGTAAAGTTAAGCCATTCAAAACAACTCATGACTTGGATTTAGGTAAAGCACTAACGTAACTTGCGATTGCCCCCAGTAATTCGACTTTAAACATTTAACAAGATATAAAAAAAAAAAAAAACAGACAACATTCTTGAAAAGGTGATCTTGAATTCCCGGTAAATTGAGAATATGGAAAGGGTTAATTAATTAGTACACAGTTTTTTATTTTAGGCATTGACATGGATATTAACCTACGACTGGTAGTTACGCGTATTATGAGGTAAAGGTGCGGTTGAATTTTCCAGAAACGAATTTCGATAGTCACATCAACAAAATACTTAGCAAGTGTTTAATTTAGTAACAAGTAATTCCGTATGTGTTCAGTTGTATAGAAACATAAAAGTATTTCAACTCTTAAGATAAACGTAGTTAAATTTCATTTGCTGAAAACTAGGAAATACCCACTACGCCCTCTTTTTGCACTTAACTCATATTTGAGTTACATTTTGTAGGAGCTTATCTTTAAGGAGAGGCTTCATAAAGGAAATGACAGTTACACATTTACTTTTCTCTGACGTTCTATTTGGCTCTTAACTTCATTACCTTATTCACACGGTTTTCTACAGTGTCAACAAAGAATGTTCTCTATCAGTCTACTGGAATGCTGACGCAGCAAATGCCACAACAAAACCGTCAACGCAAACTCCTGCAAGGGAAGAATGAATCAGTGACGATGATATATGAAAAGATTTGTTGTAAACATAGGCATCGAGTACTAGGAGCCCAGCCAGAGCATCCTGTCCCTCACCTCCCTTTCACAAAGTTTTCGCATTGGGTGCGGATATTTACTATCAATATATATTTCAACTTTATTTGGGCATGTTCAAATTAAATTTTGAAAGAAAAACGACAACATGACATTGAATAATACTGCCAACAGTAATTTCTTTACTTTCATCTCACAGTTTTATGTGCTCAAATGGCAACTCACAAAGTTTTCATGTATAGGTACCTCGTAAAGTTGCACTCTAAAAAAATTAGGTTTCGGACATATTCTTTCAACCCTTAAAGATAAGTACCTCCCAATGATATTTTAAGTAACTGGTGTTTCGGTTCAACGTTCTCTCTATAGAATTGTAAGCATTGCTTCACATCTGTTAGATAAAACTGAGCAATTCATCACAAGTGGAAGTGACTAAGATCTCTCTCTCTCTCTCTTCAAGACCAAATTCATTCTGACAGGCTGAAATTGCATCACAATATGATGGTCCTTTTGGAATCGAAGGTGAGCGAGAATTCCAAGGATAAATTTTCCTCAATTGTACCCTTTCTGAAAAGTAAGTTGTGTGAAATTGTCCGGGAGTTAACGAAATTTGTAGACTTAAATATGTACATTTTGAGATTTTTATTTCTTAAAATGTTTTAAGAATTGAATGGTTCAAGTTATTAGATTTTTTAAATACAAAATCTAATATAAGAGTTAAGAAATATATATTATTTCAGTTTACTTTGTATCATTTAATTGTCTGCTTAATAATGTATTAATTGATATAATTTAACTTTTAGTTGCATCGGAGTGAACATTTACAAACTTTGTATTTTTGTTGACGTCGCTGCTATGGGTCTTCACAAATCTCTCAGAGTAATGTGCCTCCCCCCCAAGTCGGTTCCTATGGATGAAAGCTGTAAATATTATAATTTCTCTCTAATGCCACCTTGCTCTAAATTTAATAAATTTGTAATATGTGCATGTGACAGCAATAAATTGCAATTCTAGAAACAATGCGATTGTATTCCACATTGCTTTTTCAATTAAAATTAAGTATTTTGAATGACATGTTAAATACAATTGCAGAAAATCAGTATAATTTATTAAAAAAAAAATTCAACGTAGTTGCCAAAGAAAACGACAGGAATAGGGGCACTTTGGAGGTTAGCGACGCAAATTAGTCAAAGGCATGTACTTTCATATCTTGCCAAGGAAAATAATAATAATAATAATAATAATAATAATAATAATAATAATAATAATAATAATAATTCTGTGTTTATTTGAGTTGGTAGTATTGGGATAGATATTTACTTTTCGGTAGAATGTTAGCTGCAAACTAATGTTTAAGCAGATTATTTTTAAAAGCCAGACGTACATTAAAATAAAACTTAATTCGTACGTTATCCTCTCTCTCTGCACTAAACATCTTATAACTGTCAGTTCCCAGGAATGATGAAGCAGCAGACACCGCAAAATAATCTGGCTATGCGTACTGGTTTTCAAAATGACTTCTTCCTTCCTGTAGGCAGTTTTGGTAGAAAAAAAGAAAACTACGTCATATCCATTATTTGTGTGGTGATCAAAGCCTGAAAAACATTCTAAATGGAACCCCCACAGGAAATACCAGGTCGTCAAACATTCATACCTCGTAACAAGCTATACTTTGGGCTGCAATAACTATTATTATTTAATGTGTTGCAATAGATTTCGTCAAAAGTCGCAGATCAATGTTCTATGACATAACATAAGAATAAATTTATTTAACAAAAGCAAATACAATAAAATAGCTGCAGCACGCATAATAAAAAATTACAAAATAACAACTGAAATAAAAAATAAAAATAGGTACCAACTATATGACAATCATATCCCAAAAAATGAGTTAAATACAGTATATATCCTCACTCAATTCATTATTACTGTACTGAATTTTACCAACAAGTACATTTTAGCGTATTCCGAAGGAATTCAGTTTTACCAATAAACGATTTTTTAAAAGTGATTCTTCAAATCTCCATCGATCCGAAAATGACAATGAAATGCATAGTTAGCGCTCTAGCGGGTACAATTTTTATTTCTTCTCAACGCAAATGATCATATAAGTTATAACCATAAATTAACAAATTACGTCGCGTTCGTAAATCTGCTAAAATGACCCATTGGAGCGAAAATATTTTAAAAAATTGTCGCTCAAGTGGCCACAATTTTTTATTTATCTCAGCCAAACTCGGTTTATTTCATTTAGATGAATTAATAAAATTAATATCTGAAAATCAGGGCAATCAGACCATAAGGAGGGGGCGGTTAAAGCGAAAAATCAAAATAGCTATAGCGGTCGCAATTTATAATGGTTATTATGCTTTTAAAGGAAACTCCGTATATGTCATTGAAAAACTACAAAAATAGTTTCTTTAAATCAGTGAAATTAGATTATTGGGAATGGGAGTTTATCTGAAAACCAACATTTAAAAATCGCTCTAGCGGCAGCAATATTTGCTTTTTCACAACAAAATTCATCATTTACCATTTAAATAGAATAATTTACCACTCACAATATATGTGAGATATTTACATCTCATGGCTGCTATTAAAGCATTTTGAGGAATATTGGTGTTTCTATGTGTGACCAAAGACAATGACATACGCTATATTTTAAGGTACTGTATGATTTATTTTAGTCACATTACGTTTTAGCTCATATAAATAGGTATATCGAGTTGGGTTAATCATTCTAATCCAACATGAACTGCTCTAATAGGTATTCCTTGGTAATCCTTCAGGACAGTGGGATCGAGGATTACTCAGCTACTGGCAACGCGGCTGTCACCTGTTGGCTGGTAAAACGGTGCATTATCGTCATGTTCAAGAACAAAATCGTATTAGTGTAAAGTATTGCTAAACTGGTAATATCGTCACCAGTGTACAGAAACTAAATCATGGATGTTAATTTCCGTACAAAACCGTGTAATCAATTAACATTTCACCACAAAAATTCTGAATATATTACGTAATTGCCGGCGGCATTTTCCCGTTGTCCATAACAGTACGAAAAATATTTTATCAATGAAAAATGTTCAAAGTAGTGGCATTACCATCTGTGCAGATAAATTCAACCGAAATACTTATTTCACCCAAAAATGGGTAGTCAATTTGTATTTCCAACGCAAAAAACGAAACATATGACCAATTTTCGGTTCCTAACTGCCGGCATGTAGTACGGTGAATTTTCGGTACAATGACCAACATTTTACTATATAAAATTCTGTCAAAGTATACTTGGGCGGAGAAAATGACCAGTGATGAGATTTCCAGATAAAATTTAGATATATTATTATTATTATTATTATTATTATTATTATTATTATTATTATTATTATTAGATGTTTATTTCCACCGCAAAGAGGTCAGATTTATTACGGACCATCTGGCTGTTGTCTGCAGGCCTGTAAAACGATCCATTATCGATAAAATTACAAATACGATATTCTTGTAAAATATTGCAATTTTCCTTGTAATTTGAACTGCATCAAGTGAACCAGTCTTGCGCATTGCAGTTTAAGTGGAGATCAATTTATAGGTCTACCGCAAAAAAGACTAAATTTTTGACCTGCATTCTGAGTCTTCACTGCCGGATACAAATAATCTGTACTTGAGTATAATTTTGAACATTTTTATGTAAAATATTCACTAAGTATTACTGTTTTCATATGTGCAAAGAAACAGAGAGAGATGCCTATTTCAGTTAAAATTGGAGAATGGAGAATGAATTTCACAGTAAAAAGACTAACTTCATAACCGGTCACCGGACTGTAACCTGTCGGCAAGTTAAATGGTGCATGCATTACTGGTAAAATCAAGATCATATAAGGTTTGCTAGTAGTCACCTGTGTAGAGAAACTAATCACTGACGCCTATTACAGTATAAAACTGGTTAATTAACTAATATTTTCACCGCCCAAATACAAAATATATAATGGGCGTTCGAGCTGATGATTTCCGGGGGAAACTTTCTCCGTTATCGGTAGAAAAAAAAATATTGATATAAAATATTCGCAAATAAGTGGTATTACTATCTATGCAGAGCAACTCAAACGTCCTTGCTTATTTTACCAAAAAAAGAGGATTATCAATTTATATTTCAACCACAAAATACAAAACATTGACTGGTTTCGGGTTGCCAACTGCTTGCACGTGAAATGGTGCATTATCAATAAAATGACGAACTACGTTTTATGATATTAAAATACTGTCAAAGTACTACTATTCTCACTGTGCAGGGAAACCGGCCAGTGTTGCGATTTTCAGGCAACTATTTGGTAAAACCGTTTATTTTGAGTAGAATTACGATAATATTCTTCTAAAATATATCGGAAATCTTAATAATACATCTGCGTAGAGAAACAATTAGTTAAAATTTTATGATCAAATTATAATTCGACTGCTAACAGACTTTATTTATTACCGGCACTCGAGATCTTACTAGTACAAACATGAACATTTTTAATATAAAGCATTCAGAAAGCACTAGCTTTTTCATGTGTGTACAGATACTGAAACAGTAGTGCCTACTTGAGTTAAAAATGCATAATCTCTTTATAATTTTATAGTAAAACGCCTGAACTTATGACCGGTCATCGCCCTGTCACCATCCGACAAATAAAACGGTGCATTATCGGCAATATCAAGTACAAAATCTTAGTAGTATAAAATATTGCTAAGCTGCTTGTATTGCCATCTGTAAATAACTTTAATAATGGTTCATGGTTAAATAACTTACGCCGATTTCTATATAAAAATGGTTATCACGTAATATTTCCATCCCAAAATGCTAAATATAACACTGGCGTTCGGCATGTTATTTGCCTGTGACAGAATTGCTACGTTATAGTTAAAAATACGAATAAACGTCTTAAAGATGTAAAATGTTTACATAGTGGTGGTATTACCACCTGTGCAGAGTAACGTAACTGTAAATGCTAATTTAACCAAATGTGGGTTAGTAATTTATATTTCCTACGCAAAAAGCGATGTGCGTGATCGGTTTCGAATTGTTACCTGCCGGCAGGTAAAACGGTGCATTATCTGTAAAATAACAAACATTTTATTCTTGTAAAATATTCCCGAGGAACTAGTATTATTACCTGTGCAAAGGAAATGCCAATGATGCTACCATCAGGAAAAATCACGTGTGTATGTATCACACACTCATACACACCGCAGAGGTTAAATTTATGACGGGCCTTTGCCGGCTAGTAAAATGTTTCGTTAACGTGAACTTTAAGAGCATTATATTATTCCTGTAAATAATTGCCATATTCCTATTGAAGTCATGTGTGCAGAGGAACTGAATCAGTGATGCCATTTCAGTTAATATGATGATCAATATATAATTACGCAGAATAGCAACCTTTGTGATCGGCATTCGGGTATTAACTATCGAAAACAAGTCGCTGTATAACTAGCAAAAACATGAACCACATCTGTTTATCTTTGTCTGTCCTATATCTATACATTTATTCTCTTCCATTATGATTATTATTTAATTGTGCCTCACCTTGTGACTGCTAATATTACGTTACCTAGTATACCATACCCTTGATATACTTACTCGTTAACAATTTATACTTAATTGTAACTGAGATGTCCTCTAAGCTTACATCTGCATTTTTCACTTGTAAATCTCTTAGACTACCATTAATTTTGTGCAAATGCTAACTGCTGTATTGCAGCTTGTTAACACTTTCAATACCATTTTAGACTCATTCACTCTATATCTGCGTAACTGTGAACGCTGAGTAAAATATCAATTAGTTAAATATCAGTTAACTACTCAGAGGTTATCACACCCGCGTAGGTTACATATCTGCGTTCGTGAAACTGGAAGGTTACAGGACCGTCTTTTTAACTTTGCTATATATTCAAGAAAAATTGATAGATTAAATGGCGGGGTACCCAAGCCTACTGGATGGGTGATTTGGTTCGGCAAGTCAGATTCCTGCATTGGTACATGTTTGTATACTTTTTCCTCCTTTTCTGGGTTCCCTCTTGATTCATTCTATTTCACATTATTCTTTCCACACTATTACTATATGATTTGCACCCGAAGGCCTTTTTAACACTTTTATTAAGTGTTGATTTCCACTGATACCATGATAATTTGACCCGGGATGTATTGAAACTGTACAATCACTTCCGTTACCTCTTATGACATCATTCTACTTTGCACATTATTCAAACTACGTTAACAAAAGGAGCTCATTTATTATGTTACCGTCACTCTCCGTATGCTTAACTTTTAATTTGTCTTAATTCTTGTACGTCTGATACCTGATCTGGGTGCAGTTAGTAAAGTTGCTGGGTAGACTACATCTCACATATCTAGCAAAATATGTCATGTCTAATTAATGTGTAGATTTGTCAGCTAGATAATTGTTTATTTTAGGTACAAAAATGTGTAATTACCATAGATCAGTTATCAAGTTCCCTGGATATATGATATAGTTGGTTCATACGTAATTAGATTCATAGGATAAGTAGCATCATTCATAATTCATTCATGAACATAAAGCTATTAGGTAAGATGGATGCCTAAGTAACTTTTCTGCATCGGTGGATGTATGGTTGATTAGTGCTATTGGATCAATAACACTGGTAAAAAATTAAATAAATAAAAGTGACCTATCTCACCTATTTTGTATGCGCTGATCCAGAATAAGGCATTTGAAAAACTTTGAACATGTAATATTTTTTTCACACACTTACCTTCCATTGTCAGCAAATAGTATAAAAGCAGGAGAAGGCCAGTCCACATCGAACCGAGTGTCTATCGCATAATTATGTACTATTCCCAATCTCTTAAGATACAATACAATGTGAAGCACCTTAAATATTTGTAAATAAGAAAATGGGCGATTTATTGTTTCATTACCTCAACAGCTGCAGAATGGAATCACAATTTATTTCGGCAAAAACAGATAATATGTAAGTAAACTATAGTTATATGAGATAAACAAACATTCTGGTCATCTTGTGTATCAGTTCAGTTTGAAGAAGTGTCTGGTATTCTGCTAGTTATTCTGCAGTTGTGACAACAAATGGAACGTAAACATATTTTGTGCAAAATTTCTCCAAGTAGTTTCTGTTAAATTTGTAGTTAACTTAACCTTGAGATCACAATGCCGGTCTATTACATACTGTATAAAAATAGCTATTTCTTTTCTGTGGCTGTTAAGTGGGCCAAAAGGACAAAAATTGGACGTCACATGTACATCATAACTGTTACATGTAGTCGACAGAATGGTTGAAGGGGAAAAACACCCACATGTAATTTGCTGTTCCAATGCCTTTGCAAGAACCTAAGTGATTTAAAAGATTTGTTATTTCTTCTTTACCAAGCGAGGGATTTTCAAAGAAAACTAAAGATAAATTTGTATATATTGATGTTCTTTCAGAAATAAGAGTTGTGCCACATTCTCCCCATTTTCTCATACTTACTCTTTTAACTATTAGGGAATCCATCATTCTTGAATTATTGCAATCTTCAAACAGTCCAATTTGTGCTCATTCTTCCACTTCTATTCATTCCACCCTCATTTCTGGAAAATATAATATACTACATCTAATAGTGCTTAGCAACTGAGGGGTTTAGTAATTGCAAGCAACAGCCCGAGCTATTACATTCCACATTACAACAATGGAACTTAATTAACTAAGACACTAAGATTTCGGTATTTGAAAATGAAATAAAGAACAAGATAGTTATTTTGCAAAGGAGAAAGCTATCATTGATTGTAGAATTGTAAATGAGTTGATGACCAAATTAGATATTGAATACAATCAAGAATGAAGACTGGTTATTCATCATCAAAAATCACCTAAAAAGCAGCATTATTGCAAAATGGAAACATAATACCTTCCATTCCAGTAGCTCATTCAGTTGGTATGAACTTATGAAAACATGTACTTTATTGAATACAATGAACATTGCTGGGTAATTTGTGGGATTTAAAAGTAATAACTTTATTGGTTTAATTACAAGGAGGATATACAAAATTCTGTTTCTTATTTTTGTTCGACAGTAGGATAATAGCACATATTCTGTGGTGAAGGACTGACTTTCCGGAATACATTCTATTCCTGGGGAGGATAATGTTAGATGTGAAATGCTAGTACAACCGGAAAAAGTACTATTTTCCCTGCTGCACATTAAACTTGGACTCATGAAAAAATTTCTGACTTCTCTAGATAAAAGCTGTTTCATTGACAAGTGATGCTAAATTAAAAGAGGGCATATTTATCAGTCCACAAATTAGGAATACTTTTGAGAAACAACTTACACCTTATGAATTAGCAGCATGGAAATCTTACGCATCTTTGTAAATGGGGTTTTATGGAATCACGGTGAAAAATTGGCTTTCTAGCGGAATAATTGTTTCGTTACTTATAATTCTTAAACTAATGCAGTAAATATCGAAGTTCAGGGTCTTATTTCTGGAGTAGAATAATTTTGGCATGTTCATACTTTTACCAATTAGATGCTAAATTTTTAAGATAATGAACAATGCCCTTAAACATTTAAAACATATCAGCAACTATATTCTGGAAATATGAAGGACCTTGAATGAGTTACCTGGACAGTATTGGGTGCTGCAAACACAGATGAACAGTAGGCACACTAAAATGTGTTAAAATTGAAGACCGTAATGGCACAAAACATACGAGTATCTGACAATTTGCCCTTAATCTTACTTATTATTTTCTCTATAAGAGAGCTAGCGACCATATCTGCATTTCTTTGGCTATAAATATGATAACTTGTTGCATGGACTACACTTTGTAACAAATGAAGAACTTGGCATTACTGAAACACATTTATTTTTCACCTATTCTGGCAATTTCCTTATCTTATTATTTTTTGTCTTTTGTTTCAGATTTCTTTACATTTGATATGGTGTTATATATAGCTGCATGAATAGCCTTGAACCCACTTCTGTTCATTTTTCAGTACTGGCAAATCTATTTCATTTCCATCAACTGCAGCTTTAATGGAAGGAATATAATTCCCTTGTCTACATGGGAAAATACTTTGAGAGGATTATGTGCTAAGGGTTTAAGTAGCTATTGCTTCATCTTCAAAGTAACTTATTTTTTAAACATTTTATTCCTCACACACATTAATATTAATATCTTTTATCTTTCTCCTATTCTTTTCTGTTCAGTTCTTTGCCAATGCACATAAGTTAATTTGTTCAGCTAAAATATATGGATTTCTATTTCTATTATCCATATTTATTCTTTATTGTTTCTGATTATCATCAATTTATTTCTTATAAAGTTTTGCAAAATGTATATAGCATGCAGCAAAATGTAAACCACAAATCTTTCTCTTCCCCCTCTTGGGGAGAATGACCTTGTTCCTATCTCCTCCCCCCCTATTTTTCCCACTGACTATTTCTACACAATTTCGAGTAATTTTACTATACATTTTGCACCACACTGTATAACATGGCTCTCAATACTTGTAGTCACACTTGAATTCAGCAGTGCCCAATCCCATTTATGATATTCACTAAGCTTTAGCCTAAAGGTATAACAAAAGTTAAACTTTCAATGTTGCAAAAAAAGCATTGTATCCTTACAGTGCCCCTTTTTATGCTATTTACTCATACTATTTTTATCTATCAGGAAGATGCATCAGAAAGTAAAGGCAATTAATGTAATGTAAGCTAACATACATATCACTCCTCAAAATATATATATATATTTTTTTTTTTTTTTTTCTGATTCATCTTTGCATCTTCCTTCAACCTAAGTGTTTACACAAGCATTATATTAGTGATATTCTGTAACATTTTGGAAAGTTTCGCTGATGAATGGAAATACAGCAAAGAATTTTTATCATTTGCTTATATGGAGCATTATGGTCTACCCATGAAGGAAATTTAAAGTCTTTCAACTTTGATGATCATTATTTTGTATTTTTGTCACAGGCTGCTATATGAGTTTTAATAAACATGGTCAAATTTCCATGTTGATACATCTATTACTTTTTGAAATAACATATTTCTTTTTTCTACTACCTGCTTATTCACTCAATGTTTCACAAGATGCAGAATTTGTGCTTATGAACCAAATAAAACCATTAATCTTTCATGTGATATTAAAAAATACTGCTAGTATTGCCACCTGTGCAGAAAACCTAAACCACGGACGACTATGTCAGTATGACACCGCGTAAATATGCAATATATTCACCGCCAAAATGATAAATATGTTACCATTGTTCATGCTGGTGTTTGCCGGCAAAAAAAGTTCATTCTTATCCAAAAAAAAAAAAAAAAAAAATACGAAAAATGTTGATGAAAAAGCTGAAAGTAGAGGTATTACCACTTGTGCAGAAAAAATTAACCGTACATGGTTATTTCACCAAATAATTTACTTTTCCATCGCAAAAACTCAAACGTATTACCGTTTCGGTTTTTTACCTGTCGGCATATAAAACGGTGCATTATCGCACTTCATTTTACTGTTGTAAAAATTTTGCAAAGTAGTAGTATTGTCATTATGTTCAGAGAAACTGACCAGCGAAGCTACTTTTGGGCAAAATTTATGTATTACGTTTACATTTCCATTGCAAAGAAGCTAAATTTGAGAAATGCTATTTGTTTCTTACCTGCCGGCTAGTAAAGCGGTTATTGTCCATTTAATTACGAAAATGGTATTTTTGTATAATATTGCTTATTCCTAGTAATGCCATTTGCGAAGGGAAACCGAATCAGTCATGGTTATTTCGATTAAAATTTTATAATCAACTGCAAACAATTTCCGCGCAACACTATCCATTTACATTACCACGGTAAGAATAATTTTCCGTACAGGCATTAGGGCGTTCATCTGCAGAGTACTGAGGCAACGCAGTAGCGGCATAAATACAAACGAAATATTATTAATGTACAAAATCAATAAATTACTGTCTGATTGAAGAAATTGTAGCAATATTTGAATTTAAACAAAATGTCAATTACATGTCCATTACAACAATGGAAATTTAACCACGGACGTTCGGGAAGTCACCTGCCACAACTTAACCAGTGCATTATCGTCATAGTTACTAACAAAATGATATTAATATTACATTATACACAACATAGTATTGTCATCTATTTAAGTGTAAAAATAGGATTATATAATTACATTTCTACCCCAAGAACGAAATTAAATACTGGAAGTGAACCTATCAACAGTCAGCAACTGAAGCAATGCAGTAGAGCCGAAAATAAGAATAAAATATTAATTAAAAGTTCTAGTGTATCACATATACGGAAAACTGTGTAATATAAAACAGTGCTCCAATTATATGAGATGTGATTTGTCTGTACCGGGATTATGGCTTACAACTAATGTGACTTTTCTGTACCGGGATTATGGCTTACAACTAATGTTAGGGCAATATCATAGAAAACACAACCAACATTTTAGTATAAAATTACTGACCAACTAGTATTGTCATCTTTGAGAAGAAAATGATATTATTGGAGTCCATATGAATTTAAAAATATATTTGGGAAGCCTCATGCGGACAAATTTGTAAATCAAACATCAGAAAATTTTATAAACAAATATTATTGTTGTGAATGACTACTAGTATTGCCAAAATTGTGAAGAAATTGAGTATTAAGGGCTCATTTCGTTGTAAAAATATAGTGATATAGGTATTTGTATATGTACAGCTAGAACGAAATTTCACTACAATACAAATCATATATTTTAATAAACTTCTACCGTAAGAGCATTTTCATTATTTTGGAGAACTGTATATGTGGCGGCTATTTCACACAAAAATAGAGTAACTCAATTGCATTTATACAGTAAGAACGGAAATTTCTGTACCGCATTCTGGCCTGCACTTGCCTACAACTAATGTAGTACAAAATCCTACAGAGTATTTTACTGTAAAATTGCAACAAGTCTCTTATCTCTCGGAAGAATCTATGTCGGTGGAGGGCGTTTTAATTTAAAGATAAATTAGTACAAATACCTTTATACCCCAAGAATGCATTTTAGCTCTCTCTCTCTCTCTCTCCTCTATCGGAATTACAACTACCTGTCAAATTAAAAAGTAATGCAGTTTTCGTGAAATTTCAAACAAAATAATATTACTTACAAATTTACTTCCCAACTTGTTGAAGCAAAAAATGTTGCCTCAAAACCCAACTTGTTGAAGCAGGAAATGTTGTCTCAAAATTTCCTATTTAATTATAATTGCTTCTGATGACTACAACAACAACAACAACAACAACAACAACAACAATAATAATAATAACTTGTTTTAGGCAATCAAGAGTATTAATTTTATAATTAAATTTGAATTTATTTCCAATTAATAATACAAGTTTACTCCTTTACAACAACAGCACTCTTTTACAATCACTCAATCATGCAAATACAAAACTATAAGGGACCTCCATCTATTTTCTATGTACCCCTCACAATTACAATATTTACTATATTTCATGATATACTACCTTTACCTTTAAACATAACAATTAGAAACAGTGCCTTCGGCAATTCCAGAAGGCACTGATTCCATTCAAAATTTATTTCTAATTATTTGGCTCAGCCCCCCAGTCCCCGGTTCATCAGCAGCTACCTGCTGGAATATCCAGAGGACCAGGCTTCAATCCAACCAAAACAAAACAAAACACAACATTAAAAGTAACTCATACATTCAGTGCGATATTAAATTATATTTTTTGCTATACTAAGCCTTCCTTCTTCTTTTATTGCTTAAAATCATTTGGCCATATCTATATCCTTAAGGGTTGCTTATTCCTTTGGTCCTTATACACACTAACACCTGGTTATTTGTGTATAAGAATCCTGTTTAACTAACCATTTAATAATACAACAAATTTACTCCTTTACAACAATAGTACTCTTTCACAATCACTCAATCATGCAAATGCAAACTATAAGGGACCTCCATCTATTTTAGATGTACCCCTCGCAATTACAATATTTACTATATTTCGTGATATACTACCTTTACCTTTAAACATAACAATTAAAAACAGTGCCTTCTGGAATTGCCGAAGGCTCTGGCTCCATTCAAAATTTATTTTAAATTGATTTGCTCAGCCCCCCAGTCCCTGGTTCATCAGCAGCTACCTACTGGAATATCCAGGGGACCAGGGTTCGATCCAACCACAACAAAACACAACATTAAAAGTAAATTAACATTAGAAAACTAGCCCCATACTTTCCCCTACTCATTCCATCCTCCTTTCACTATCCAACAATTTTACTCTCAAGCTCATTTCAGGTATTTTATACCCATAACCATTTTTGTCTTATCTTGCTTATGTATTTTCCTAGTTCCTTAATGTTTTCATCTGACTTTAAATTTAAAATTCTTCTACCTCTTATTTCATCTGGTAGGTTTTCCCATTTTCTTAATAAGAACTGTTCCCTCCAAAACTTAGTTTGCTTACATTCTAGTATGCAATGCCAAGTACTATCTGGTTCTGTACACATAGGACATTTCCCCTTAGTGTGTCCATTTTTTAATCCACTTAAATATTTTACTCCTGTTCTAAACCATGCCAACCCTTCCCTTCCTACCTTATCACAAATTTCAACATATCTTTCTCTTCCCCACACATTTTTAGTGTACTATATAATTTCAGAGATTTCTTGGTGTTAAGATTTGCCCATATTTCCTGTTTATCTATATCCTCGATTCTTATTGTTATCTCTTTCCAAAATCCTTTACCCAACCTTTCTCCCTGGTACCATACTAGTCCCATGCCCACTTCTTGTACAATATTTTGGATTTTAGATAGCCAAGTTTCTCTCCCTTTGATTTTACTTTGTGCTACCAGGCACTGATTAATAATATTCTCGTCCTCTAGTCTCCCTATTCTATACCAATATTTCAATACTCTTTCCATGACTTTGCTTTTATAGCCCAATCTTCCTAGTTCCATTAGAGCAACCTCGTTAGTTGAAGATCTAGGTAAGCCCAGAACAATTCTACAAAATAATCTATTTATCATATTTATCCCTTTCCATCCTTCATCTGGCCCCCAGATTTCTATTCCATACATCATTCTGCTCTCCACGGTTGAACCATATATTCTCTCTAACCATTTTACTTGCATATTTGGTATTTTGTTAATACAAGATCTAATTACACTCATGACTACTTTTCCTTCTGATACTGCTTTCCTTTTTTGATCACTCCATTTCCCCATTACTAGACAATCTAACATATAAATAATCAACTTTCTTTACAACTTCAATCTCTGTGCCCTCCTACCACCATTTTTCCGGTTTTTTTAATTTGAAACCTTTTTTCCATCACCATAATCTTAGATATGTTTTTATTTATCTCGAGCCCCCATTCTCTACAAAAAGTGCCTATAATTTCTAATGATTGTTTTAAGCCTATACTTGTTAGAGAACCTGTTACTAAATCATCTGCAAAGAGCAGACCCGGTATCTCTATATTATTTATAGTTGCCAAATGTACATTACCTTTGCTAATTTCTTCTAAAACATCATCAATAAACAGATTGAAGAGAACTGGACTTAATTCACATCCTTGTCTTAGACCTACATTGTTTGATATTTTTTCTGTAACTCTACCACTCTCATATTTAACATGAAATTCATTTTCTTTATAAATATTCTGTATTATCTTAATAAAATTCTGACTTACCCCTTTCTTTCTCAGTTTAACCCAAAGTGCTTCTCTAGAAATTGTATAATTAAATGGAGGACCCCAATATTATATGTATTAGTATCTGTATGTAGATGTCTTTTTGCTTAGTAAGCAATATGCAAGTTATCTTTCAATAACACCATGCCTTTGTTATGTGCTTGTAAAAGGGAAAGGGAATGCTGTTCTTTGTTGGGGACATCAGCTGTACCTGAGAAAAAGATCTTTCGTTAAAACTTTACCCTTTTGTCAAACCCTCACGGGCAGTCTAGCCGGCCCGGTTCGGCGCCAGAGGTCATAACGTTGTAAATGACTAGGGTTCAATTGGAAACGGTACTTGCCATCAAAAGGAAATACCGCAGAAAGAAACACGCGTTTTCACAGAAACCCACATATTTAGCTGGTTCAAAGACAGGCCGCAAAAATGGCTAAAACGTGCTATATCTCTAAAATCTAGAGAAAGGTAGATGTCCGCGACTTTGCTAGCGTGGGAAGAGTTTAAGAAATATTTCCTGGTAAAAACCCAGAATCTTCAACCAATCAACATGTTTAAAATCCGAAGAATTAAAGCAAACTGGTAATAGACCATGCGCTATTGTGATCCAATAATATTCTAGAAGGAACCAAATTCATTTCATTTAAAGGAATTAAATTCTCGCGAGGGAGGAGCAAGTTGGCATTAAGAGATTTAATATTAACTACGAGAAGATAAGTTCTGAAGCAATGGTGACAGGAAGCAGTCCTAACAGTAACAGCAGTAAGAATAGTAGCAAGAGTGGCAATCAGTCTGTATCTGCCTTATCCAGTGTTGTAGTAGAATAGTGAAACCGCCGCGAAGAGTCAAAGTAACTCGTTCAATCAGTGAGAGTCAGCCAGGCAGCGCAACGTAATAGTAATAAAAATCACAATAGTAGTAAAGTGAATAAATATGCGAGTGAATACAGCGAGCTATAATCCGCCGAAGCACAGCATGTTCCAGAACCTTCCCAGTAGTCAAATAAATTAAATGTTCAACCAGTGCCAAACTTCATTATTACAGTGAACAATCTCCTTCTTCCTCAATGACTTCAAGTCATTAAAAACAGTCAAAAATTTCCCCTGAGATTCCTATCCTCTGTGTTGGAACCACAGAGTTAGGAAGCATTGAACTTGTGACTCCTAGAGCCGAGGCAAAACAAGAAGACATTTAATTGTCTGATTAAAATAACATTCAATCACCCCTTTTAATTCCTCTGCATTGGAACCACAATTATTCCCGTTCCTAATTTCTCTGACAGCAATCTGGTGATCAATTCCCAGTACACCGCCACGGGTGGCCGAGGTCGTAAAGGCACGGACTCATGAGCGGGAAGTCTGGAGTTCGAAACCCTCCAGTACCCTCCCTGACTGGGTTTTTTTTCCCCCAGGTTTTCCTCAGTCTTCATAACTGGCAAATGCCGGGGAGGTACCTAACCTTACGCCTGGAGCTCTTCCCTCCTTAAAAAAAAAATAATCCTTTCACAGTACATCATTTCATTTCATGTATCATCAGTGTCCACTGCCTGTAGTGCCTCAGTAGTAAAAACGGAAAACATTACTCACAAAAAAAAACAGTACTGAGGATATCGAACATCGATAAAATAAACATTAAAAATTAATTAAAAAATAAAATTAAACAAAATTAAAACAAAAAACTAAATTATTTAAAGAATTGTATGTATATTTAGGGTCTATTTTGATTAGAAAAAAAGAGAGACCCAATTACATTTCCTTCTTAATGCAATTTTCTCTATCGGGATTGGAGATAGCTGTCTAATTAAATATAGAAGTGCAACATCGATGAACTTAGAAACAAAATATTATTACTGTAAAAATTGCTGATCAACTTAGAAACAAAATATTATTACCCTAAAAATTTACAAATAGTCATCTATGTGCATAATATGCGTCAGTAGCGCCAATTTGAACATAATGGAAGGTAAACCAATGACATAAACAACTCAATAATTTATTTTCTCCTTACGGTCTTCTAAACACTACCTACCAACAACTAAATAAATGCAGTATCGATGAAAGTACGAACCAACGTGTTAAAATTTAGTACAGGAGTAGTATTGTCATCCATGAGGAGAAACTGTGTCATTGGCACTTGATTCAATATAAAAAACCGCGATCCAATTGCATTAATAGCACGAGAACAGATTATTTACTAAGGGCATCGTATCAGGTACATGCCCTTAACTAAAGTAGTATCAATATCGGTTAAACTATGAAAATTTGTAAAACATTACTCAAATACTAACATTGTCATTCACGGAGACATAACTACAATTTTACGCCTATTTTAATCTAAAAATAGGATTACATAATTATATTTCCATCACAAGAACGAAATTTCCCTACCGATATTCATGTTTTATCCGCCGGATACTGAGGAAGGTAGTTTTTTTTTTTTTTATGAAATTTATATATTATTAATGACACAAATGACTAAAATGTTGTTCTTGTCATTTTTGTAAAGAAACTGTCACTGCCGTTAATTCTCTGTAAAAATTAGCCGTACTAAATAAATTTCCTTTCCAAGAACGAAATGTTCTTAAAGGAATTTTGACTGTTATTTACCGGTACTTAAGCCAGCATTATCGGTGAAAGAACTGACAAAGTATTAATGATGTAAAATTATACAAATTACTAATACTTGTCATCTATGGGGAGAAACTGTCCCATACTCGATATTAAAAAAATGGCAATTCAATTACATTCGCTCTGCAAAAAGGTATTATTACCGGCATTCCAGCAGCTACACGACACTTAAATTTGTACAATATAGGCGAAATTTGAGACGCATCTCCCGCCCCATACCCCGCAAAGAAACAAATTTGCGTATTGAGTAAATTATAGCTAATTAATATTACCCAATGTTCGTATATTGTAAATAGCATGAAGCATACTCCTTGTATTAATATCTAGTAGACGTGGTATATGATTGCATAAGGGAGAATAGAAGACTACAGGTTTGATATCAATTATATAATTATTTTCTATAAGTTATGATTATGTAATGAATTCCTGGTAAATAGCAAGTGTTTGCAGAATAGTATATAACTTGGTGCGGTTGCTAATGGAGTCTCGTCGAGAGTCGCGAGATTAATAGAATTGTGCACCTGACAAGGACAGGTTATAATCCTTTTGTATTTTAGAGAAGACACTAATCTATTAGAAACAGTAAACATTCCTAAGGAAACGGTTAACTCAGATGCTGGCGAGAACTGACCCCTTTCACTTTCACATCCAATGACGATGAATTCACCAATCATAGACCAAAGAGTTTGAAAGTTTAAAGTGAGCGCGTATGGGAGCTTGATAGCTCCAAGTTTAAAATGAGTGCGTGTGAGAGGTTCAGAGCTCACCAATAATATTTCAATATTTTGAAGGCTTAGCGAGCCGTGAACTCCCTTCTGTGGACTCTGTGAGCTCTTAGGTTCAAGTGGTGGCATTTTTGATATTAGTATAAAAGGAGAAACTTCTTTGCAAGAACGTTTTTGATAGATTCCAAATCAGAGATGTAGGTGGGCTATTAGGGAGAAACTGGTTTATAGGTGCTCATTTCAATGTCAAAACATGGAATATTTTTACTGTAAGGAAATTTCTCTGCCGACCACCGAAGCAATGAAGTATCGCAAAAAATACGAAAGAAACATTAATGTGCTTATGTTCAGCTGAATATTTACATTTTGGTTTTGCTTTATATTGAAATCATTTATAAATCCCTAAGCAGTTTTCTATGCCTTTTTATCGACGAAGTCGTTGCCTTAATATACACTGCTGTTTCATTTCTTCCTTTAGAAACAATTTTACAATGAACGCTGAATTCTTTCTTTGTTCCCAAAATATAAAATCGGATTTTAATAGGGCAAGTGAGGTTAAAATACGAAAATAATTCATCTCATCTGTTCTTAGCAATAACTACATTATTAATTCATTCTAAGATAACATGGGCTCAATGAAAACAGAATGAAGAAAATTTGCATTAATTCAAGGACAGACACAAGCTTGTTGAAAGTAAATGATCATAAATACAGTTTACAATATTACAGTGACGTTTGAAAAAGCCTCAAGTTTTGGAATCCATGAAAGTATCCATATTCACTCACAATCCAACTGATAAATGGAGAAAAATTACAATTGAAATCAAAGAGAAAGTTATAAATACAAGTCTATTGTCCCTGATGTCAGAAATTGAACCATCTCACCAACAAAACTTCATTTTAAATCTTGGTTATTGGAGCCTTACTGAGTATTTCACAATAACCTATAGGACACTTTATACCAGTCAAAGGGCTCAAAAATGGTAAATTGGCTATGGCCAAAAACATAACTGAGTAAGGTGAAGAGAACGACAGGACAAGATTTTTTTTTTTTCCCCCAACTTTTTTCATTTCAAGTCGGTACATAATGTACGCATTCAATTTTTTTTCCTTTTAATGTGCTTAGAATATTGTTTTCGTTAAATATTTTAAACAAATCATAATTTTAATTCATTCTTGTGACACATTTTCCTTCTCATTAAATGCAAGCATTTATCCTTCTCTCGAGCCAAATGCACAAGTATAACGGACATTATCCATTTTTTTTCTCCCATTTGGAGAGTCCTTCAAACCATTGAATGTGCTAAGGTGAAAGTTAGTTGTCACGAAGATAACCTATTTTTGCGAGGGGAAAGTTGTTATGACCAATATTGCTAATGACAGACTGACCTCCAACTCGCGCTCTCCGACATAACAACCTGTTTACTCCGGTAAAAGTATTTCCTCACGAGCTAAGTTTAAAATTGGTGTTGATCGGGGAAATATATATGTATATATAATTTACCTTCACGTCGCTGTGAAACCAGCTATTTTTGCGAGGCGAAAGTTGTTATGACCCACATATTTTGACGTCGTCAGAGCTGTCGTGACATGTTTCTCTGATGAGTTGTGCTTTTAGAAAATGTTCCATCTCCAGGAACACTCTAAATATGGCACAACGAATGTATGTTGTATACTCGGTGAAATTCGTTTTTCTCCGGGGGTGTATAAAAAGACCGAACAATTCCGACGACCGGTTACTTGTCACAATGGCAAAGCTTAGCCTCAACAGAAAGGACAACGGGGAAGAGGTAGAACTAATCGAAGGCTTCATTCCCGCAATAAACTATGCTGCTTCTTCTTCTTCTGCCAGGAGAAATGACAACGAGCGGGAGATAACTGTTGGGGGAGACAACGATGCTGCTGCTGGCGATGAACCAAGTGAGTGTTGCCTTGCAGCCTACTTTTGAAATTACAAGGCATAAAGAGAGATCGGTTAAAAAGTTTTACTCGGGGTATGCAGAGACTGAAATTATGGTTAGTTCTGCGCCCAAAGATGCAGATCCTAACCAATGGGTTGCTAAGGTTTTTAACGATTATTTATCGTTTGTTAACGACAATCTGCTAAAGAACCAGCCAGGTTTCATGGGAATCACGATTCATGATACCAAACATCCCGAGAGGTCCTTTAATATGAGTGTCCGTAGGTTCGACCATGTGAATCCCGAAGTCATATTGAATTCATTGGAGAAAGTAATGCAGAGTAATGAAGAATTTTTGTTAGGAGGTCCACTCAAAATTTCTTGTGTTTGGACAAATGAAATATCAGGTTCATGCTACAAACACTGCGACGACTGTAGTAAAATCAAAGGCATCATTGAGATAAAGAACAATGACCAGCTTTGTCTAGCTAGAGCCATCGCAGTGTCAAAATCCAAAATTGACGGGGACATAAATTATGATATGATTATAAGGCGGGAATTTCATCAAAAACGAAGGGCTGTACAGTTGTGTGAGAAAATAGGCAAAACTAATGTGCCGTTTACGCTTAAGACGTGAAACTCTTCGAGATGGCGCTAAAGCATTACGCCATAACAGTTTTGGTGACCATAGTGGGAAAAACGTCCTCTACAAGTCAAAAAAATAACTCCGATAAACATATTCACATAATACTCCACGACAGCCATTATAACGCTATTGTAAACGTGCACGGGGCATTCAAATGTAAATGGTGTTGTCGACAGTGCAATTTTCCCTCAGCAAATATAAAAGAAACTCACAGGTGCGAACACAATTGTGCACCCACGTTTGTTAGGTACGTGAGATGTGACGCATGTCATCGCGATTTCAACGGGCAGACCTGCTTTAATAATCACTTGATTAAGGGAAACTATTACCCCAAAAAAATGTCAGTGTGTGACGTTGAAAAAGTCTGTCCGATGTGCGACAAACTTGTGAATTTGAGGTGTAGAAAAACTCACCAGTGCGGGGAGACTTTTTGTAGCACCTGTAAAATTCACGTGAATGCTAACCACCAGTGCTACATTCAACCGTATAATTCGCCCAATATGCGAAATAATTTCATATTCGTGTTCATAGATTATGAGTGTACTCAGAACACTCCTTATTCCGAGGGCGTATTTGAACATGTTGCAAATCTATGTGTGGTGTACAAAAGCTGTGTATTATGCATTGACGAACCTCACAAGATGGCCTATTGTACGCAGTGTGGTGTTAAAGAACAGGTGTTTGACAAGGAGCCTGTGAAACAATTGTTTGAACACATTACACAACCCGGGTTCGAGTCTCGGGATATTATCGTGCTTGCGCACAACCTGAGGTCCTATGATGGGCAATTTCTGCTAAAGCACATGGTGGACAACCTAAATTGGGACCCGGAGCTCATCATGAACGGAAGCAAAATATACAGAATGAAGTATAAGTGTGTGACATTTTAGACTCTTTGAATTTCATTCCTATGCCACTGTCTCGCTTTTCAAGAACCTTTCAACTTTCCGAATGCAAAGGTTACTTTCCCTACCTGTTTAACACAAAGGAAAATGAAAAGTATGTCGGTCCTGTACCGGGGCAGAAATATTACTGTCCTGGCGGCATGAGTGTAAGCGACCGCGAAAACATCGAGAAGTGGCATGATGAAATGGTGTCCTCAAATTATGTCTGACATGAAAAATGAAATGGTGTCATACTGCAAAACCGACGTATTTCTCCTGAGTCAGGGTTTTTCTAAATTTAGGAGACAATTTATTGACGAGAACGGCATTGACCCGTTTAGAGAATGCGTCACCATAGCTCATGCATGTATGAATGTTTACAGGAAACGGTTATGCCAAGAAATAAAATTCCACTTATTCCTGGAGGTGGGTACCGCTTAGCTGATAAGCAGTAGCGAATAGCCTGTATCTGGTTGTCATGGTTGGAACAGCAACAATCAACCAGCATACAGCATGCTTATCGGTGCCGGGAAATTAAAATTTTAGGACATAAAGTGGACGGGTGCACAGACAATTGTGTCTATTTGTTTCATGGATGCTTCTACCACGGTTGCACACTTGTTACCCGAATAGAAATTCTAAGTTATACAACACGGGTAACGAAACCATGGGCTCCAGATATGAAACCGTAAGGGTCACGAAGATGGTGAAAGATGCAGGCTACCACATGACCGAGGTGTGGGAATGTAATTTAATGCCATGATTAAGGCTGACGGGGTTTTGGCAGATTTTGTCAAGAGTTTTCCCTTCCCCGAACCTCTCAACCCGCGAGATGCCTTCTTCGGTGAGCGTACAAATTGTACGAAAACCTACTGCGGGGCCTCTGGAGACATGCAAATGTTTTATTACGATGTGTGCAGTTTGTACCCGTTTGTCAATAAGACAAAAGCCTACCCCGTGGGACATTCAAAGATGCATGTTGATAAATGTCCCAATTTGAACGATGTTGAGGGTGGCGTTGTAAATTGTAAAATTCTTCCCCCGGAAAGACTGTACCACCCAGTTCTGCCATCGCGCATTAACGGCAAGCTTATGTTTCCGCTGTGCCGAAAATGCGCTGAGATGGAGAACCAGACAGAGTGCGGGCTTACGAGGATGAAAGATGTATGACAGGCACCTGGGTAGTGGACGAAATTAAAGTCGCATTAGAGGAAGGCTATAGAATTATTCATGTATATGAAATATGGGAGTACGAAATGGTACGCTACAACCCTTCCACTGGCGAAAAGGGGCTTTTTCAGGACTATGTGAACCAGTTTCTGAAAATTAAAACCGAAGTCTCCGGTTGGCCCAAAGACCGCGACAAAAATGAGTATATCGCGCAATCTTTGGAAAAAGAAGGCGTGGCACTGGACAAAGACGCCATCGAAATCAATCCTGGCAGGCGCGAGTTGGCTAAACTCATGTTAAACTCCTTTTGGGGGAAATATGGCCAACGAGATAACTTGTCCACGTGTGAGCTTGTGAAAGATTATTCAAGGCTCATAGACCTACTGAACGACCCAGGTGTAGAGGTACAGTCTTACCTGTTCGCTACAGAGGAGATGCTGTACGTGGTATGGAGGCACTGTGAATAGAATCCTAAATTGAATCACACCACCAACACGGTCATAGCTGCATACAATACTGCCCATGCTAGATTAGAGCTCTATTCCTATCTTAGGAGATTGGGCGAGAGAGAGTGTGTTATTTCGACACTTATTCTGTTATAGCCACGTACAGGCCGGGAGAATGGATACCTTCCACAGGACCATTTTTGGGCTGTATGACAGATGAACTAGAAAAGTACGGAGCAGGTGCATATATTTCGATTTGCATCTACAGGCCCAAAAAGCTACACCAGAGAAATCAGGTGTGGGGAAAAGACGCACTCGTCTGTAAAATTAAAGGCATCACCCTAAACTGGGGGAATTTGAAGAAGGTAAACTCAAACGTAATCATCAATACAGCACTGAGGGAAAATGCAATGTCGGTAGTACTTGAAGGCACTCAGATATCTAGGAAATTTCTAGGTTCTGTAGTAATCGAGCCTTCAAAGAAAACCTATAGAATGGTGGTTAACAAGCGAGTACAAAGTGAAAACTTTGATTCCTACCCGTACGGGTATAAAAGAAGACGTAATTAATCACTTTTACGACAGTCGCCCAAAATGTGTGCAAAACAACACTTTAAATTTTGTTGTCCATGTACCATGCTAATTGCAGGTCCTTCGCGGTGTGGTAAATCAACATTTGTTAAAAACTTAATTGGTAATGCAGGTGAACTGTTTGACAGGCCTTTGAGAAAAGTGTTGTGGTGTCATCCAGCAGAATATTCTCCTAAACCAAGTCCGTTCTTCGCGACCCACGCAGGCATACCAGATTTGGAGACTGTGAACGAAGGAGATCTGGTTATTCTGGACGACCTTATGTATGAGTCGGACGGGTTGAACGTGACTCGCATCACAAACGTTTCGGAATTATTTACATACTCCAAAACGTGTTTCCACAACGAAAAAAGTTTCGAACTATATCTCTGAATACAAACTACATTGTCGTGTTTAAAAACAATAGAGATAAAATGCAAATTGACAGGCTTTGTCAACAGATCGAACCAAAGAACTCTAGGTTTCTGCTAGATGCATTTGAAAAGGCTACCGAAAACCCTCACGGTTATCTAGTGTTGGATTGCACTCAGTACACGCCTAATCAATTCAGGCATCGAACCGGCGTCCTTCCGGGTGAAACGTCTTCTTATTTTATACCCAATTGTTGACCGCATTCTGAAGGTTTTCGATGCCCCTTAAATAGGCGAACAATCAGCACACCACAGTCATTTTAACATAAGCACATTCAGGATGAGCATTGCCAGGTTGAGTAGACCGCTGATTGCGAGACAGCACGCAAACTTGACAGTACTTGCCAAAGCCAAGCCCTCTTTGAGACAGAAACTGTTAAAAAGCGCTAGCCTAGAGCTAATAAAAGCCATTTCAGAGTGTATACTCAACGTGTGCAGAGGGCATGTCAATTTGCCTGTGAATTGCTTGAAGCGTTTAAAGAAACAGAAAACTTGCTGGAGAAAGTTAATAAACAAACCACTTTCCTTAAAGAACAAGAAAAAAATTCTTGTGCAGAGAGGAGGCTTTTTACCTGCTTTTCTACTTCCGATATTGGCTTCGCTGGGCAGTGCACTCTTGTCAAAATGAAGTATGGTAAGCAAATTATAGTAGCTTCACAACCTAAAGCTGTCGAAAAGCTTCATCTCGTAGACAAATCACTTAAACAACTCATCAGAGAAATGAGTAAAGTGCTCCGTAAACAATTGGCAGCCCCCGAGAAATGGCGGTTGATAAAATATAAGTTGGGGAACTATTGATTTTATGTCTCAAGTGAGAGAACCATACCTCGAATCAAAAGAAGAAGACGTGTTTGAAGTAAAGAAGGAGGAGCCCGTAAAGGTTAAAAAAAAAGAGTCGAAAGTCCTATAACCTTCGCAAACAAGTGTGGGAAGAACAATGAACGCGTTGAAGAAATTTTATTTCAATCCAGAACATTATGCAGGTTTTGGTACAGCAGAGAAACTTCGCCAGGCCACAGGTATACCAAAATTAAAGATCGAGTCCTTTCTTCAAAAGCAGGATAGTTATACATTTCACAGATCAATAAGGAAAAGATTTTCCACCACAAACTATAACGTGACCAACACGGACGACCTTTGGGAAGCTGATCTGAATGTGTTAACCAACGTAAAAGAATACAACGCGCCTTTTGTTTACATCTTGACGGTGATCGACGTTTTCTCGAAATATGCTTGGGCTATACCGTTAAAATCTAAAGCAGGGACGGAAATTACTCATGCATTTAAAACTATATTCTCACTTCGCAGGCCCAAGGTGTTGCAAACAGATAAAGGAACCGAGTTCACCAACAAAACTTTTCAAACATTTTTAACCAATAATGGTGTAAAGTATTATAAAAAAAATGTCAAAGCCAGCGTTGTTGAGCGTTTCAATAGAACCTTAAAGGCGAAAATGAACTATTTCACCCATAAAAACACGTATAGATACTTAGATGTCCTTTCCTTCCTTGTAAATTCGTACAATAGTTCATTTCACAGGTCAATAAAGATGGCTCCAAAGGATGTCGATGAACGCAACATTTTACAGTTATACGAAAATCTTTACGGTCAGAGCGCAGTCAAGCCGAGTAAAATTAAATTTAACTTCGGAGATCACGTTCGCATATCAAAACAGAAAATGAAGTTTGCCAAGGGTTACGAGCAAAACCGGACAGACGAAATTTTTCAGATTGACAAGGTGGTACACGGCGACCCCGTCGTTTATAAATTAAAGGACTTGGGCGGTGAAGCCATAGACGCCATCTTCTACTCCGAGGAGATACAAAAGTTTACTTTCCCGAAGTCATTTAAAATAGACAAAATACTTGATACTAAAGGTCGCGGTCGCAATAAGCAATTCCTTGTTAAGTGGAAAGGTTATCCAAACAAGTTCAACTCTTGGGTCCTGGCTTCATCTAACAATTCCATATGATAAGAACAAAACCATTTTCCCTAACGCTCGTGAGTAATACCTCTATGGACCATTTCAATGACAATACAACTTACAGATTTTCAAACATCTTACCGGAGAGAATAGTGTTGCAAGGAGAATGGGAGGTAGCACTGCAAAAGGTTAGGTACCCCGTAAAATTCTATAATGTGACAAATCACGATAATAAAATTATTGGAACCATGTATAATATGACCGAACCGGTGACACATTCAAAATTTAACTTACAATTGCCCCATGGTATTGTACACAACTCTAAAGACTTGGTACACGCCGTTAACTATGTTTTACGCGAAAACTCACAGGTCGAAGACTTTCATTTACAACGAGGGGGAAAATATTGCCGGCGTTAACATTAAAGTCACACATACCAGTCATATTCCCGCCAGCAAATATGTAGATTATGTAGAAAATGCCACACCTTTCAGAACCAGGAGAGGTGTGTCGAACCAAACATTGAAAACTAAGGTACAGAATAAAACAAATCCTCCGACTAAGCAATCAACTTCTAAGTCAATCCCATTGATCGTTCCTAAACCGCCAGACACGCAAAAGAAGCTTATACACATGTTGGTTTTATCGCCATCTCTTGCCAAGATGATGGGGTTCGAACCATATACAAACGTGGTAGAACAGGAAGTTGGTATACATACTGTAGATCCATACATGGGTTTCCCTTACGAGATGTTCATTTACTGCAATCTGATAGTACCACAAGTGGTGGGCAACACGTTTGTACAGGTTATTGAAAGCGTTTCTGTAGAGTATGAAAAACGTGACAATACATGCATGACTATTGAAAAGTCTTTCATTCCAATTAACTGGGTACCTTTGATGCAGCAAGACTTTAAAAGCGCGAATATATATTTAAGGAACGGTTACGGTGATTTCTTGCCATTTGTAGACGGTCTTTCATCTACTATAGTTGTAACATTTCGCCCGAAATGGAGTTGAACACTGTCACCAGATATTATCTAAATCAGGCTTGAGGATCTTTAGGCAATCGAGATTTTCTCCTGTATAGGGACAAGCGTTATCAGAAAGGTAGCGGCTTGTTCTCTGCTCTCGGCGAACTTTTCAGAACTGTGCTGGAGTATTTCAAGAGCGGCGTGAAAGCTGTCGGTAAAGAGGCACTGAAAATCGGCGCTAATGTGCTGGCAGATGTTGCAAGTTCGGGTGTTTCCCCAAAGGAGTCGTAACTAGGTTGAAGGAGGCTGGAAATAATTTGAAGAGGAAAGCTGATGTAAATATAGACTCTATGATAGGTGGTGGCCTATTAAAGCGCGCGAAAGGGACAATAAACACTCAGTCTAAGACTAAATGTCGTGGTAGAAAGGTGACAGACGTGTTTTCATAATGTCTGACGAATCGCTGGTGCACATGAGTTCGGAGCTAGACATCTTCAAAGACTTGCCCGTTCAAATGAACGTGGAAGCGTACCGCTACATATCTCTAAACCCTCAAAATATACTCATGAAAAATTCCCCCATAACATTTCATTACTCTGGCAATGCAGACGATTACTTCGACATAACCTATGTCGTACTAGAGCTGTTCGTGCGATTAGTCGATGGCGGAGGAAATGACTTGAAAGAGGACAAACAGGTGACCTTTGTAAACAATACTCTAAATTCGCTGTTTCAACAGGTTGAAGTGTCTCTCAACAATGTCACCGTTTCCATGCCTCAACCAGGTTACACCTATAGAACATACATTGAAACCCTGCTCAATTATTCGGAGGACGTCATGAACAGCAGACTAGAGTCCATGCTCTGGAAAAAGGACACGGGGAATACATACGCAACAAACGATGGAATCAAGTGGCGTGGCGAGTATACCAAAGGAAGCAAAATTGTGCAGCTAATGGGAAATCTTTCCAATGCACTCTTTAATCAGGAAAATCTGCTCTTGAACAATGTAAGCGTCACCATTAAACTCTCGCCCTCTTCGCCAAATTTTCATCTCTTTTCTGACATAAAGGACTTTAAAGCCTACACCGAGATTCAGTCTGCTAGACTTGTTTTGAAAGCTGTGAGAACGTCACCTACCATCAAACTTGCTCATCAGGCAGTGTTAGCAAAGAGTAATGCAAAGTACCATCTCAAAGATGTGGGGTTTCATGCTCTCAACATTCCAAAGGGGTTAGTAGCACGACTTTCAATGACGTTTTCATAGGTCAAATACACAGAAGAGTGGTTGTGGCCATGGTTGCCGACCAGGCATACAACGGCAACAATAACAAAACCCCATACAATTTGCAACACTTTAAAATGAACTCTTTTCAACTGTATGTAAATGGTCAGCCTTTTCCCCCACAACCCCTACAGCCCAATTTTGACGCCCGTCATTTTCTCCAATGTTTTCAAACTCTACAGGACGGCCTCGGGATACACTTTAAGGACGAGGGGCATTCAATTTCAAGACATCAATATTCACACGGTTATACCATTATGGTATTTGATCTGACGGCAGATATGAGCACTAACAAGTCTTACATTTCTGGGCAACGGTACGGCACCGTGTCTATAAATATAGGTTTTAAGAATCAAACTCCAGAACCTGTCAATCTGCTAGTGCTAGCTGAAGTACATCGCACTATAGAAATCGACGCTAACAGGAGCATTTTGGTATCATGAATACGTTGCAAATACGTCGGCTTCTGTCTAAATGCACACCACACTTTTTAGGTGTGTACGCCTGTGATCAACTACCTCTCGTAAATTTGCATAATAGACAGCTTCCCATTGCGGTTGTCGTTAACACCGATCCTAGCACGAAACCAGGGAAATATTGGGTCTGTATCTTTGTTGCAAAGGACGGCCGGGGGAAATTTTTCGATAGCTATGGTTTAGAACCTTTTTCGGGGCATATTCTAAAATTTTTAATCGTTGTTGCGGTACAAGATGGACGCACAACGCTAGAAGTTTGCAAGGCGATATTAGCACCACCTGTGGTCAATGCGTTGTTGCTTACCTATCTCACCGGTTCCGAGGCCTGAAATTCTTTTCACAATTCAGCATAAGCGACTTTAATCACAATGATGACATCATTCAGAAAAACCTACACTCTTGGCGGATTCACACAAACTGCACATCAGAGCCGCATATCATTAAAAGTTAGTTTCACTTTTGCATGAATAGACATATATAACACTTATCACGTTTTTATGTTGATAATTTCCCCCGTTTATTTATTTTTTTTATTTATTTATTTATTTTTTTTTTTTTTTTTTTTCCAGAACGCACGCGCGCCGGCTGCCCCGAGATGTTAATTTCTCCAGTTGCTCTGAGAGAGGCAGACAGTTAAGAGGCAGGTAAGACGCATTCATTATTGTATGTGCGCGTGTGGCTAGTGAAAATATTACGCTACAGAGGCAATGTTCTTGCTTTCAGTGACATGGCCCAGGGACCTCTATCGGATATTTACTTCTTGAACAGCAAGCAGTTCAAGTTTGCTGTCGTTTGGTTTTCACCTAAACCTCCACACAACATCGTGGTGACAATGGGTGGACGACGCAGTAAAATGGTCGTTGGTTCGATAGAGTGGCAGAAACTTGCTGAGACGATGCCGGCAATGCAGGGTTTACCTTCTCATCTAAAAGAGTGGCAGTTGAGCAATCGAATATCCATCGTTTTTAAACGAATATATTTGGAGCACTAAATCTGGTCATCAAAATGGATGGAAGCTGCATATCACTGAGCATGGAGGAGTGGGACACGCTAGTAAGCCTACAGCGTATTATTACCGACATCATTTATCACAATCAGAAGGACGAGATAGAAGTACAAAATCAAATAGCTGCATATCCCAATTATTTGCATCACGCAGGGGAGAAAACGAAATTCACCGATTATACAAGATACATTCGTTGTGCCACATTTAGAGCGTTCCTGGAGATGGAGCATTTTCTAAAAGCACAACTCATCAGAGAAACATGTCACAACAGGTCTGACGACGTCACAAACATGTCCGGACATGTTGGTCATAACAACTTTCCCCTGGCAAAAATAGGTTATCTTCGTGACAAACAACTTTCACCTCCGCACGTATAAAACCCAGGTCGCGCTGATGTAACATCGCCAGTACCAAGATTTCGACAGAGCTGACAACATGATCCACGACGCGTTACGCCAACTAGCTGCAGTAGCGACCAACACGGAGTATATCTCAGTGTCTAAGCTACAGCCGAACGTGCCGTACGTCGTGAAACGAGTCCGGAGCATCTCGACAAAGAACGGCCCCAGAACGCTTGTACATCTCGAGAACGGTCAAGAGGTGTTTCTACCGACCAGGTTCAACAATCTTTCTGAAGAACTCATCGACCAGCTCAACACTTTTGACTTTTACATAGTCTACGAGGGCGAGAAAGTTCTCAGAAACGGATACCGCAGGCACGTCGTGAACTTTTCACCATCATAACATGGCGTGCCAAATAGACCCGGTGGAAATGGGCAACAACCTCCTTGTCAAGCTCCGATTTAACAATCAAAATGAAGTCACAACTAGCGGCGAGTATCCTACTTACATCAAACTACTCTCCACAGAAATCTGATTCTTTGGCGATGACAAAACTGTTACCGTCAAACTAATCACCAACAACTCCGACATTGTGGAAGTCCAATGTTTGCCTTCAAAAGCGCAATTGTACGGCATAGACGCACGCTGCACCATATACCTCGGAACCACCCCGGCATTAGACTACAAAGTCACGTCGGCAGGATGCTTCCACACTGCGTCCATCAACGGATTCGTCGTGCCCATGTCCATCCCGTCGACCCGGCAACATCTCAACAATAACTTTTCCCACATGCTACTCACATTCGTCACGACGCCTCACGAGGAGGAGGACGGCGACGACGACACCGAAGACAGTGATAGTGATGTGTCTTTTACCAGAAAAACATTCACCACATATTTTAAAATAATATTTTACAGTGAATCCCCGCTAAAACAGTGACTGGGGGGCAGTTATTAAACATCTTAACAATATGTCTGTGCCGCCATTTGTAATTATATATGTGTGTGTGTGTGTGTGTGAAATACATTTTTTGTATCCGCGTATGATTAATCAAATCTGTTATGGATTAAATTAATATGTTTCACGAACTTCCTTTCCACTTGGAGTTTATAACATAAGTTGTGAAATGGACAAATGTATTATTACAGTAACCTTGTCTGGTAATCAACATCTATAAAATAAATACGAGCATTGCAGAGTAATTCCTTTCCGATCGAGTTCTTTCATTTCAAACTGTAGGTTGAGGCTGAACGTTGAATATTTCGCACCGGCTAGAATATATAACATCATATTAAACATAGTTTAACGCAGGCAGACCTTAAAAGTACAAACACTTTAGCATAATATTTTTCCTGTATGGTTTCACAGCGAATGCATGTAAATTTTATATATATATTCCCCCCAATCAACATCAATTTTAAACTTAGCTCATGAGAAAATACTTTTACCGGAGTAAACAGGTAACTATATTTGTTTTGCGAGATGTCTAACGGTTGTCCGCCAGCTGGTTGGAGGTCATTAGGAAGCAAGTAGGAGACCGTAGTGAAGCGGTCGAAACATAAGATAAGATTTTATTACGTGCTGCAATTGTGTGTGTTGAGTGCTTTAATTACATTAAACTTGCAATTAAACAGTACACTTTGCATTTTTTAACAAATAAATTGAACATTACAGTAATGCGATACACTTTAATACATTAAACTTGCAATTAAACAATACATTTTGCATTTTTAACAAACAAATTGAACATTACAGTAATGCGATACACTTTTAGCGTTTAATAAATACAGTTTGTAATTAAAACAATACAGTTTTTACCCGCACAAAAAAAAAAAATATGTGCTTAACAGCGGCACCATTTTGGCTTTATCATGTAGCAATGTAAGGTTGTATTTAAATATTTTTCCCCCATCAGAGAAACATGTCACAACAGGCCTGACGACGTCACAAACATGCCTTGGAAAACGAGCTCCGACATGACCATCTTGACTCATGGCTGCATTTAAATATTTTTCCCCGCCCAAAATGTTTAGTTAATAAATTGAGACTGTAAGGTTGTATGCATATTTTCCCCTCCCTGCGGCGCCATAATAAAAATATGATTTAGCAAGTAACAATTTTTTCCCTGGCAACATTTTGTTTTTATGATGTAGCAACGGCGCCATTTTGTTTTTAATATAATATGATAAGGTTGTATTTCCCCCACAAAAAAAAAAATCCGCGGGCGGCCGATAATCGGTGGATCATGGATTATCTCGTTAGGATTATGGATCTTGGATTAAATCGTTAGGATTATGGATTAAGTCATTAGGGTTAACGATAATCCCGGGGAATAATCCGAGCGACACTAGCGCTCTGGTGGCAGATTTATCGTTAATCCGTTGGCTTAATCTGTAATATCCACTACTGTCGGGGATTCTATAGCTGATAGTCTAACTTGGGTGAAAGTTCAACAATGAGTTAGAAAGAGAAAGGGAACTACAAGTAAAACAAATTATATAAATAGTGAGATAGTCCTGTCAAATACCTACAGACATTATTTCTTATGCTGACTATCTATTATATGAAGTTGCATCAGAATACATTTCATTTTTAAAATCTGACAGTAACTCATCTTCTTAACCCAATTCTAAGCAAGTAGGAAATTAGGAAGAATATATCAAGTAAAATATAACATATTTTGTACACGGCCTACACATAACCTAAAATGTAAGTAAATAAACCCTCAAAGATAATGTACTACTATGTACAACAAATAATACATATAATTTTATTACAAGCACATATACTATTATATCCTTATAAATGTTACAATGAAGGTTATAGTGTACAAAAAGAGCGTTTACATTGTACAGACCTAATGTTCTTGACTATAGTTTTAAAAGAGACGTATGTTAAACAATTCTTTGTTGTCTCCCCTGGTGTTGCACCCCACCAGTGCGAACTTCTGTTTTAAATATATAATGATACTTTTTTTTTTTCCTTTGCCCTCTTTGTAATGAACATGAAACACACATGAAGACATGCGTCAGCGATTCCCAGGCATCCACATTTCTTTGTTTCTGAACTACAAATAACTTTCAGAGAGATTCCATAAAATAAAATTAATCGGTATTCTTTCTATTTGCCAACTCTAAAGCACATTTTAATAAAAAGTATGTTTCTGTTAGGCGAAATAGGTTTGAACACCGTTTAAAGTTGCAGGGTAGCGCCCTCATCGTAAATAAGGGACATCTGTTGGAGTTGTCAAATAACTGAGACCATTTTCATTCAAGATTTCTGGCGTTCACATGGGGTTCCAAAATCACTTATCCAGTTCAAATAGTCTGCTCTGTACCAAGAGACACACGTGATAATCTGTCGCTATACTAGTGATTGTGCAAGCCCAGATAGTAATGCCAGGGTGTTTTATGTTCTGCCTATAGATAAGAGGGGTCGAGGGAGACACGTCATAATTAATAGCATCTGGTTCTTGATAGACGGTGGTAAATTACTGCAAATTACTGCATTATCATCGAATGTTAGTTGCTTTAAGAATTATCCAATTTTTATAAGAAAACAAATACTTTTGAGTGACCCTTTTCTTACTTTTCCCTATCTGAGATAAATATTGGGCTTACCCCTCCCAATATTTCATAGAAGTCGGTGTCTTTTTATGGCACATATGGGTTTGGTACTTTTTGGAGCAGCTGACTTCAAGGCTACTATTTTAGGAGGACAGTACAGTGCAATGGCCAATTTGAGGAGAAAGTCCAGGTGCTGGACCATTCACCTTACAGCCCTGACCTTGCAACGTACGACTTGCAATAGCTTTTCTGTTATGGCTGGAAAAACCTGAAAGCGAGTTTAGGACCATGCCGAAGTAATTAATTTACCTCTGCTTACAACACCCCAGTCGCAGTAACAAAATGTCTTTGATAAAAACCTGCAATGAATGTGGCGAGATGGATAGTAAAGTTAAGCTATTCAACATACTTATGACTTGGATTTAGGTAAAGCACAAAGGTAACTTACGATTGCCCCCAGTAATTCGACATTAAACATTTAACAAGATAAAAAAAAAAAAAAAAAATACAGACAACATTCTTGAAAAGGTGATCTTGAATTCTCGGTAAATTGAGAATATGGAAAGGGTTAATTAATTAGTACACAGTTTTTTATTTTAGGCATTGACATGGATATGAACCTATGACCGGTAGTTACGCGTATTATGAGGTAAAGGTGCGGATGAATTTTCCAGAAACGAATTTCGATAGTCACATCAACAAAATACTTAGCAAGTGTTTAATTTAGTAACTAGAAATTCCGCATGTGTTCAGTTGAATAGAAACATAAAAGTATTTCAACTTTTAAGATAAACGTAGTTAAAGTTCATTTGCTGAAAGCTAGGAAATACCCACCACGCCCTCTTTTTGCACTTAACTTATATTTGAGTTACATTTTGTAGGAGCTTATCTTTAAGGAGAGGCTTCATAAAGGAAATGACAGTTACACATTTACTTTTCTCTGACGTTCTATTTGGCTCTTAGATTCATTACCTTATTCACACGGTTTTCTACAGCGTCAACAAAGAGTGTTCTCTATCAGTCTACTGGAATGCTGACGCAGCAAATGCCACAACAAAACCGTCACGCCAACTCCTGCAAGGAAAGGATGAGTCAATGGCGATGATATATGAAAACAGTTGTTGTAACCATAGGCATAGACTCCTAGGAGCCAAGCCAGAGCATCGTGCACCTTTCCTCCCTTTCACAAAGTTTTCGCATTGGGTGCGGATATTTACTATCGATATATATTTCAACTTTAATTTGGGCAAGTTCAAATTAAATTTTGAAAGAAAAACGACAACAGTGACATTGATTAATACTGCCAACAGTAATTTCTTTACTTTCATCTCTAAGTTTTATGTGCTCAAATGGCATTTCACAAAGTTTCATGTATAGATACCACGTAAAGTTGCACTCTAAAAAAATTAGGTTTCGGACATCTTTTTTCAACCCTTAAAGATAAGTACCTCGCAATGATATTTTAAGTAACTGGTGTTTCCATTCAACTTTCTCTCTGTAGAATTGTAAATGTTGCTTCACATCTGTTAGATAAAACTGAGCAATTCATCACAAGTGGAAGTGATTAAGATCTCTCTCTCTCTCTCTTCAAGACCAAATTCATTCTGACAGGCTGAAATTGCATCACAATATGATGGTCCTTTTGAAATCGAAGGTGAGCGAGAATTCCAAGGATAAATTTTCCTCAATTGTACCCTTTCTGAAAAGTAAGTTGTGTGAAATTGTCCGGGAGTAAACGAAATTGTAGATTTAAATATGTACATTTTGAGATTTTTATTTCTTAAAATGTTTTAAGACTTGGATGGTTCAAGTTATTAGATTTTTTAAATACAAAATCTAATATAAGAGTTAAGAAATATATATTATTTCAGTTTACTTTGTATCATTTAATTGTCTGCTTAATAATGTATTAATTGATATAATTTAACTTTTAGTTGCATCGGAGTGAACATTTACAAACTTTATATTTTTGTTGACGTCGCTGCTATGTGTCTTCACAAATATCTCAGAGTAATGTGCCTCACCCCAAGTCGGTTCCTATGGATGAAAGCTGCAATTTTATAATTTCTCTCTAATGCCACTTTGCTCTAAGTCCAATTGCATAACTTTAATAAATTTGTAATATATGCATGTGACAGCAATAAATTGCAATTCTAGAAACAATGCGATTATATTCCACATTGCTTTTTCAATTAAAATTAAGTATTTTGAATGTCATGTTAAATACAATTGCAGAAAATCAGTATAATTTATTTAAAAAAAAAATTCAACGTAGTTGCCAAAGAAAACGATAGGAATAGGGCACTTAGGAGGTTAGCGCACCCAAATTAGTCAAAGGCATGTACTTTCATTTCTTGCCAAGGAAAATAATAATAATAATAATAATAATAATAATAATAATTTTCTTCGGTGTTTATTCCAATTGGTCGTATTGGGATAGAGGTTTACTTTTCGGAGAATATTAGCTGCAAACTAATTTTTAAGCAGATTATTTTTAAAAGTCAGACGTACATTAAAATAAAACATAATTCGTACGTTATCCTCTCTCTCTCTCTCTCTCTCTGCACTTAAAAACATCTTATAACTGTCAGTTCCCAGGAATGATGAAGCAGCAGACACCGTAAAATAATCTGGCTATGCATACTGGTTTTCAAATTACTTCTTCCTTCCTGTAGGCAGTTTTCGTATAAAAAAAGAAAATACGTCATGTTTATTATTTGTGTGGTGATCAAAGCCTGAAAAACATTCTAAATGGAACCCCCACAGGAAATACCAGGTCGTCAACCATTCATACCTCATAACAAGCTGTACTTCGGGCAGCAATTATTATTATTATTATTATTATTATTATTATTATTATTAAATGAATAAAAAATAAAAGTAGGTACCAACTGTAAGAAAATCATAGCCCACAAAAATAAGTTATATGCAGTTTATATCCTCATTCAATTCATTATTACTGTACTGAATTTAACCAATAAGTACATTTTAGCGTATTCCGAAGGAATTCAATTGTACCTATAAACGATTTTTTAAAAGTGATTCTTCAAATCTCCATCGATCCGAAAATGACAATGAAATGCATAGATAGCGCTCTAGCGGGTACAATTTTTATTTCTTCTCAACGCAACTCATCATGTAAGTTATAACCATAAATTAACAAACTACGTCGCGTTCGTTAATCAGCTAAATTGACCCATTGGAGCGAAAACGTTTTAAAAAATTATCGCTCAAGTGGCAACAATTTTTGTTTTATCTCAGCAAAACTCGGTTTATTTCATTTAGATGAATTAATAAAAATAATTTCTGAAAATCAGGGCAATCAGACCATAAGGAGGGGGCGGTTTAAGCGAAGCTTCAAAATAGCTATAGCGGTCGCAATTTATAATGAGCATTATGTTTTTGAAGGAAACTCCGTATACGTCATTGATAAATTACAAAAATAGTTTCTTAAAATCGGTGAAATTATATTATTAGGAATGGGAGTTTACCTGAAAACCAACATTTAAAAATCGCTCTAGCGGCAGCAATATTTGCTTTTTCACAACAAAATTCATCATTTACCATTTAAATATAATAATTTACCACAATATATATGAAATGTTTACATCTATGGTTGCTATTAAAGCATTATGAGGAATATTCGTGGTTCTATGTGTGACCAAAGACAATGACATACGCTATATTTTAAGGTACTGTATGATTTATTTTAATCACATTACGTTTTAGCTCATATAAGCAGGTATATCGAGTTGGGTTAATCATGCTGATTCAACATGAACCTGCTTTAATATGTATTCCTTGGTAATCCTTCAGGACAGTGGGATCGAGGATTACTCAGCTACTGGCAACGCGGCTGTCACCTGTTGGCTGGTAAAACGGTGCATTATCGTCATGTTCAAGAACAAAATCGTTTTAGTGTAAAGTATTGCTAAACTGGTAATATTGTCACCAGTGTACAGAAACTAAATCATGGATGCCAATTTCCGTGCAAAACCGTGTAATCAATTAACATTTCACCGCAAAAATTCTGAATATATTACCAGGGTTCAGGCTCGTTATTGCCGGCCGACATTTACCCGTTGTCCATAACAGTACGAAAAATATTTTATCAATGAAAAATGTTCATGGAAGTGGCATTACCATCTGTGCAGATAAATTCAACCGAAATACTTATTTCACCCAAAAATGGGTAATCAATTTATATTTCCAACGCAAAAAACGAAACATACGACCAGTTTTCCGTTCCTAACTGCCGGCATGTAATACGGTGAATTTTCGATATAATGACCAACATTTTATTATATAAAATTTTGTCAAAGTAGTACTTGGGCGGAGAAAATGACCAGTAATGAGATTTCCAGGTAAAATTTAGATATTACATGTTTATTTCCACCGCAAAGAGGTAAGATTTATTACGGACCATCTGACTGTTGTCTGCAGGCCTGTAAAACGATCCATTATCGATAATATTACAAATACGATATTCTTGTAAAATATTGCAATTTTCCTTGTAATTTGAACTGCATCAAGTGAACCAGTGTACCAGTCTTGCCCGTTGCAGTTTAAGTGGAGATCATTTTATAGATCTACCGCAAAAAAGACTAAATGTTTGACCTGCATTCTGAGTCTTCACTGCCGGATACAAATAATCTGTACTTGAGTATAATTTTGAACATTTTTATGTAAAATATTCACAAAGCATTACTGTTTTCATGTGTGCAAAGAAACAAAGAGAGATGCCTATTTCAGTTAAAATTGGAGAATGAGAATGAATTTCACAGTAAAAAGGCTAACTTCATGACCAGTCACCGGGCTGTAACCTGTCGGCAAGTTAAATGGTGCATGCATTACTGGTAAAATCAAGATCATATAAGATTTGCTAGTAGTAACCTGTGTAGAGAAACTAATCACTGACGCCTATTACAGTATAAAACTGGTTAATTAACTAATATTTTCACCGCCCAAATACAAAATATATAATGGGCGTTCGAGCTGATGATTATCGGGCCAAACGATCTCCGTTATCGGTAGAAAATATTGATATAAAATGTTCGCAAATAAGTGGTATTCCATCTATGCAGAGCAACTCAAACGTCCTTGCTTATTTTACAAAAAAAAGGGGGGGGGATTATCAATTTATATTTCAACCACAAAATACAAAACATTGGCTGGTTTTGGGTTGCCAACTGCTTGCACGTGAAACGGTGCATTTCAGTAAAATGACGAACTACGTTTTATGATATTAAAATATTGTCAAAAGTACTACTATTCTCACTATGCAGGGAAACGGGCTAGTGTTGCGATTTTCAGGCAACTATTTCGTAAAACCGTTTATTTTGGGTAGAATTACGATATCATTCTTCTAAAATATATCGAAAATCTTAATAATACATCTGCGTAGAGAAACAATTAGTTAAAACTGTATGATCAAATTATAATTTGACTGCTAAGAGACTTAATTTATTACCGGCACTCGAGATCTTATAACCAGGGCTCATAATCCATGTATTACTACGTGCACATGTTTAATATAAAATATTCAGAAAGCAGTAGCTTTTTCATATGTGTACAGATACTGAAACAGTAGTGCCTGCTTGAGTTAAAATTGTATAATCTCTCTATAATTTTATAGTAAAACGCCTGAACTTATGATCGGTCATCGGCCTGTCACCTTCCGAAAAATAAAACGGTGCATTATCGGCAATATCAAGTACAAAATCTTAGTAGTGTAAAAATTGCTAAGCTGCTTGTATTGCCATCTGTGCAGAGATACTAAATAACTTAAATAATGGTTCATGGTTAAATAACCTACGCCGATTTCTGTATAAAAATGGTTATCACGTAATATTTCCATCGCCAAAATGCAAAATATAACACTGGCGTTCGGCATGTTATTTGTCGGTGACAGAATTGCTACGTTATAGTTAAAAATACGAATAAATGTCTTAAAGATTTAAAATATTTACAAAGTGGTGGTATTACCGCCTGTGCAAAGTAACGTAACTGTAAATGCTAATTTAACGAAATGTGGGTGAGTAATTTATATTTCCTTCGCAAAAAGCGATATGCGCGATCGGTTTCGAATTGTTACCTGCCGGCACGTAAAATAACGAACATTTCATTCTTGTAAAATATTGCCAAAGAACTAGTATTATTACCTGTGCAAAGGAACTGGCCAATGATGCTACCATCAGGAAAAATCATGTGTGTGTGTATGTGACGCACACATACAGTGCAGTGTGTGTATGTGACGCACACATACACATACACACATACACACACACACACTGCAGAGGTTAAATTTATGACGGGCCTCTGCCGGCTAGTAAAATGTTTCGTTAACGTGAACTTTAAGAGCATAATATTATTCCTGTAAATAATTGCCATATTCCTATTGAAGCCATGTGTGCAGAGGAACTGAATAAGTGATGTCATTTCAGTTAATATGATGATTAATATATAATTACACAGAATAGCAAAATGTGTGATCGGCATTCGGGTATTACCTATCGAAAACAAGTCGCTGTATAACTAGCAAAAACTTGAACCACATCCTTTTATCTTTGTCTGTCCTATATCTATACATTTATTCTCTTCCATTATGATTATTATTTAATTGTGCCTCACCTTGTGACTGCTAATATTACGTTACCTAGTATACCATGCCCTTGATATACTTACTCGTTAACAATTTATACTTAATTGTAACTGAGATGTCCTCTAAGCTTACATCTGCATTTTTCACTTGTAAATGTCTTAGACTCGCATTAATTTTGTGCAAATGCTAACTGCTGTTATGCAGCTTGTTAACACTTTCTTTACACTTTTACACTCATTCACTTTTTATCTGAGTAACTATGACAGCTGAGTAACATATCAATTAGTTAAATACGAGTTAACTACTTAGAGGGTATCACACCCGCGTAGGTTACATATCTGCGTTCGTGAAACTGGAAGGTTACAGGACCGTCTTTTTACCTTTGCTATGTATTCAAGAAAATTTTTATAGATTAAATGGCGGGGTACCCAAGCCTATTGAATGGGTGATTTGGTTCGGCAAGTCAGATTGCTGGCTTGGTACACGTTTGTATACTTTTTTCTCCCTTTCTGGGTTCCCTCTTGATTCATTCTATTTCACAATATTCTTTCCACCCTATTACTATGTAATTTGCACCCGGAGGCCTTTTTAACACTTTTATTAACTGTTGATTTCTGCTGATGCCACTTTGATAATTTGACCCGGGATATATTGAAACTGTACTACCACTTCGGTTACCTCTTATGACATCATTCTACTTTGCACACTATTCAAACTACCGTTAACAAAAGGAGCTCATTTATTATGTTACCGTCACTCTCCGTATGCTTAACTTTTAATTTGTCTTACTTCTTGTACGTCTGATACCTGATCTGGGTGCAGTTAGTAGAGTTGCTGGGTAGATCACATCTCACATATCTGGCTAAATATGTCATGTCTAATTAATGGGTAAATTTGTCAGCTGCATAATTGTTTGTTTTAGGTACAATGAATGTGTAATTACCATAGAGCAGTTATCAAGTTCCCTGGATATAGGATATAGTTGGTTCATTACGTAATTAGATTCATAGGATAAGTAGGATCGTTCATACTTCATTCATGAACATAAAGCTATTAGGTAAGATATGCCTAAGTAACTTTTCTGCATGGGTGGATGTATGGTTGAATGATGCTATTGGATCAATAACACTGGTCCATATTTTCATTAAATAAATAAAAGTGGCCTATCTCCCTATTTTGTGTGCGCTGACCGCGAATAAGGCATTTGAAAAGCTTTGAACATGTAATATTTTTTTCACGCACTTACCTTCCATTGTCAGCAAATAGTATAAAAATAGGAGAAGATCTGTCCACCTCGAACTAAGTGTCTATCGCACAATTATGTACTATTCCGAATCTCTTAAGATACAATACAATGTGAAGCAAGCTTATATATTTGTAAATAAGAAAATGGGCGATTTATTGTTTTATTACCTCAACAGCTACAGAATGGAATCGCAATTTATTTCAGGCAAAAATAGAGAATGTAAAAGTAAATTATAGTTATATGAGATAAGCAAACATTCTGGTCATCTTGTGTATCAGTTCACTTTGAAGAAGTGTCTGGTGTTCTGCTAGTTATTCTGCAGTTGTGAGAAATGGAACATAAACATATTTTGTGCAAAATTTCTCCAAATTAAATTTGTAGTTAACTTAACCTTGAGATCACAATGCCGGTCTATTACATACTATGTAAAAATGGCTATTACTTTTCTGTGGCTGTTAAGTGGGCCAATAGGACAAAAATTCGACGTCACATTATGTCATAAATGTTACATGAAGTCGACAGAATGGTTGAAGGGGAAAAACACCCACGTGTAGTTTGCTGTTCCAATGCCTTGGCAAGAACCTAAGTGATTTAAAAGATTTGTTATTTCTTCATTACCAAGAGAGGGATTTTCAAAGAAAACTAAAGATAAATTTGTATATCCTGATGTTCTTTAAGAAATAAGAGTTGTGCCACAATCCCCAATTTTCTCGTTCTTATTCCTTTAACTATTAGGGAATCCATCATACTTGGAGTCATTGCAATCTTCAAACAGTCCAATTTGTGCTCATTCTTCCATTTCTGTTGATTCCACCCTCATTTCTGGAAAATATAATACACCATATCTAATAGTGCTTAGCAACTGAGGGGTTTAATAATTCCAAGCAACAAGCAGAGCTATTACATTCCACATTACAACAATGGAACTTAATTAACTAAGACACCAAGATTTCGGTATTTGAAAATGAAATAAAGAACAAGCTAGTTATTTTGCAGTGGAGAATGCTATCAGTGATTGTAGAATTGTAAATGAGTTGATGACCAAATTACATATTGAATACAATCAAGAATGAAGACTGGTTATCATCAAAAATCAGCTAAAAAGCAGCATTATTGCAAATTGGAAACATAATATCTTCCATTCCAGAGGCTCATTCAGTTGGTATGAACTTATGAAAACATGTACTTTATTGAATACAATGAACATTGCTGGGTAATTTGTGGGATTTAAAAGTAATAACTTTATTGGTTTAATTACAAGAAGGATATACCAAGTTCTGTTGTTTCTTATGTTTGTTGGACAGTAGGATAATAGCACATATTCTGTGGTGAAGGACTGACCTTCCGGAATACATTCCATTCTTGGGGAGGATAATGTTAGATGTGAAATGGTAGTACAACCGGAAAAAGTACTATTTTCCCTGCTGCGCATTAAACTTGGGCTCATGAAAAAATTTCTGACTTCTCTAGATAAAAGCTGTTTCATTGACAAGTGATGCTAAGTTAAAAGAGGGCATATTTATCAATCCACATATTAGGAATGCTTTTGAGGAACAACTTAAGACCTAATGAATTAGCAGCATGGAAATCTTAAGCATCTTTGTAAAGGGGGTTTTATGGAATCACGGTGAAAAATTGGCTTTCTAGGGGAATAAAGGTTTCGTTACTTATAATTCTTAAACTAATGCAGTAGATATCAAGGGTGAGGGTCTTATTTCTGGAGTAGAATAATTTTGGCATGTTCATACTTTTTACCAATTAGATGCTGAATTTTTAATAATGAACAATGCCCTTAAACATTTAAAACATATCAGCAACTATATTCTGGCAAGATGAAGGACCTTGAATGAGTTACCTGGACAGTATTGGGTGCTGCAAACACAGATGAACAGTAGCACACTAAAATGTGTTATATATTGAAGACTGTAATGGCACAAAACATAAGAGTATCAGACAATTTACCCTTAATCATTACTTATAATCTTTCTCTATAAGAGAGTTAGCAACCATATCTGCATTTCTTTGGCTATAAATATGATAACTTGTTGCATGGACTACACTTTGTGACAAATGAAGAACTTGGCATTACTGAAACACATTTATTTTTCACCTATTCTGGCAATTTCGTTGTCTTATTATTTTTTGTCTTTTGTTTCAGATTTCTTTACATTTTATATGGTGTTATGAATAGCCTCGAACCCACTTCTGTTCATTTTTCAGTACTGGCAAATCTATTTCATTTCCATCAACTGCAGCTTTAATGGAAGGAATATAATTCACTTGTCTACATGGGAAAATACTTTGAGAGGATTATGTGCTAATTAGCTACTGTTTCATCTTCAAAGTAACTTATTTTTTAAACATTTTATTCCTCACACACATTAATATTAATATGTTTTATCTTTCTCCTATTCTTTTCTGTTCAGTTAATGTCAGTGCATATAAGTTAATTTGTTCAACTAAAAAATATAGATTTTTATTTCTATTATCCATATTTATTTTCTATTGTTTCTGTTTATCATCAATTTACTTCTTATAAAGTTTTGCAAAATGTATATAGCATGCAGTAAAATGTAAACCACAAATCTTTCTCTTCTCCCTCTTGGAGGAAGATCTTGTTCCTATCTCCTTCCGCCCTATTTTTCCCACTGACTATTTGTACACAACTTTGAGTAATTTTACTATACATTTTGCACCACACTGTATAACATGACTCTCAATATTTGTAGTCAAGTTGAATTCAGCACTGCCCAATCCCATTTATGATATTCACTAAGCTGTAGCTTAATGTTATAACAAAAGTTAAACTTTCAATGATGCAAAAAAAGCATTGTATCCTTACAGTGCCCTTTTTGTGCTATTTACTCATACTATTTTTATCTATTAGGAAGATGCATCAGAAAATAAGTCGGTCCTGGTGGTGTAGTGGTTACCATACTTGCCACCTAACCCAAGATCGCGGGTTCGAACCCGGCCAGGACCGATGGATTTTTTCGGGCGTAAAAATCCTAAGTATGGGTTCCTTCGGAAGGGAAGTAAAGCCGTGGGTACGTAAAAGAACCTCAAGCCTGAAAGAGAGGCCTCTGAGCAAAATTTGTCGGCCGTTTCACGCCCTGAGTTGAATGGGACGCTGATGACCTGAGATGTTAAAGAGCGTCCAAAAATAATCAATGAAAAAAATTAATGTAATGTAAGATAACATACATATCACTCCTCAAAATATTTTTTTTCTGATTCAACTTCGCATCTTCCTTCAACCTAAGTGTTTACTCAAGCATTTTATTAGTAATATTCTGTAACATTTTGGAATGTTTTGCTGATGAATGGAAATACAGCAAAAAAAAATTATCATTTGCTTATATGCAGCATTATGGGAAACCTACGAGGGAAATTTACAAGTTTTTCAACTTTGATGATCATTACTTTGTATTTTTGTCACAGGCTGCTATATAAGTTTTAATAAGCATGGTCAAATTTCCATGTTGATACATCCATTACTTTTTGAAATAACATTTCTTTTTTCTACTATCTGCTTATGTACTCAATGTTTCACAAGATGCAGAATTTGTGCTTATGAACCAAATAAAACCATTAATCTTTTATGTGATATTAAAAAATACTGCTTGCCACCTGTGCAGAGAAACTAAACCACGGACGACTATGTCAGTACGACACCGCGTAAATATGCAATATATTCACCAGCAAAATGATAAATATATTGCCATTGTTTGTGCTGATGTTTGTCGGCGAAAAAAGTTCTTTGTTATCAAAAAAAAAATACGAAAAATGTTCATGAAAAAGTTCAAGTAGTGGTATTACCACTTGTGCAGAAAAAATGAACGATACATTCACCAAATAATTTACTTTTCCACCGCAAAAACTCAAAGGTATGACCGTTTCGGTTTGTTACCTGTCGGCATATAAAACGGTGCATTATCGCACTTCATTTTATTGTTGTAAAAATTTTGCAAAGTACTAGTATTGTCATTATGTTCAGAGAAACTGGCCAGCGAAGATACTTTTGGGCAAAAAGTATGTATTACGTTTATATTTCCATTGCAAAGAAGCTAAATTTGAGAAATGCTATTTAATGCCATTTGGGAAAGGAAACTGAATCAGTCATGGTTATTTCGGTTAAAATTTTATAATCAACTTATAATTTCACCGCGGAAAGGATAAATTTATGGCCGACTTTTGGGGGGTTACTTACCAATTACGGAATCCCTATATTACCCGGGAAAGAGAGGGGAAAAAAAAAAGATTTTAAAATATTCATAAAGATCTGGTTTTTTACTATGTGCGAAGAAACTGATACATTGAAGCTTATTTTAGTTAAAATTGGATTATCAATTTAAAATTTCACCCCAAAAATGGCAGTTTTATGACCGTTCATCAGATGTCGCCTGCCGGCAAGTATAACGGTTCACCAACAGTAAAATCAAGAACAAAATCTTAAAAGTATAAACTAATGCTAAACTGTGAGTATTGCCACCTGTGCATAGAAACAAAATTACAGATGCCTATTTCAGTATAAAACCGGATAATTAAATAATATTTTCACCGCCAAATGTTATATACATTAGGGCTGGTATTTTCCGGCGACAAAAATTTCTCCGTAATCGAACAACATACAAATATTGTAATGCTGAAAAATGTTCACAAAGTAGTTGCATTACCACTTAGAGAACCTAATCATATAGGCTTATTTCATCAAAACTGCCCTCATCAATTTTAATTTCTTCCGCAACAACCGAAATGTATGATCGGTTTCGACTTTTTACCTGCATGTAAAACCGTGCATTATTGGTAAAATAGTTTTATTATTGTAGCAACACTAGTATTGTCATCTGTGTAGAGGAACTGGTCAGGTATGCTAGTTTTAGGAAAAAACATTAGGTATTGTATTTATATTTTACATAGCAGAGAGGCTAAATTTATGATAGCCCATCGGGCTCTTACCTGCCAGCTGTTAAACTGTTATTGTTGGTAAAATTAGGAACATGTCATTAATTGTTCTTGTAAATATTGAAAAATTCCTAGTAATGCTATCTGCAGAGAAAAACTTATAATATTTTGCCTATTTCCTTTAAAATTATATTATCAATTTATAATGCTAACGGAAAAAAAGTTAAATTAATGACCGGTCATCGGGCTCTCACCTACCAGCAAATAAAACGGTGCAATATCAGTAAAATCAAGAACAAATTCTTATTAGTATAAAATATAGCTAAATTCAAGTACCCTGAGAGATAACTTAATCATGAACGCCAATTTCAGCATAAAACTGCGTAATCAAAGTAATATTTTCAACGCCGAAATTCTAAATATATTACCGTTGTGAGGGATGGTATTTGTCGGGGACAGCATTTCTCGGTTATCGATGAAAATACGAAAATATATTCATTTATGCATAATGTTCACAAAGCGGTGGTATTACGATTTAAACAAAGACACCAAAACATTTATGCTTATTTCACCAAAAAGGAAATGATCACTATATATTTCCATCGCAAAAACAAAAATATGATAGGTTTCGACTTACCGGACCTGCCGGAACGTAAAACCGTGCATTATCAGTAAAATGAACACAATTTTAATCTTGTAAAATATCTTAAGTACTAGTATTGTCATATGTGCAGAAAAAGATACCAGTGATGTGACTTTTGGGACAAATTAAGAATTACATTTATATTTACCTCCCAAATAGGGCAAATTTATAACTGAGCACAGGGCTGTTACATGCCAACTAGTAAAACGCTTTATTTTCAATAAAATTACGACCATGGTGTTATTCTTGTTAGATATTGCCAAATTCATAGTAATGCCATCTGCAGAGAGAAACTGAATCAGTGTTGCCTATTTAGTTAAAATTGTATGATCAATTTATAATTCTACCGCAATAAGGGTAAATTTATCACTGTCATTCAGGTTTTCACCTGGCGGCATTTAAACTGTGCATTATCCGTAAAATGGAACTAAATCGTATTAGTGTAAAATATTGCTAATCCGTTAGTATTGCCACCTGTGCAGGGAAACTAAATCACGGACGCCTTTTACAGTACAAAACTGCGTAATCACTTTCACCGCTAAAATTATATAACACCATCGGGAAAATTTATAAAAAAAGTTTTATTGATAAAAATGTTCAATAAGTAGTAATATTAGAACTTGTGCAGAGAAAATTAACCGTACAAATTACAATGTTATTTCACCTAAATATGGAGTGATTGTTATATTTCCACTACGAAAACTTAACGTATGATTTGCTTCGGGTTGTTACCTGCCGGCGTGTATGACTCATTATCGGTAAAATGACAAACATTATTTCATTATAGTAAAAATATTGCAAAATACTGGTATAATGAGGAGTCGGCTTTGTAACAAAGTATTATAAGGAATCGTAATGTTGACAAGGATAATAAGAACATGAAATTGTGTAAGAACACACTGTATATCCTAGTTAGTGAAACATACTGTATAAACCCAAACATAGTAGGACGTAGAAGTAATAAATATTAAGGGTGAACTTGCCTTGCCGCCCAGAAGAGGTTTACCTGAAAGGGGCCTTGGAGAAACACTTGTATAAACAAAAGTAATAAACGGCGATCCTCTGTTCCACTCCACTCAAAATATTATGTCTACGTGTGCATGTTATAGATAGGCAGAATTATTGTGCTTATGAAGTATTGCTTAATTTTAACCTTAACAAACCCAAACCATGCACGTCTTAGAACTTGTGATGATAGGACCTGGTAACTGTTAACCTCATGGTGTTTTAACATTAACTCTTTTTGTCTTGGTTAGGTGATTATAACCCCTATTTGGGCATTACACTTGAATAACAGGTCCCTGAATTTCGTCAGAGACAGGGCCAGAGGGTTGAGTTTGTTACGTGGTGGTGATCACACGTGTTTGCTGTGCAACTCCACGCGATAATATTTTTATTTCATATTTTTTATTCCAAAACAATTACAAAACATTTTATTCCAGCCTACATCTACTACAATAAACCCTGTGCTTGGTGCAACCGGCGGGTTCCGCTTGGAGGACCAAAAACTAAATAAATAACTTTTTCCTGCTCCCCGGTGCAAACAAAGCTGTGCGTGTTAGTGCAAATAATAGATTGTGAACAGTGGCCCAAGTGTTTGTGTGCCCTTGTAGATTATTTTTTCTTCCTATTAAAATGCGTATGTTGCAATAAAACATACATTCTACTACCACTTTCACACGTGCCCTTGTTGCAGGCAGACCTCAACGCCGCCTAGCAGGCGCCTAGAACCCAACCAGGGAAACAAAAAACGATGGCAGCTGCAACGTCAGGAAACGCAATAACAACGCAACAAGGGGACAGCTAGCCTCGCACGCGGGTGCTAGCACTGACCTCATCCCCCACCAGCCACCAGGCACTCAGCCATCTGAACACAAACAGGACCCACCACTCCCTCGTAAGAGAGGCTACTGCTTCACCCGCTGCTGACACAGCACTGGGCGCGCTAGCCTCGCAAGCAGGCACCATTACCACAATCAGCATGGAGACAAATGACGCCATATTTGACGCGCGTCAAATATCGATGTTAGAAAAGGAGTTACACTACCTCCGGCAGGAGATCAAATACTATGAAGGAGTGGTGGCGAAAATGAACACGGCAGACCCTGCCTTTCGCCGGGTCGCCTTCGACTTATCCGCGTGCCTACGGGAGCACGCCGTCAAAAACGGCGTTTGGTCACCTTGCGTGAGGGTTGGCGCACGGTGGCAAAAAGCGCACTTGACGTTACAACTAGACCACAAATGTCGCTACTTTGCTGGAATCTACTGTATTGCTTCTTTGCTGGAATCAGTTGCTGCTTTGCTGTTGCTGCTGTGGAATGGGTTTCCTACGTAGAGGCCGGTTTATAACAGCATGTTAGTGCATCTAGAGCCGGAGCATTGAAAGAAAAAGGGGAATGGGCTTCCTACGGGGAGGCCGGTTTATAACAGTATGCTAGTGCATTTATAATGTCTTGTTTATTTAAATGAGACTGAATATGTGAGCAAGTTAACAGAATCTTGAAAGGCTTCCATTTAGAAGTTTCATTTAAATGAGATGCTGTTGCTGGCGCCGGAATCGGTTGCTGCTTTGCTGGCTAGCGCCGGAATGGGTTTCCTAGGGGGAGGCCGGTTAATAAGAGCAGATACCATGTTGTAATGAATATGTGTGAGCAAGTTAACAGAATCTAAACTAATTCTGCTATCGCTAATAACTAAATTCACACGAATGTGAGGTAATGCCATTTAAATCATGTTGTTACCATTTCGAACTATATCATAAGTATGTTACAGCTTTCTTTTCAGAAATGAATACGAGCGTGAAAGAAAGTATAGGTTTAACTTAATGTGACCTTGGCGAAGTAACTGTTTTCCTTCCTCACCTGTAATTTATCGTAATAAATACACAGTGTTCCGGAGAGCATATATTTGAAAAAATATCTGTGTTACCAATCTTTTATTATGTGCAAATTATTATGTTAATGTGCAAAAAATTATCAACATAAGTTTATGAGGTTAGAATGGCGATTTTGACTGAATTTTGAACAAGTTAACAGGATCTTGTAAGGCTTCCATTTAGTTTGTTTAAACGCTACACAATCTGTACAACGAATGAGAGGTTAATTTGAATGAGATTGAATTAAAACGTCTAACATTTGATTTAACAAGCGTATAAGCATTGTAAAGAACATCACTACAGATTTTGGCATATTATTTCATCAACTGTCAAATTATATATAGACCGGAAATAAATAAACAGGTATGACATTGACAGGTATTTACTAAAGAAAACATAAAATTCTGTAACTTATATGAAAATATCTCTGAATAATACATATTTCACAGTAATATGAATGCATTTTAAAGTAACCTTGGAAACTTTTAACACAACTTGTACATAGGATCATATTTTATAACGAAGGAGCTTTATTCTCAACCATTCACTTTTCAAACCAGCTAGTGCTTACTAAACAAGTAAGATTACTAGCACTTTTAAACCTTATGTATGCAAAATCAAGTTAAATGTTTGAAAAGTAAATGTTATAACAAATGAAGAGGAGAGAGATTCATTCTGAAGCTTTCTTTTTGCATTTAGTTTTAGGATCAATGCAGTTGATCTTTCGCTCCATGTTATTCATTCTATTTGCAAATGAACCATATTCTGCCTTTAAAATCAGAGCCCTGTTCTGGAATGGTTTAAATGAAGCCACACAAACATGACAGAATTGTGTCCAATACGTACTTTTTTTACTCTTTCCTTTTTTATGCCACCTTGAGAAATATCACAGAATTGTAGAGAAATTTGCTGAATAAAAAAAAGCTAAATAGAAGTGCACAAGTATGCTATATAAGAAGGTGTATTGCATTGTTAGCTCCTTAGTTTCCTATGTTTGTATAATCCTATTAAATACTGTTAATATACAAAAAAATGAGGTATCATTATATGAATGTGCATAATATTTTCAGCAAGAGGTGAAACAGTTTGTATAGCAGGCTGTAAATAACTCAAGTGACTAAGGGTTTGTAATATTGTGAGGTTGTTATGTCATAGAAAAAGTTGGCCCAGACTTTGCTGTTGAGATAAGCTTTCACTACTTATTTAAGGGTGAAATGCAACTCAGGTTATGCATATTTCGAGTTGTAATTGTTTTGAAAGTAACCATTTAAACTTTTGTGGACACAGGGATAAATTAAACAGTAATAGTGATGGATGGATGTAGTGGAGATTATAAATCAGAAATAAAAGGTTTTAGTTAAAGAAATATTTATACAATATCTTCAGAGAAAATAAAAAAATCTCCTTCTGCTATTTTTTTCAGATCAGTTTACATAAATCTTAATTAGCTTTTAAAGCATGTACTTAGATAAAGATGAAAATGCAGCTTCATCAGTTGGAAATAACAGCAGTGAAGATTATCAGTCTTTAACATTCAAATTGAAAGTGTATGAGGATGACTCCTCAGATTATAACTCTTCATAGTATCTGGAAATTGTAACATCTGACAATGAGTGAAGTGCCAAAGAACATGAAAGGTAAGAAAGATTTTTTTTGAATAGAGTTTAACGCCCATTTTTACTACTGAGGCACCACAGGCGGAGGACACTGATGATACATGAAATGAAATTATATATTGTGAAAGGATTTTTTTTTTTTTAAAGGAAGGAAGCGTTCCAGGCCTAAGTTTTAGGTACCTCCCCAGCATTTGCCAGTTATGAAGACTGAGGAAAACTTGGAAAAAAAACCGGTAAGGGAGGGCAGTCCTGGCAGGATTTGAACCCCAAACCCCTCGCTCACGAGTCCGTGCCTTAACGACCTCAGTCAGTGGTATGAAAGATGTATGATGTCATAAGTGTTTGTGATTATATTTTTAATTATAAAGTATTATTATTCATATAATAAATAATTGAATCATTTTTTCTGAAAATGCACTTTCTTTGCATAATAGAGTTATGCTCCGGAACCTGCTTATGAATTGTGGAGCGGTCATTTCAAAATGAAAGTACACATGTCTATTTCTGACCAGTCTACCTATAACTTGATGTTTTTTGAAGGAGAAAGTGCACATGTTATTGATATTTTTGTATATCTCAAAACTATGTTTTTCAGACATGTGTCTTAAAAAAAATGTATTCAATTATTGGTTATTACTTTCAAAGACTGCTTTCACCAAAGGGCAGAAAGTACTCCAAATTTGTGTTTTCAATTAATACTTATATAGTTATTATAATTATCTATCAGAAACTGTGATTTAATGCCAGAAATAATATCCAGTCATCCAGTTACTTGATTAGGATGTGGCAGCAGAAAACTGCATTGCCCAATAAGCCATCACTTGATGCCAGGCTATTTGACTTGGGGCGGGAGGGCAGGGCTTATCAAACTGCTGCATTGGCCTTGCGTCTCAGGGCACTGAATCAGTGTCATTTGAACAGTGAAGGAAACTGCATGTCTGTTCATTCTGCCAGGAGATTATTTTAGGAGAAATTTCCACATGAAAGTTCTGTTATGCAATGCTATTGAGTATCCATTCACTTTAGATAAATTGTCAAGAGCTCGGTTTAATTTTTCCAAAGAACTAAGAAGGGTAAGGAGTAATTTCATAAGCAGATACCAGATATATGTGGAAAATGAAGGTAGGCAACTCCAGCACCTCGTGTGACATGGGTGAATAAATGAATTATTAAATGATTTATAATATTAATAATATTAAATGATTTATACTCTAGTACAAGCTCTTGTGACTGGATTGGTGACCTTGGAACCTCATGTGAATGCCAAAATCCCAGGGGAAACCTATCAAATTGGTGCTGTGCTTGCAGCTCAATTATTTGACAACTCCAACAGATGTCTCAATTACAAGAGTGTTTCTTGAAACTTCTTCCTGTAGCCCTTTATATTATGATACAGTGTTAAATTGTATATTTTGCAAGTAATTTAACATATTGAAACCATTGCTTTTCTAACAGATAAATGAATAGCAAAGTTTGAAACATTTTGCTTCTGATAAAATAAAACATTAATATTGACAACACTCAAAATATGCAAAACGACTGCATTTGGAGGAGAGGGGTTGACTTAACTAACTTGGTAAATAAAATGTAGGTTTTGTTCATTATTAGTGGTTTTAATTTATAACGATGGTTTATTGATATTAAATTACTTTGCTGTAATATATGATGTCGCTCTAGAACAATTAATTTATGGCAGAATGGTGAAAATTCTTCCCCAATTCAAAGCTTTGTGAATTCTTGCAAGTAGTAAAATTGAAATGTTTCTGTACCATAACAGATGATGGAACTTGGCTGACCCCAACTGGCCTGTTGGTCAAAAGGGTCTCCCAAAGAACATCACTCCATTATGTTACCTATGTGCCATCTATCATAAATACTTATATCCTTAATCCTTTACAGAAGTCCATACACATAGTTCCTAAATATACTGGATAATAATTTCTTCTGAGTCGGATGTTTAAAACACTCTTTATGGTTATAAATATCCAACTTAGAAGAGATTATTAATGGGAGTTATATTCCAAATTGAATTATTATTAAAAATACTGGATTACATTTATCATGTATTTTTAATTAACCTGAAATGTTGTAGCCTCCCATTTACACTACGGTAATCTGATATTATTTATGCCCAAAATATTGAGAGTAGTTATGCATGCTGAGAGGTTATCAGCTGCAGTAGCTCATGGAACACATTTTGAGCAGTTCTATAGTGAGTGGAATACAGGAGACAAAAATCGACTCACTAGCCTAATGTAGAACATATAATAGTTACATTTTAGTGGTTTTGATATGTTGGTTTTTAAATTTAATTAAATCATGGTTAATGCATATAGGTCAGGTACAAAGTAGAATTCTGTAAGCATGCAGAAAAGTACTAGACTTATATTCATTTTTAAGGCATTTTGAAGTTAGAAATGGTCTTCATAATTTAAATTTCTGGAAAAACTGTATTACTGAATGTTCAGCATATGCAAAAAATATAGAAATGAAATGTGCAATCTGGCCATATCGTTTTATACAATGTAAATATTTAAAAAACAAATCTTGCTCCAAGAGTAAAAAGTTGTAAAAATGATATCAATTTAATGAACATGCAAAATATTACTTTTACAATGCTTTTTTTCTTCTTTCTAGGGTAATGAACAAAGCAGATGACAATTACAGGTATCTAATAAGGCATTCTCAAAAATTGAGTAGAGACAACCAAGAACAGAACCACCTAGATTATGCTGCCTCTCGTTTCAGTAATAATTTCATCATACCTGCAGTCTCAACTTGGTATTATGCAATTTCTTCCAGTTATAAAATTGAAGAGTCTCCTACATAGACACTGATTTTCTAGCCTAGAAGAAGCTGTTGCTGCCGATGAAGAGAAGATGAATGCTATACCAAAGAACTAATTCCAGAGGCAGAGGTGCTGATATATAGAACTTGCTATAATGTACGTGAAAAATGCACCAGTATGGCAACTTTTTATTGTTCCATGTTGAATATCTGAAAATTTTATAGTGACTCCCATAAATATTAAGATAGATTCACTTTAGTAATATTTAATAGGGCATTTGTTGTTCCAACTTCCACAGCTTGTCACAATTTCAACATTAATTAATCTATGTAGCACTTAAACGTAAGGTACACAATGAATGAACAACACAATAACAATAGTTCTTAAAGTAGCTCATAAGAGTAGCTGTAAGCCTAATACAATATTGTGCTACAAAAACCACCTTACAATCTGGCCATATCGTTTTATACAATGTAAATATTTAAAAAACAAATCTTGCTCCAAGAGTAAAAAGTTGTAAAAATGATATCAATTTAATGAACATGCAAAATATTACTTTTACAATGCTTTTTTTCTTCTTTCTAGGGTAATGAACAAAGCAGATGACAATTACAGGTATCTAATAAGGCATTCTCAAAAATTGAGTAGAGACAACCAAGAACAGAACCACCTAGATTATGCTGCCTCTCGTTTCAGTAATAATTTCATCATACCTGCAGTCTCAACTTGGTATTATGCAATTTCTTCCAGTTATAAAATTGAAGAGTCTCCTACATAGACACTGATTTTCTAGCCTAGAAGAAGCTGTTGCTGCCGATGAAGAGAAGATGAATGCTATACCAAAGAACTAATTCCAGAGGCAGAGGTGCTGATATATAGAACTTGCTATAATGTACGTGAAAAATGCACCAGTATGGCAACTTTTTATTGTTCCATGTTGAATATCTGAAAATTTTATAGTGACTCCCATAAATATTAAGATAGATTCACTTTAGTAATATTTAATAGGGCATTTGTTGTTCCAACTTCCACAGCTTGTCACAATTTCAACATTAATTAATCTATGTTGCACTTAAACGTAAGGTACACAATGAATGAACAACACAATAACAATAGTTCTTAAAGTAGCTCATAAGAGTAGCTGTAAGCCTAATACAATATTGTGCTACAAAAACCACCTTAATTTTATATATATGTATTCTTCAAGATAATATTCTGTATTTAAGATTGAAAAAAATAAAATTATTGTTAAACATGCTAGAGATATTATTTATCATGCATACGTGTATTTTAACAAGTACTTTTGCATAATTTTATTTATTGCAAATGCAATGCTTTCCATGAATAAACTCAGTGTATAACATTGATTGAAATTCATTTGAATATTATTTTCCCCTCTCAGTAATACAATAAAGCAAGGGATTTGCCAGAATATTTGCAATAATGTCTCGTTGTACAGCTTAGAGCAGTGTGTGCAATGTGGGAGACCATAAATGGTTTTATATATGAAAATATAAAAATAACACAGTATTCACAGCTCGCACATGATTTAGATAATTTATTGTTTGGTTAAGGTTTTAATGCCATTATTTATGTCACTGTTGTTACAGAGCATTTTTACAATTTGCTTCACATTTCCTTTTGTTTATTTGTAATCTATAACATTCTGGTTCAGTAAGAAGTAGAATTTCATATTTACTGCATTTATCGCTGCAAAGTACTAATTGTATAGTCAAGACAGTGAATAGAATTAATGTTCTAATTATAAAAATATTATGAACTGTTCTTTTACATTTCCTGAAGCCTGATTGAAATATTGAAATTTTCTTTTCTCTCTCTGCCCATTCTTGTAATCTTTTTGCTAACACTCCAGTGAAAACAGTATGATAAGTATATTTCTTAATTTGAATTGACACTATGCGCTACATTTGAAGTTAACTAAAGTAATAGGCAATATAATCTGGGAAAATTTAGAAAACAATCTTTTGACAATACTTAACCTAAATATGAAACATAAGACTCAAATACTAAAACGAAAATTGGATAATTTATGCCAAAAACAAGAGAGAAAAATACCATAAAAAATAATGTCTATAACCTTTCACAACAAAAATTCACAGATACAGAAATCAATTTTTTGAATAAAGGTTTAAAAACTTGTGTAAATTTCTTCAAAAAAGTTGAAGATTATGTAGCAGACGTACAAATAGCTACCAAAAACCTTACAGAAATAGATAGGAATACAATTCAAAGTCAGTGTTGTAACATTATCGAACAAATTGGAAATAAAAATAATACCAACCCTTACACAAAGATAATAAAGACGTTAAAAAACAAACCTGTTATCTACACAAGAGCAGACAAAGGAAATACTGTGGTAATTCTAGATAAGAATGATTATACAGACAGAAGGAACAACTATTAAAAAACAATGAATATTCAATAGTAATAAAAAATCCCCTGAATCAATGCAAAAGCACATTCAATTAAACAATTACTGATTGCAAATTAATAGATAAAAAGGAACATTATAAAATTAAAGTAGATAACCCTACAATACCTACAATCTACGGTCTCCCAAAAGTGCACAAACCAGGAAAACAATGAGACCTATCATAAATAACATAGATGCTGCAACTTATAAACTAGCCAAATGGTTGACTTACAAAATTTCTACTTTTCCAAGATTTGAATCTCTTAGTATAAAAAACTCATTAGATCTTATTAAAAAAATTAAAGACATAAAAATAGAAAAAACAGATACCTTGGTTTCATTCGATGTTACAACACTTTTTCCAAGTATTCCTACAGTGAATTTATACTCTCTAATAAAAAATTGGTTACAAAAGATTGGAATAACAACCACATTCAATAACAAATATTACGAACAAAATTTTGGTCTGACAATGGGTAGCCCACTGTCACCAATATTAGCAGATATTTTCATGAGTGCAGTAGAAATTAGACTAGTAAATAGTTTCCCTTGGAGATTTAAGACTTGGTACCGCTATGTTGATGATATTTTTGCAATAGTACCGGAAAGACACTTGGATGATGCACTAAAGTTACTTAACTTGCAGGAAAAAACAGTTAAATTCACTATGGAGAGAGAATGCAATAAACAGTTACCTTTCTTGGATATTAAGATAATGAAAAAAGAAAATCACCTAAATTTTGGCATATACAGAAAACCTACACACACGGATAATTACATTAAATATAACAGTTTTAATCCAGTTCCTCACAAACATGCAGTTTTAAATAGTCTTGCATACAGACTAGTTAATGTCACAATGAACAAAGAGGGAATAATATAATGCATATAGCTATAGAAAATGGCTTCAGACAAGAAGTTGTGCACAAGAAAATAGACAGAGCAAAGAATAAAAAGAAAATTAGAGACACCACTACACTTACTCCTATCAAAGAAAAAAACAGAACATACAAAAAATTCACATACCACCCATCAACCTTTCATAAATTTCAAAAGATTTTTAAAAGATACAACATTGTTTTGGCTCCAAAAAATAACTATTCCATTAAAAATATCCTTAACTCAAAACAAAAAGAAGATAACCTACAGGAAGAAGATAAATCAGGAATATATTAGATGAACTGCAATGATTGTGAAAAAGTTATATTGGAAAGACAAAAAGAAACATAAAAACAAGAGCCAAAGAACACATTAGGAATATTAAGCAAAATCAAGAAGAAAAATCAGCAGTAGCTTGGCATTTTTGGAAAGAACAACATAGCATTAATAAAAACCCCAAATTACTTAAAAATATTAAAGGGAAAACTGAACTTACAGTCTGGGAAAACATCTATATTTGGAAGAATAAGGAGAAAGTTTTTAATTTCGAAATCCCGCCAAGTGATGTGCTAATACAAAAGTTCATCAAATCTCCACCAGAGATGAATCGATCTGCAACAAACAGCGAGGTCGGCAGTCGACCAGGAACTGACGATAGGAGCGATGACTCCCGAAACTAGTCTTCCATTTTATTGAATTAGAGTAGTGTGTAGTTACAATCTCATCTCAATTTCTTAAAATGTTACTATGGGCTAGTGTCCATGTTATCACATGTTACAATTAACGAAAGTGCAATTTTATTGCCTTCCGCTTTGTCAGGTTTTGGAAGGTGAATTTGGCGAGGTTTCTTTATCTTTTTTGTAGCAAAGAGCCTTCGCTGTGGGATAATTTTACCCTTCTGGGACATTTCTTTGCCTATGGGCATAAATATCTGATCATTTTGTTTTTTAACAGCAGCTAATGTTGCCTTTAAGGATGCTGCGTGTTTCTTAACCTCAAGTTCTGTGCTTGTGGATATTCCCTTAAATGTAGCCAAAAATTCATTAGTAATTTGGTCTTTTGTCTGCAATAATGAGCTGTGACTTTTTTTGCTCACTTGGGCTAGTATTTCCTCCCTTTCATTGAGAACAGACACATCCTCAGTGTCTATTATTAAATCATCGTTTGCATAATCATGTTGTTCATTGCCTTGCTGAAATTGACATATGCTGTGTATGTGTTTACACATATTCCATTTAATGCTGGAATCAATGCATGTGCAAGAGTATCTGTGTATGCATGTAATACATTCACTGCAGATTAATTTGCATACACAGTTCACACCACTATCTTTCACAACATAAATCCCTGCCGTGTTTGATAAGGACGTGATCTGCCAACCGCCATCTTCCCTAATAATGAGGTCCTTGTTTACCTCAGACTTCCTTTATGCCTACGGCGTATTTCTTTCATTTTTGAAGTCAGTTTTCCTTCAGTCAGGATAATTATCCTGTCAAACAGTTTATCTTTAATAATTTTCATTAATGCATAAATTGCTTTATCGAGACGTTTGGTATGTTTTGCGTGCAGATACATATATTTCAGTGTGTGATGCATTCGTTCAACATGCATGTTGGTATTCAATCCAGCATGCAACCTGTGACAGTAAGCCCAGCATTGCGCATTACTCGCGTAGTTTTCCTGGAAGTATGAAGCAAACTCAATGGTGTCAGGGTCACATTTCAAATGATTTATTGCAGTAGAAAGCATTATCTCAAATGCAGAGACATCTATCTCTTTCAGTAATGTTCTTACAATCCTGTAAACATATGCTTGTTTTTCTTGGCCTTTAACTTTTTTTATATTTTTTCTCTAGGCTCTATCTACGTGCCATGTACAATAGAGTCTCATTGTTGGCACTTCCATAATTGAAATCCAAGCATTATAGAAGGACTCTGCTAAATCTGACATAAAAACTTTAGGGGAAATATTTCCAACTTTCAATTTTATGCAATGGAAAAATATGGACAGCACCTGAAAATCACTCCTGTTGGATATTAGGAAAGCACATGGAAACCCTTGTCTCATGTCATCTAACACCATTAGTGTTATGAGTTCGAAACCATAGCTATTAAGTCCATGCGTTCCATCAATACATACACAGTCGTTTACAAACTTCTTTAATAGTTCGCCCTGTGCATTGTTCATTATAATTAATACAAAATCTGTGCCTTTTAATTCTAGGTAAATCTCACTGACTGTGTCGTGTGGTTTATAAAACAACACACAGGGGCTGTCACTCGAGTTCATTTCATTTATCCGTGCCTCAACACTAGTCCCATCACTTTGATACCTGAGAGATGAGAAGCACAAATTATAGTATCGTTCAATATTATGTAAATCCTGTCTGGTTACTAGGTGAACTCTTTGTAATTTAGCATCTGACACCGAATCTCTAATTTTGTGCAGTATGGCTTGAAAAGGAACTTTGTTTGCAATATCTACAGCTATACTGTTTCTTTCTTTTTTTGACAGTCTCAAGTGACTTCAGTCATGTTGATGACCAGCATGAGTTGAGATAAATGTGACTAGGCATTCTCCATTTTCAGCTTGCCAGACTCGTAGCTTTGCAGGACAAACGCTGCCTATTTTATTGTTTCCTTGTAATTTTAAGTGCCTGGCACCTTTACTTTGAGAAACAAAATTGCCTAAACGATGACACGCATAATAATGCCTTACAATATTGTCAGAAGTGCGAGACCAATATATTTACAAACATTGATCCCCTTGTTTCCTCAATTTCCTGCTTCCAGATTTTAAAATCGTCAAAGGATGAGAACTGTAGTTCTTCCGATTTTACTGTTATTTCATGTGCTGATTCTAAATGCTCCAATAAAAGAAGTTCCGATATTGCTTCATGACTACATAAGCTGCAGGTCATTGTTTTCTTTGTAGCTGAACGCTCACCATGGAAACTCGCCGATGGCCTTTGAAGATGGATGCATAATTGAAATTCTTGTTGCAAATTTCACAGTGATAGGAGCACGATTATTGTCTCTTTAGAATAGGCGCGATAACATTCAACTTTTTCGGATGTGCTTGAGCAACATGCTGTCTTAGATTTCTATTGTAGTTATACCCCTTCCCACATTCCAGGCATACGAACTGTTTTGATGCACTCGATTGCTGTCTAGGCGCGATAACATCCAACTTTTCCGGGTGTACTTTAGCAACATGCTGTCTTAGTGTTTTCCTGTAGTTATACTCCTTCCCACATTCCAGGCATACGAACTGTTTTGATGCACTCGATTGGTCTCTTTTTAGAACGGGGCGATAACATTCAACTTTTCCGGATGTGTTTGAGCAACATGCTGTCTTAGATTTCTATTGCAGTTATACCCCTTCCCACATTCCGGGCATACGAACTGTTTTGATGCACTCGATTGCTGTCTAGGCGCGATAACATCCAACTTTTCCGGGTGAACTTTAGCAACATGCTGTCTTAGTGTTTTCCTGTAGTTATACTCCTTTCCACATTCCAGGCATACTAAGTGTTTCGATGCACTCATTATTATAAAAACAACTGCAAAAATAGTAGATGCTCCAGTCCAGTTTAAACATGCATCCTCACCACTGTTGCCACTGCTGAACTACAGAAAGGTCTAACCGCATCTAAAAAGAGCCAAATTTCCTCTCAAGGGGGCTAAATATTTTCTAGCATGGACGTGTCATCGCAATACCACCCCCCACAGGCAGGTAGTAATAGTAATGAATGCAATATAAGTGCACAGCAAGCGGGGGTTTATTCTACTTGTTCTTTTTACACAACGTAACAACTGAGGTGATGGATTTTTGGCATTTTACTGCCTGCTTAATGGCAGAACAATTAAAATTATGTTAAAGTAAAAGTTACATTTTTGGTTCCGTTTGCTGTTATAAACCGGCCTCCCCGTAGGAAACCCATTCCCCAGCAGCAGCAACAGCAAAGCAGCAATACAGTAGATTTAAGCAAAGTAGCGACATTTGTGGTCTAGTTGTAACGTCAAGTAAAAGCGCTATTTCAAAGGCAGAGACAGCGACTTAGAGGACTCTATGGCTTCAGCATCCTCTGATCGCAAAAAAAGAAAGAAGCCTAAAGCGACAACAGAGTCCGCTCTCCCTATCTCCAACAATTATGCCGTCTTGAGCGTAGACAGTGACGCCGTGTGATGGAGACTACCACTGCCGTCAACGCCGAGGAGACTTCTGAAAACATCCCGGAACCCAACCTCCGCCCCAAACAGCAGAGAACGCAGCAAAAGAAACTTACGCCATAGTTTCCCCCACTATCTTCCCCTACGCATTCGTCCACTGTCGCCCCACCGCCCGCCACCACTCGAGCACCACCTGCTCCAGCAGCACCTCAGGCCCCTCCGGCCTAAATAAACCACCAAGAATTATCATCCCGGACACCACCACCATCTCCCAGGTGCTTCGTATTATGAAACAGCATTGCCCGACTGGCGCGTATAAGCTACAACACACCGCCGCAGGAATTAAACTGTAACTGGACCGTTACGAGGACTTCCACCCGACCTTGGACCGACTGGCACGAGAAGGCGCCCAGTACTTCTAGTTCACTCCGAGGACCGAACAACCACTGCGCGGGGTGACTTCGGAGAGAGCAGCCGACGAGGAAGGACCATCCAGCGAGGGAAAACCGACCGGCGCGAAGGGATTCTTCTACCTGCGCTCCTGCCATTCGGCCGCAAGTAGCGGGCCGAGAAGCTTCACCGCACCGCGAAAGGTAAGCCTTGCGACAACCGCTGCCACATCTGCCGGGCACTTCTGTGCCGCCTCAACGAGGAAAAGATCTGATCTCTTCTAGATCTCCAACTTCCAGTCTAGCTTGGGCAGAGCTACAAGGTCGTGCTAACAATCTCCTGACTGGTATCTCGGCGCCCTTTGGGTAGACCCTCTGTAGCTCGCGCTTTTCAGCACCCTTCTAGCTGTCTTTCTCTCTAACTTTCTCCTTCTTTCCTCTTTCTATTAGTATATAAGCTTCCCAATTAGGCCCCCTTAGACTGTAAGCTTTCTTCTCTCTCTTCTTCACACCTAAATTAATTAAAAAAAAACTAACTTCTGAACTTCACTTTTAAAACTTGGATAGGTGCAATGGGGAAGTTTGGTAAGCAGCCTTATGCTGCCAAAGAGGATGCTGAACCTCCTGAGAGGTGTAATCCCCTCCCTCCTCGAACCCCCTCCCCTAATCCTCCCCTTCTACCCCTACCTCTCTTCACACCATTTCCACTCCTTCTGCGTCCTTCTCCACGATGACTGACTCCCATCAGTCCAGCCACTCCACTCCAGTGACCACCATTCAACCCCCTCCTTCTCAGCCCCCATCCTCCCAGCCTTCGGCCTTACCCAGCACCTCTCAAGCCAACTCTGGCAATAGAAGCTCCTGCACTTCTCCAACATCTTTCGCCCAAGCAGTGACGACCGAGCTCCAGCCACCCTTGTACGTTTCAAAAAGCCATGACACTGATCTGGCAAAAATTCTGGCGGAATTTGACGCAAATCATCCCTCTCATGACAGGGTGTCTAGGGCAGTTCAGACTAGGGACTTCCTAATTCGAGCCCTTGAACCAACAGGCTACCGCGCCCTTGTCCTATTCTTTAGGGAAAGGGCCATCAATTTCCAATTAACACCTCCCGGACCTGCCAGAAGCCACAGACTGGTAATCAAGAATTTATTCTTGAACAAGGCAGAGAGGGAAATTCAAGACGAGCTCTCCCGGAAACACATCCGTGTAACAAGAGTAGCCAAATTGCGCCGATTCAATAAAGACCGGACGCTCCTCCCAATATATCAAGTGAAGGTACCCTCGGATGAGGACAGAGCCAAGGTGCTACAATTGGAGGCTCTAATTCATATGAAAGTCAGTATTCCAGACTTCGTACCCCCGCCGGTCCCAGTCCAATGCAACCGGTGCCAGCAAATGCGGCACACGGCCGATAAATGCTAGGCCCCGAGACCTGTTTGCTCGAGATGTATGGGTCTCCATGAAACACGGGAATGCACTGCTTCTAACGACCAGCGCAGGTGTGCGCTGTGTAAGCAACGGGGACACGGTGCCAGGTATAGGGCTTGCCCAGAATACCAAAGGCAGTTGGCTGTGCTCCGCAACTCTGCTGCCCGGCTACAGGGTCGCCAGCATACCACGTGCTACGGGGCATTTACCTCGGCCCCACAGTATACTGGTATTGGGCCCAACTCGGCTCAGACTATGTGGACTCACCGACAAGGTAGCATAACGACAATGCCTACTACGCAGGGCAACACAGCGCCCAGTTATGCCCCTCTGGCTCACTTTGCCCCGAAGGAACAGCGTGAGCGCCCTAAGCCACGTACAATCTCGCACGTGATGCCACCCACTCAGTGCTCAAGTGAATTCTCAGAGTATAGTGAGCAGAACAACCAAAATGATCAACGTGCAAATTTAGAACGCACCGACATTGATGCTCAAAATCAACAAGCTCCCAGTAATGCTCCACAAGAGCAGTACCCGTTCAGGGAAACTTATGCAACAGTAATGGGGATTAACGGCCCATTTCAGATGCCCTGGTCTAGGCTCAGGGAACAGGCCATCGACGTGTTAACCATGCTTCTGGCATACCCTTTTGACGCACCGACATTGATGCTCAAAATCAACAAGCTCCCAGTAATGCTCCACAAGAGCAGTACCCGTTCAGGGAAACTTATGCAACAGTAATGGGGATTAACGGCCCATTTCAGATGCCTTGGTTAGGCTCAGGGAACAGGCCATCGACGTGTTAACCATGCTTCTGGCATACCCTTTTGACGCTAAAAGAATAATCATGAACTACGCAAAATTCTTTGCAATGTTCTCCGTTCCAGAAATCATTTATGGCGACTAATAGCAAGATCAAGGTAATCTCTTGGAATGCTAATGGGATTCGTCACCGTAAGACTGAACTTAAAGACTTTCTTTACAAACATAATATACGGTAGCACTTCTTACAGAAACACATCTATGCTCGTTAGACAGGCTATACATTGAAGGTTACACAGTTTATCGCTCCGACAGAGACCGTCATGGAGGGGGTACCGCGGTAGCCATACAAAATGGAATTAATCATTCTGCTGTACTTACCCCGCAGCTCATTCGCCTCGAAGCCACTATTGTACGCATAACGATAAATAATCTTCAAACCACTTTAATTTCCACTTACAACCCACCTGGCGACATCGCAATCTCAGATATCGAAACCTTATTGCAACTCTCAAGTCAAACCATGCTAGCAGGCGACCTTAATGCCAAACACTCTCTCTGGAATTGCAAAGCCACTAACCTAGCAGGAGTGAAACTCAACAGGCATGAAAATTCCTCCTCATATGTCATATACGCCCCTACCGAACCCACGTTCATACCGGGAAACAGAAACCACCAACCAGATATACTCGACATCGCCTTAGTACAAAATATTAATCACAGAATTCATTTATCAGTACTTAACGATCTCTCTTCAGACCACCTCCCCTTGCTTATTGAACTTGAAGGTGCCCTTGCCCTTGCCCACAACCAAGCACGTCACAATTACAAGGCCAAATGGAAATCCTTCCAACAAACCATAAATGAACACCTCTGTGATACCCTTATTACAACAGAAAGCGAACTCGAACACGCGACCAAACACCTTGAATGCACGATTAAATTTGCTGTCACAACCTCAGTTCCCATTCAGGTCCCTAATAAACCTAACCAACGACTCCCACCTGATATAAGCCGTATCAAAGCACTTCGTAACAGAGCTCGTCGCACCTGGCAGACTACCAGGCACCCTGCTGCCAAAGACGAGCTCCAGCGACGCAATGAACAACTAAAACAAGCTATGACGTCCCACATAAGAAGTCAATGGAATGCCACATTAGAAACACTTGACCTTGAACAGCTTAAAGTATGGCACATTGCAAAGTCTCTTACAAATGTTAAAACACACATACCTCCCCTCCGCCACAAACAGAAAATTGCTCAAACTGATCTAGAGAAAGCCGAAGCCCTACAATACACGCTCACTCCTAACGTGACTCCCGCGTCCCCTCCATTCATTGCGGAAACACTAGCAATCACCAAAAACTTTTACACTATGACAACTCACAACAAAATCCGAAAACCTGTCCTTATGAAATTAACTGGCTCATTAGACATTTACCCAACAACAAAAAGGCCCCGGGCCCTGATCAAATACCTAACATTGCACTAAAAATTTGCCTCCTCAAGCATTGAAAGTTTTAACGTCAATATTTAACTTTGTCCTTGAAACTGGAATTTATCCCTCCTGCATGCCACAGTACTGCATTTCCCCAAAAAGAACAAGGACCTTTCAAATCCGCTAAACTACCGCCCGATCAGCCTACTTAATACTCTAAGCCAACTGCTTGAAAAGATCATATTAAAACGCATCAACTTACACAAGCATAACATTTTAACACCTGAACAGTTTGGCTTTAGATCCCAACACTCCACCACTCTGCAACTTCTCAGAGCCACAGAACACATAACGTGAGGTTTTAATATAAACAAATCCACCGGCGCCGTATTCTTAGATATAGAACGTGCCTTCGACTGAGTATGGCACGAAGGTCTGCTATGCAAAATGCACCACTACCAATTCTCCGATACCATAATTAAACTCATTGCCAATTACCTAACAAACAGGCAATTTCGTTCCTCAGTTAACACTACTCTCTCATGCATGCACCCAATCAAAGCTGGTGTCCTCCAAGGCAGCATCTTAGGACCCACGCTATTCAACATATACATTAACGACATTCCCATGGAAACAAATGCATCCTATTACATCTACGCAGATGACACGGCCATGATGGCACAATCAGGCAGCCCCCATCTCCTGCACAAGAACCTGCAACACGCAATTAGTACTCTCGAACCCTGGTTGACAAAATGGCGCATATTAGTCAACACAAACAAATGCCAAGCTATTCTATTCACCAAGCGCACTAAGCATCGCACACAATATAATCAGCTACCACCACTAAAACTATTTGATAAACCAATCAATGCTACACGCAAAATTACATACTTAGGAGTCACCATGAACCAGGGACTCACCTGGAAAGAACACATAGATACCGTACGCCACAAAGCTACTGCACAACTACGCACACTTTACCCCCTTATAAAATACAATAATACACTACAACTTCGCCTTGGTCTAACACTATATAAAACACTCATCAGACCCATTCTCACATACGCGGGCCCTGTCTGGGGGTATGCTGCTCCCAGCCATATGAAGAAACTCCAAAGTTTCCAGAATAAAGTTCTAAAAATTATAGCTAAGGTACCAGCACTTGCCCCCTCCTCTATAATTCACAAGGAACTGCACGTACACACTATTGAGGAATTCATTAAAAAACTTGCCGTTGACACATACACCAGAATCGAGAAATACCGTAGCCCTCTCATCAGCAATCTTGGAAAATACGACACCTCCCACGACAAGCATAAGAGACCGCTCTCACTATTTGACCGAACATTGCACAAAAATGACTCAGCCATAGAAGCGAGAATCTACCTTGCCAAACTTCCAATTTGATTAACATAAGTCTTAGATATTTTTCAGGTTCCCAAGCTCTACAGTTTGCTCACTAAAACTCTTCTGCAACAATGAAACAGCAAACTACACCCGTGGACTGTTCACCTTCTTACGGTAAGAATCCAACGAAAATCCCACCCCCACCACTTCATATCATCTGACTCATGCATGAAAATAACAATTACTCATCTCATTACTCATGACATTAATACTAACTTATGTAACTAACTAATCTATTAATAACTCACTTAACTTGCTCATTCAGGCTCACATTCTAACCCTCGGGCATCGTTCAGGTCGTATCAAGGATGATGCCCGAGAATCACGCTGACACGCTCGCATGCTTTGCATGCCAGCACGCTTCACACTAACAGTTACTAACCGGGGTGCATTAGCGGAACCCGACCCATCACCTGCATGTTAACCTTCCAAACAACTGCATGTACCCTTATTAACCTGCACCCCTCATGCATGCTTAGCCACTAACTGCATGGGGAGGCGATGTAGCCTCTGCGGATGATCGCCACCGGGGTTGGCGGGTGTGGGGCCGCCCCTTAAAAAAAAAAAAAACACTGCGCTTCGTAGTGGAGAGCCTCCCGCCTACAGTGGACACGGAAGACATAGAGGACCTGCGTGCCCGGGGCTACACCCCGTTGCACGTAAAACAATTGGAAGCCAAAGGACGTCCCCCGTCTAACTACCTTATCACTATCGACAAGACCGAGAAAAACCAGCATTTTTAAAAGAGCGCGAGGTGTGCCACGTAATGATAGTCATTGAGCAATTCAAGTCATTAAATCATATCACGCAGTGCTGAGGTACTGCCAGCATTTGCGGTACACATTTAAAATGTGTAAATATTTTTCTGTGTAAATAGCGACAGATCGGAGGCACATAGTTTCAACACGTTTGCTGTTGTGGAATGCAGATGGAATTCACGGCAGCAAACACGAACTTGAAGGGTACCGGAGACGCAACAAAATTGAAATTGCATTCATTTGTGAAACTAAATTAAAGCCGGAGCATTCTTTCAAGCTCCAGGGCTATAACATTTTTCGTACAGACTAAATTGGCAGACCGTGGAGGGGAACTACAAATCTTTTAAAACACACGATTGCTCACACTTTGTAACGCTTCCTACACTTGAAGCACAGGAGCGTACTGCACTAAAAATACAAATAACAAAACAGTGATGGCCGTCGCTCTTTACAGGTCGCTTACCCCCACTTACTTTCTGAGCGACCTCAAAAAATCCTCGATTTGGAGGAGCATGTAATTCTAGCGGGAGATTTCAATGCTCGGCACCCATCGTGGAATTCACACCTTGCAAACGCAGCCGGAAATCTTCTCGTAGACTACATTCTAAAAAATGACGATACGGAGGTACACGCCCCCCTGGACCCCATTTTTTGGCACCGCTCGGGGCTCCATGATCCGGAGACTTTGGGCGTCGTTGTAGCCAAGAATGCAGCTTTATCAGGAAATTTTAGTCTATCACAGCCTGGATTCCGATCACCTGCCTATGCACTTCGACATCTGTGGAGTCGCGGCGGCCAGGGCCTCGCCTTTAGTCCGACGCGCCAGATTGGGATAAGTACAAGATACACTTGCATGCGATTACGCTATCCCAGGCTGTGCTATAACAACGAAGCAGAAATTGATGCTGCCATCGAACATTTTACTGCTTCGCTGCGTACGACAAATGGAGGAGACGGCAATATAATGAGATTATGGAAGAACACTGGCCTTAGAATTTACTCGGCGTCAGCTCGTTGGCTGCGCTGAGTAATTGGGCACCAAATTGCCATTAACAGGCAAGACCAGTGGGAACACATTATCAAGTACCACTCACTCATTCGGACCACACTTTATGGAACTTAGTTAAACCTTTCAAGGCTTCTTCCAGCGTACACCTTGGCAACGTTGCGCTCCATACTCCAGCTGGTCCTGTTTTCTCGTCTACGGAAAAAGCAGAGGTTTTCACAGACGTTCTTACTGAATATTTTAAGGAAAACAGCACCACGGACCACCAACAAGATTCACAAGTCAGGGCATGGGTTCGAGACTAGACGGCACGGAAGTGCGAGCAAACACTTCGTCTAATAGCGCCTCAGGAACTTTTCAAACAATTACGATTGCTTAGGAATCGTAAAGCTGCCGGCCCGGACAGAGTGACTAATGAGGACCTTAAACAGTTACCGAGAAAGGCCCTGGTGCAATTGATCAAGATTTTCAATGCCTGCTTAAGGGTCAATTATTTTCCACCCAAGTGGAAAAAGGCAAAAATTATCATGCTTCCAAAACAGGGCAAGAGCGTCAGGCACCCTTCCAATTACCGGCCCATTAGTCTTCTGTCCACCATTGGTAAATTGTTTGAAAAGCTCATCCTTTCTAGACTGCAAAACCAGATTTCGGACATTGATGACATTTCAAAATTCCAGTTTGGCATCAGAAAAGAGACTCTACAGAGCTACAATTACTTCGCTTAACAGATGACATTACGCAACAATTTAACAATGAGGCCTCAACCCTTGCCTTATTCCTGGACATAGCAGCTGTATTTGACAGGTGCTGGCACAATGGCCTTATTTATAAATTGCACCACATTTTTCCCAAAGCTATCATCTTTTACTCAGTTTTCTAGAAAATAGGCGCTTCTATGTACAGGTTGATCGCTCCAATTCCGCCGTACGACCTATGCAGGCCGGCGTTCCACAGGGGGCCATACTGGCCCCCTACTTGTACATACTTTTCACCAACTACTTTCCTGTGGACGCTAAATGCAAAGTCTCCATGTATTCTGACGACACTGCAATTTATCACCACTCCAAAAATTTAAAGTTTGCCACGCGCGAAATTCAGAGCTACATACAGAAATTCACGTCCTGGCTCCACCAATGGAAGATCAACGTAAATGTTCACAAGTGTCAATTACTGTTTTCTCCAAACAGCGGCACCTTCAAGAAGTCTGTCTAACGATCGACGGCGAGATCTTGCCATGTCGTCAGCAGGGTTAAATACTTAGGGGTCTCCATGGACCGTAAACTACTTTGGAGCAATCACCTGAAAGATGTGGCCATCAGAGGGAGGCAGCGCTTGAAACTATGCGCGCCCATTCTACCAGGTAAGTCGTTAGATCTTAAGAGCAAAATTATTCTATACATATCTTTTATTTTATCAATGTTACTGTAGGCCTGCGTAGCATGGGCTCACGCGTCCAAGTCGACCCTAAAACGCTTACAAACCATTCAAAATCTCTCACTAAGGAAAGCTCTGAGGGCGCTGCTCCTAACCAACAACATAACCATTCATGAGGAGACGGGCATGCCCTCAGTTGCACAATCCATCGAGAGACGGGCCATGCGTACCTGGGAGAGAATCCCAACCAGAATTGGAAGAGGGGAGCCCCCCCCCCAGGAAACATCGGCGCGTGCGCCAATATTAACAGCTTCACTATGCACGAGGCGGCGGTCTGTAAATAGTGTACATAGACAGTATTAATAGTGTTTCCGGATTATGGAACAAAAAAAAAAAAACTTTTGGTTAAGGGAAGCAACCCAATGACAGGACTTTCAGGTCACCAAGCTAAATAGACTAACGCAACGACGCTGTTCTCAAGCCCCCCAAGAGAGGGATTTGTATCGGCGTTACAACAGTCCGTTCATTGATATATGTAAAACACACAACTTATAACCAAAATTGTAAAAATTTTGCCTGTAAGGCCGGGACCCCTGTACGGCTCCAGGCACACTTTTAGTTCAATAAAAAAATATAATGAAAACCTTAAACCAGAGACAGCAGAAAAGCCTTGCTGCTTGGAGGGTCCAAGTCCATCTGCACCAGAAAACCCTTTAATAAATACTTATACTTTTAACAGAGTTGGTTGAGTTATTCAGTATTCGGCTGGAAACACCTTGTCTTTCCTGGAGGAGTCGACTTAGCTCGATTCCCCGAAGTGACGCCTATTATCCCTTTTCACCTTAGCCATCGAGATTGAATATGGAAATTGTAGCACCGCATTAAACAGAAGAACATCACCAAGTTGTAAGTCAGCCGACGGACATTACAGCTTGGACTTCGTTTAATAACATCCTGGTGGCATCTTGGCAGGCAGTATTACACTGGTATCGTCATCTAGTGATGCTACTTTTAGGAAAAAATTAAGTACTACATTTATAGTTACATCGCAATAAGGTTAAATTATGACTGGCCATAAAATTCTTACTTGTCGCTAGTAAAATTGTTTGTCGGTAAAATTATGAACATGATATTATTCTTGTAAAATATTGCCACATTTTTAGTAACGGTCTCTGTACAGAAACTGACTCAACTTTGCCTATTTCAGTTAATATTTGATCACCAATCTATGATTCCACCGCAAAAGGAAAAACTTTATGACGGGTATTCGGGGTCTTACATGCGGGCAACAGAATCCCTCTATTATCCCTTTAAACTTGAACTATATTTTTTATGTAAAACATCCACAAAGTCCTAGTTTCTTCATAACTTAAAATTAACTGAAACATTCAAGTTAGAATTGGATGATCAATTTATAATTTCAACCCAAAATGGATAAATCCATGGCTATCAAGCTGTAACCTGCTAGCTGGTTATACGGCTACCTATTGGTCAAATTAAGAATATCTTCTTAATCTTTGCGAGCATCCTAATAACTACATCTCGTAGATAAACTGACTTAATGATGCCTATTTAAGTTAAAATTGGATGATCAATTTACAATTCTACAGCTAAAAGCTACATTTAAGAACAGTATTCGGACTTGTAACATGCCGAAGAATTAACCGGTGCATTATTGGTAAAATCAAACACGAAATTTTATTAATGTTGCAAAACTGCTAGCATTGCGACCTATGCGGAAAAACTAAATGACGAAAACTCATTTCAGTAAAAATTGCGTGATCAAATTATATTTTCACCCGCAAAATGCTATATATGTTACCGGCGATAACAGTTTCTCCCGTATTGAGAAAAATAGTTTATTAATGAAAAAAGTTCACTAAGTTAGGGTTACCACTTGTGCAGAGAAACTAAACCGTACATGCTTACTTCACCAAAAGTGAATGATCTATTTATATTTCCAACGTATAAACCGTAACTTATGACCGGTTTCGGATTATTGCCGGCATGTAAATCACTGAATTAACAATATAATGACGAACAATATTATTGTAAAATATTGCCAAAGTGCTAGTACTGTCATCCGCGCAGAAAACTGGTCGATGATATTACTTTTAGCAAAAAAATTGTAATTATATTTAAAGTTACATCGAAAAGTGGTTAAATTTATGACAGACCATTGGGCTTTTACCTGCCGCTAGTAAAACGGTTTATTGTCCATAAGATTACAGCATTATATTATTCTTGTGAAATAATGACAAATTCATAATAATGTCATCTGCAGAGAGAAACTGAATCAGTAATGTCTATTTAATTGATTTTTGATGATCAATGTATAATTCCACCGGAAAAGGGCTAAATACATGGCCGGCAATCCGGCTGTCACCTGCGGTGACCCAAAAGGTGCATTATTGGTAATATCTAGAACATTTTATTATTGTACAATATTTCCAAAGTACTAATATTGTCACCTATGAATAGAAACTGGTCAATGATTATACCTTTCGTAAAAATTAGATATTACATTTATATTTTTGCCGCAAAGAATTTAAATTTATGACGAACCATTGGGCTCTTACCTGCCGACTAGTAAATGCAATGTGGATAAAATAACGAATTAGATATTATTCTTACGATATATTGTTTAATCCTGTTAATGCCGTCTGTGCAGAGAAGCTGAGTCAGTGACGCAAATTTCGATGAAAAATTCGGACGTTCAACTAAAGTTTGCACCTCCAACATTTTAAGTACATTCGGAGTTTAAGGTTTTACTTGCATTATCGGTAAAAACTCGAATATAATTTTAATGTAAAATGTTTACAAAGTACGACATTCTCATCTGTGAAAAGAAAATGAACCACACTAGCTTATTTCGCTCAAATTGGATAATGAGTTTATGTTTTGACCGGAAAAAGGTTAAATATATTACCTGCTTCGGGCTGTTACCAGCCGAAAGTGGATTATGTGTAAAAATAATATGATACTATTCAATAATTATTGCCAAAGTAATTGTAATATCATCTGAGCACAGAAACCGAGTCAGTTGTGCCTATTTTACTGAAAACCCGATGATTAAAATAAATTGCTCGGAGAAATTAATAAATATATAACCAGATTTTAGGCCGATATTTGCCAACGACAAAATAGCAACAGTATTGGTAAAGTATGAACCAATTTATACTGGTATAAATATTAAAAAATAATTGTACTCTCACTTGTGCAAATAAACCAAGTGATGCCTATTTCAATAAAATAAAAATAAAAAAATTGCATGTAATAAGGTGATTTATGGGATCAATTAGTGACATGATATTAATGTTAAAATTTGTCAAATTATTGTAATGCGATCTGTGCAGAGAAACTTCTTTTGCAATAAAAAATCGATGATCGATTAAAATTTAACTTTCATTGCTAAAACACACACATATATAGTTCGGGGTATTACCTGCCGGAAACAGAAGCACGTCCTGGTGGTCTAGTGTTGATCACACCTGCCTCGTAGACCCAAAATGCGGGTTTAATCCTGGCCGGGGTCGATGGTTTTTTTCGGGCGTAAAAATCTGAGTATTGCTTCCTTCGTAAGGGAAGTGGGAAGTAAACCAGTGGGTCCCCTGTAGCAGATTTACGGCAGGTAAAAGAACCTCAAGACTGAAAGAAAAGGACTCCCGCGTAAAATTTATCGGCCGTTTCACTCCCTGAATTGAATGGGAAGGTGATGACCTGAGATATTAAAGAGTGTCTATAAATAAACCAAATCAATAACCCGCAACAGAATTACTGTATTATCGGTAAAATGTCTAATACCGCCTGCCGAGATGCCACCAGGATGTTATTAAACGAAGTCCAAGCTGTAATGTCCGTCGGCTGACTTACAACTTGGTGATGTTTTTCTGTTTAATGCGGTGCTACAATTTCCGTATTCAATCACGATGGCTAAGGCGAGAAGGGATGTTATATTGGGATAAGAGGCGTCACTTCGGGGAATCGAGCTAGGTCGACTCCTCCAGGAAAGACGAGGTGTTTCGAGACGAACACTGAATTACTCAACCAACTCTGTTATTTCCTCCAAGCAGTAAGGCTTCTCTCCTGTCTCTGAATAAATTCAGGGACCTTTTATACAATTGTAATGCCCACCTAGTCTAGACATAAGAATTGTTATTAAATACTTCCCACCACCACGAGGTCAACAGTCACCAGGTTCTGACATAAGCTCAAAGAGGTTCATAGTTTGGGTTTGTTAAGCTTCAAACTAAACAATACTTCATCAGCACAATAATTCTATCTATCTATAACACGCACACATAGACATAATATTTTAAGTGAGTGTAAAAGAGGGTTGCTTTTTGTTTATGCTAGTGTGTCTGTGAGGAACCTTTCAGGTCACGTCACCTCTGCGATGTACAGTGTGGCGAGGTAAGTCACCCTTAATATTTATTACGTCTACGTCTTACTATATTTGGGTTTACACAGTATGTTTCACTAACAAGGATACACAGCGTGCACTTACCAACATGTTCTTATTATATCTGTCAACGTTACGATTCCTTATAATACCACGCTTTCGTTACAAAGCCGACTTTTGATTAAATGTCGATCCACGTTTGTTTTATTTAAAATATTTCTCAAGTACTAATTTTTTCTTTTCTGCAGAGAAACTGAAACAGTGATGGGTATTTCAGTTAAAATTGAGTGATCAATTTATTAAATCCATGGCAAAAAGGCTATATATATATTGCCGGAAAATGGGCCATCACCAGCCGGCATGTAAAACGGTGTATTATCGGTAAATAGTCACGAACATATGATTGTAAAATATTTCAAAGTACTACTATTGTCACCTGTGAAGAAAAACTTTAACCCGTTGCCCGATGGCTAAATAAACTCCGCACTAACTGTTCCCGGATATCCAATAAACAGACATAAGCATTCAATGATCCGCAATTTAAATGTCTACACCCTTATATTTTGTTTATTTTTATCACATTTTAATGAACCAAAAACTTAATTAAAGAATATTAAATGCAATATGAGCCAACTACAAGTAAAACATTTATTTAAAAAATTAATAAATAACAAAATTAAATAAATATATTTTTAAATGTATTTTATATGTCGGATTGCGATTTGCGGACCTAAAAGACTCTACTTTTTTTTTTTTTTAGTCTCGAACGCTAGTACCACTCGTGTTTGTAAGTATTACAAGCTCTTTAGCCGAGCCAGCACACACTTCTTTATCGTTCGTAGAGAGTAGGTTTTCATGTATAACACGCGTGTGGCTGTAGCCGGAGTGCGCGAATTATATGATTGCGCTTGCATGACACAATTAGCTTAGGTTGTATGTTCAACTTAGCTATACAATTTTCAGCTGCCGATATAGATAAATAAGCAATTTGATATTGGAATCTGTTCTCGACACCATATGTTTGGGTTTGTTTAATGGGAATATTTTCGTTTCAACTAAATACTATCAAGGTTCGCCTGACAAGGAATTACAAAGTTATAAACCTGTATTTCCCAGTTCGAATCATGGTTTGAACTAGTGAAATGGGGTTATGAATTCCTAAAACCATTGGGACGTATAAAATACGCGTTTTTCAGAGCAAAACCTGTGGTGTACAGCCTCATATACAGCTCGCCAGCTCGCAAGTGACAGTCAACCAATTAATTTTCTACCATTCGCTAAATAGCGGGGAAGTGGAGGTGCGTCAGCTTCCACCTTTGACTTACATTGCTTCGCATAATAGAAGGATAGTTAGTTCTTTATCTAATTACAGTTCCACAATTTTGATGCACGACACAGGAAAGCTAGAGCCAAAACTAATGACAATTTTCAAGTCTGATATTATACGTAAATAGTATATATGCCGTTTCCGGTGATTAAATTAATTGAACCGATTAAATTGATTATGCTAATGATTACAAAAGTGGGGGGCGTTGTGGTGGGAGTGGTGGTGGGGATGATGCTGGGTGGGGGATGATGGGTGGGGAGGGGGTGGGGGGTTGATATCAAAATCTCAATTTAAATGGTTGGTCAAGCATTCGATTTAAATCACCGAAAAGGGGGTGTATGATATCAATTAACATATACATTAAATGTACCGCGGGGGTGTTCACAAATACGCAAAATGATATCGTAATTAAGACAGAACCCTTCCGCCATTGGGTTTTCAGTACCCCCTGACACGCTCGCACCTGCCCCACCGTACCTGAGTGTTTAACAATAGCTTTTGTTCGCATCCCGCGCGAGAGTTCTGCCGTTCGCTGGGACCTCGCTCTTAAAATGTATTATTTTCTTTTCATGGCGATTTTCTGGACTGGACCAGAAAAGTCAAAAACTATATGTGGTAGTTTCTTCTAAAACGACTGTTGTTACTATAGAAAGAAACCTTCTTTCTCATATAGACACTTGTATATCACTGAAGAAGCAATGATTTCTTTCTTATAAATTCATTTGTATATTTCTTTTAACAAACCTCCGGACATCGCTTGTCCTTTAACGTATGGCTTTAAAAGAATTCTGGTCCAGAAAAGTCGTTACTAGAGAGAGAGAGAGAGAGAGAGAAGAAAGGTTCTTTCTTATAGACACCTGTACATATTCCTTTTAGCGAAAACCCCGTCCCCTGCATTTCTAAAAGTGAGCATCTATTTCTAAACGACCATTGTCACTGCAGAAGCGAGGTTTCCTTCTTATAAATTCATTTGTATATTTCAATTAACAAACCTCCGGACATCGCTCGTCCTTTCACGTATGGCTTTAAAAGAATTCTGGTCCAGAAAAATTACTAGAGAAGAAATGTTCTTTCTTATAGAGACAATTGTATATATTCCTTTTAGCGAAAACCCCGTTACCAGCATTTCTAAACGTGAGCAGCTATTTCTGAACGAGTATTGTCACTAAAAGAAGCAAGGTTTCTTTCTTATAAATTCGTCTGTATATTTCTTTTAACAAACCTCCGGACATCGCTTGTCCTTTCACGTATGGCTATAAAAGAATTCTGGTCCAGAAAAGTTACTAGAGAAGAAATGTTCTTTCTTGTAGTTAATTAATTGTATATATTCCTTTTAGCGAAAACCCCGTTACCAGCATTTCTAAAAGTGAGCAGCTATTTCTGAACGAGTATTGTCACTAAAAGAAGCAAGATTTCTTTCTTATAAATTCGTTTGTATATTTCTTTTAACAAAGCTCCGGACATCGCTTGTCTTTTCACGCATTCTTTTAAAAGAATTCTGAGTAACAAAACCTGCCTTAAAATGTATTATTTTCTTTTCATGACGATTTTCTGTAATGGACCAGAATAGTCATTGTTACTAAAGAAGAAGAAGAAGAAGAAGAAAAGGTTTTGATTTTCTGAACTATGCTTAGTAGTACTATCCCTTTGTAACTAAAAACATAAGAGATGTTTTTTTTTCTTTCGTTTTTCTTTCTTATGTGGCGAAAAACGTCACCTGTATTTTCTCTCTTTCTTAGCAAAATGAATGCCTTCCCCTTACCAAAGTCTTTTTGTACGGTGATTGGATGAAGGGTTATGCATGCGAGTTGAAACCCCCCGTGTACGGTTATTGGTTGAAGGATTACGCATGCGCAGTAGAAAATCCGGTCTCATTGGCTGGGGCGTGGTCGTAGGAGTGGAGTGCTATGTATAAAAGTTCTGTCGCGCCGAAAAGTAATTATCACGCATTTCCGAGACCAGCTCTCGAGGTGAACACATTTCCCTGAGCAAAAAGCACCAGCGTGGACAGCGGACCAGCGGACCAGCCTGCAAAGAGGGTCGACGCACAGTCAATGGCCGGCAGTGGGCACTGGCCCTCTCCAAGCCGGCCGAGCCCGAACCTTGCCGCTACTTAGCGGAGGCACGTGCAGCAATTGCCGTGGGCAGTGCTTCCTCTGCTAGCTTGCTGACTTCGTGCCCCCCCCTCTACCCCACCCTGAGCCGCAGCCCAGCCTGCCAGCGCCCTGGAATTGAAGGAAGAGGACCCTGCTGCTCCGGAGAGGCGTCACTCTTCATCTAAGCCTCCCGCTACCGTCGTCTGGAGCGCCATAGCCAGGACAGGCGACAAAGGGGCAGTCAATCGGGTTTTGAAGAAAGCGATTTCTGAATTCCTGAGCTGCCCCTCCCCCGACCCGACTGTAACTGACAGGACGACACATAACCGGGCTCACAAGGTCACAGCCAGCAGGGGTCCGGGCTTCGGTCCGGACCTGGGGCTAACCAGACCCCCTAAAGGCGCGTGCTCCTCTGGAGATTCCGGCCCTCTGTGAGTAGCTGGATGGCACCCAGGACCGCAGACAAACCCCGCAGTACCAGCAGTCAGGTAAGTCCGACGATGGACGACTTCCCTACCTTGCCTTCGACCTCATCTGCCAAGGACCCCGTTCCCGTGTTACCCGTTGTTCAGGCAAAGGGGAAGGAGCTAGCCAGGGCTAGCTCCAAAAGAGCAAGACTCGACCGGTCCTCGGACCGGAAAGCCGGGAATGCGTCGGGGGCACCAGCTGCCCCCGTCCCTCCCCCTATACCAGCACCACCACCCTCCCCACTTCTCGCTCCTCTTCCCGAGAGCCAATCTGAGCTCTCGGACTACGAGGGATTTGAATTGGTCCGCTCAAAGGGGCAAAAGAGGGCAGGCAGAACGCCGCCCTCCCAGAAAGCGGCGGCGCCGCAGAATGCCTCTGCACCCCGCCCAACTCCTACCACTACCGCTCCTGCACCGTATAAGATGCCAGTCATCATGACGGATCCTTTCCCCAACCATGTGAGAATCATGAGGGCCCCTGGGCTCCAAGTTGAAGGCCCCCTTCCAAGCGACACGCCTGCCCCGGAAGGTCAAGCTGAACACCAACACCCCGGAAGACCACGAGGCCGCTAGGTCGGTACTCAGGGAGAACGGTATAACTTTCTATACCTACTCCCTGAAGAAGCCGAACGTGGCTCGTCGTATCATTCGGGGTCTGGATTCGGAGACCAGCCCCGAAGATGTGCGGGAGGCTCTGAGAGCCGAGCACGGAATCGTGGCGCTCTCCGTGTCCCAGCTGAGGAAAACTGTCCTGAGCGAGGCCGGAGAGACCTCCAGGGCCCCCATGCCTCTGTTCCTAGTAATCAACAAGGAAGCTCGCCGCATCCCCGATATTGATCTCGTGAAGAGCCTATTCTTCACGAGAGTGAGAATAGAGCCTTATATGGGCAAGGAAGGACCTGCCCAGTGCTTTAAGTGCCTGGGCTTCCATCGTTCTAGCGTAGCATGCGAACGGAAGCTTGCATGCCTCCGCTGTGTTGGTCCTCACCTTGTGAAGGACTGTACCGTGGCCAGGGAAGACCGTAAGTGTCCCAACTGCGGGGAGACCCACATTGGCATCTACAGCGGTTGCCCCGTAAGACTCCGAATAATCGAGAGCATGAGGGCCAAAAATGAGCAGAAAGTCCAGCACCGGGAACAGCCGCGCCGGCCTTCTGCGCCTGTACGGCCGGGGGTGTCCTTGAACGCCCTCAGCCGACAGGAGCAGAGGCTGGAGGAGGCGACACCGTCGCAGGAGCAGACGTCTACTTACGAAGCCCAACCGGCGCCCAGCACGGCCCCGGTTACGGAACCGGCCGTAGAAGCACCAAATCCCACAGTTCCCCAGCCCAGTTCCTCGGGCTCCAATGGGAAAAAGAAGAAACTCCTTCCAAGCCAGCCACGCCCAACTCAGGGGCCAATGGCAAGAAAGAACAGAAACCAGCAGAGCAGGTGGCAGCCGCCCAGGCTCCCACCCCCGCTCCACCTACGGCTCCAACGCCGGCTATTCCATCTGCCGTGGCCGACCCAGCAACCGACGCCTCCTCACAGGTACCCAGTGCTGTGCTGACTCCTCCGGACGTACAGGACTTCCAGCAGCTTTCTAGTTGGTTCACGGACCTTATTTCAAACTCCCTCCCCTTACGTCGGCGCTGCAAGCAGATTATGCTCAGTAAAACGGCATCACCAGCCCAAAAGATCCAGATCGTGCTCAGGACGCTCGAGCACCTGTTCCCCGACTCCCTTAGCGAGTAATGGCCCCACGGCTTGTCCGGAGACCATTACGAGCCGCATTCTGGAATGCGAACGGAGTCCATGGAATAGAGGCCCGGCATCCTGGAGTTTGTAGAGGACCACGGAATCGATATTCTGATGGTCTGCGAAACCCACCATGCCGGTGTAAACTTTCACCTGCCAAGTTACGTCGCCCATCGGACTGACAGAGTCAGCCGACGGGGCGGAGGTACTGCAATATTCATCAAAAGACATATCGCTCACTCCCCGTTCCCAATCCCGCCCCTACAGCACGTTGAGGCGACCGCCATAAGGCTCTCCTTGGGTGGCCAAGACGTCGTGCTGTTTGCGGCTTACGATTCACCAGATGGTCGCTTCTACGAAGCAGACTATACAGCACTCTTCAACCTACATCCCGTAATCTGCATCGCAGGAGATCTCAACGCGAAGCACGCCTCGTGGCACATTCACACTGCTAACCGCAGAGGCCGCCAGCTCGTCCCCTTCATAAGCGGGGATCCGGCCCTGCTCGCGCACGGTCCGAGAGGTCCAACGCACCGTCCCCCCCGTGGCAGGGGGGGGGGCGTCATTGACATCCTGATCGCCAAAAACATTCACTTTCATCTGGACCTCAGAACGGTCAACGCGCTGGATTCCGATCACGACCCGGTCGTGGTGGATGCCAGCGTCACGCTCCCAGCTCTGGCCATACCAGACTGGACAAATGAGACCGACTGGGATGCAGTAATCCATCGCCTGAACCAGTGTATAGAGCCGTCCCCCCCGAGTCGACTCAATCGAGGAGCTCGAGGAAGCGGCAGCACACTTCTCCAGCACCATCCTGCTTGCGGTCCGTGCCCACACTTACCGCATACCGTACGAGAACTCAAACCCGCATATCATCCCACGACCCATCAGGCAACTCATCAAAGCCAAAAACGTCGTACGGAAGCTATGGCAGAGATTCCGCCACCCCAGGATAGGAGAAGTCCACAGGAGGTTCAAAACCCTGGGAAAACACGCTTCGGCACGCTAACCTCCAAGAGAGGAAACCGTGGCGGATCATCCGAGGCCTTCGGAGAGATAAGGCTGCACACAACCACCCCGTGCACAACCGCTTTCTTGGTCACCTGGTATACGAGGCCCAAGAAAAGGCGGAGGCTTTCGCAGACCAGCTGGAGTTTCAGTTCCAACCACGAGAGGAACCCCAGGATGACGACCACACTGAGCTCGTGGAGGACATCGTCTCAGCCTTCCTAGAAGGTGGACGGGGCCAACATGAGAAATTCCACATCCCGATCGCCACCCCCAAGGAGGTGGCCTCCGTGATCCAACGCCAAAGAACCCACAAAGCCCCTGGGCAAGACCGCGTAACAGCGGAAATGCTCCAGCACCTTCCCAGACGGGCCGTGATACACTTGACGCGGATTTACAATGCCTGCCTACATCTGCGCCACTTTCCTTCTTCATGGAAAGAGGCGCAAGTGGTCTGCATTGCGAAGCCCGGCAAAGATCCGGTTCTTCCTTCAAGCTACCGCTCCATAAGCCTCCTCCCCATAGTCTCCAAAATATTTGAGAAACTTCTCCTGTCCCGGCTTCTCCATCACTTCTAGGAGAAGCAACTCCTACCAAACCATCAGTTCGGTTTTCGCCCTGGGATTTCCACGACCCAGCAGCTGCTGCGAATGGCCGAGAAGGTCTCGATTGGCTTCCAATCGAAGTCCAAGTCGGTAGCGGTTCTGCTGGACGTGGAAAAGGCCTTCTCGACCACGTGGCATGATGGCCTCGTCTACAAACTCCTCGAACACGACATCCTTGCCCCCTACATTTCCCTGGTGGCTAGCTTCCTCAGAGAACGCAGCTTCCGGGTAAAAGTAGATGGCAAACTCTCTACAGTCAGGCGCATTGACGCGGGAGTGCCGGAGGGCAGCGTGCTGTCCCCGACGCTCTTCAATGCTTACATGGCCGACTTCCCGATCAACGAGAGAATCACTACATGTCAATATGCTGACGACCTGCTTATTCTGGCACAGAATAATAATCAAAATTATGCATTGTGTCCAATTCAGAACCAACTCGGAGCGGTGGAGACCTGGAGCGAGCAATGGCGGATGGCCATTATTCCGGAGAAAAGCTCTGCTATTCTCCTGACTAAGGGCCGACGTCCGAGGTGCCGGCGGGACCTGGTGTTGCATCGCCGGCGGATCCCCTGGGTCCACAGTGCGAGGTACCTCGGGGTCACGCTGGACCACTCGCTGATCTTTAGGGAGCACATACTCCCTAAAGTTCGGCAAGGCCATGCTGCCCTCGGGAAGTTGTACCCAATCCTGAGCTCTCGCTCAATTACCTTGAACCAAAAGCTGCGCGTCTACCGTGCCACGATCCCGGCGATGGTTCTGTACGGCTGTGAGATCTGGGGTATCGCGGCCTCGACCACTATCCGCAGAACCAGACCCTGCAGAACCGAGCGCTAAGAATCGTGTACGGCACAGACCGCCGCTTTCCTGCCCACATACTCCACGACCACTCCAACATACCCTACATCATAGACGTCATACGGGAGAGGGCCCGGACGCTATATGATACATTCCCGCATCATCCCAACACGCTGGTCAGGACTCTAGGGGACTACGATCATAGAGCCCCTAGACGATATAAATCTTATTGGGTCCCCAAGGACGTCATGGGACCCCTTGGCGACTTATAACAGAACCGTCAAATCAACTCTAGAACCTGAGTCTGAGCAACTCACTAAATCCCATCCCGACACCTGCCAGAGGTAAACCATGCTGCTATCGTCGGCCGACCACTGACGTTCAGCAGCATCGAGCATGGTCAGTGCTTGGATGGGTGACCGCCGGACGCTGCACTCGCGGAGGTTAAGTAGCCTCGAGCGTAGTCGGCGCTTGGATGGGTGGCAGTCCGAGCACTGAACTCGCCTCTGGAAACAACCAAACACATCCTTCTTCCTGTGCTATTAAGAACATCCTACGTCCATCGAGCAGGTAAAGCCGCGCGCGGCTAGGTACTGCTGACACCCACCTGGGAAATACATTTCCCAGGTGCCCCGAACTGGCATCTGGCATCAAAAGTAATTATATCTCGTGGTAATCATGTCTACCATCAACAAGCTTAGCAAGGTCGTCAACAAAGACTGCAGAGGCAAATCTTCTATTGGGAACGGTGATGACCGTGTTCACCCTTCTACCAGCACTGGTGACTGCGATCGGCCTTTTACCGACAACGAGACTTCTAGAAATATTGGTGGTGACCAGCCTTCTACTGGAAACTCCGGTGAGGGCCGTGATCATCCTTCTACCAGCATTTCTTTCAAGAGAGCATGCTATGGGAGCAAGCTCACTCTCAAGAGAGCACGCAAGTGGTGAGCGAAATCTAGTTGACGGCTTCACGTCAATTTTAGACGTGGTCGTCAACAAAGGTGATCAGCCTTCTACTGGAAACTCCGGTGAGGGCCGTGATCATTTTGCTGCAAGCACTGGAAACTGTGTTCACCCTTCTACCAGCAATGGTGACTGCGATCGGCCTTCTACCGGAAATGAGACTGCTATAAATAATGGTGGTGATCAGCCTTCTACTGGAAACTCCGGTGACGGCCGTGATCATTCTTCTGCAAGCACTGGAGACTGTGTTCACCCTTCTACCAGCACTGGTGACTGCGATCGGCCTTCTACCGGAAATGAGACTTCTAGAAATAATGGTGGTGGTGAACAGCCTTCTACTGGAAACTCCTCGCTCGGTGGGGGCGCAGCTTCTACAGGCAATGGTAATGGTAGTCATCATCCTTCTACCAGTACTGATGACTGCGATCAGTCCTTTACCGGAAACTCCTCGTCCGCTGGGGGTGATTCTTCTACTGGAAATGGTGAAACTTCTATTGGTGAACCATCTTCTGCCGATCATCCTGCTGCTAGCATTCAGCCACAGGTAAGTGCAACTTTGCAACCAACTTTCGAAATTATAAACCATAGCCAGAGGGCAGCTAAACATTTTTATTCTGGGTATGCTGAAACTGAAATTATGGTGAGTTCGATGCCTAAAGATACAGATCCTAACAAATGGGTTTCCAAGGTGTTTCATGATCATTTATCTTTTGTTGATGACAATCTACTAAAAATCAGCCAGGGTTCATAGGAATAACCATTCATGATACCAAAAATCCTGCTAGGCCATTTAACATGAGTGTTCGTAGGTTTGATCAGGTGAATCCCGAAGCCATATTGAAATCAATGGAGAAAATAATGGAAAGTAACAAAGAATTTTTGTTGGGAGGGGCGATCAAAATTTGGTGTATTTGGACAAATGAAATATCACGTTAATGCTACAAACCCTGCGACAACTGTGGTAGAAATAGAGGAATTATAGAAATTAAAAACAAAGACAATCTTTGTCTATCTAGAGCCATCGCAGTGTGCAAATCCAAAATTGACGGGGATGTTCATTATGGTTCTATTAAGCGTTATGATCATATGTAAAAACAAAAGGCTGTAGAGTTATTTGAGAAAATAGGCAAAACCGATTGCCCGTTTATACTTGACGATGTGAAACTCTTTGAGATGATACTAAAGGAGTATTCCATTACTGTTTTTGGCGGTCATAATGGTAAAAATGTCCTCTACAAGTCGGAAATTAACACCGATAAACATATCGATGTAATCTTCCACGACAGCCATTTTAGCGCAATTGTAAACCTACATGGGGCATTCAAGTGTAAGTGGTATTGCCGACATTGTAATTTTCCCTCACTTAATAAAAAGAAACTCACCGGTGTGACCTAAACTGTGTCAAGTGTCGACAGAGGTGTTCAACTTCATTTGATAGGTATGTGAAATGCGACTCATGTCATCGCGATTTCAATGGGCAGACCTGTTTTAATAATCATTTGATTAACGGAAAATATTACCCTAAAACCATGTCAGTTTGTGACGTAGAAAAAGTATGCCCGTTGTGTAACAAAAATGTGAATATGAGGCTTAGGAAAACTCCTCACCAGAGCGATGAAATTTATTGTGGTACTTTTAAGATCCATGTAAATGCTAACCACGATTGTTACATTCAGCCGTGCAATTCACCAAATTTGCGAAAGAATTTCGTGTTCATGTTCATAGATTTCGAGTGCACTCAGAACACTTTATTCCGCAGGCGTGTTTGAACATATTCTTAATCTATGTATAATGTACAAAACCTGCGGCCTGTGTGTAGACAAGGCTCATAAAATGTCCTATTGTACACAGTGTGGTGTTAAAGAATGGGTATTTGACAAGGAGCCTGTGAAAGAATTGTTTGACCACATCACACAGCCGGGGTTCGAATCCCGAGACATTGTCGTCATAGCACACAACTTGAGGTCATATGACGGGCAGTTTCTGTTAAAACACATGGTGGGCAGCCTAAATTGGGACCCCGAGCTCATTATGAATGGAAACAAAATTTACAGAATGAAGTATAAGACAGTGACTTTTCTAGACTCTTTGAATTTCATTCCTATGCCACTGTCTCGCTTTTCAAAGACATTTCAACTCCCTGAATGTAAAGGTTATTTTCCTTACTTGTTCAACACCAAGGAAAACGAAAAGTATGTTGGTCCTGTACCTGAGCAAAAATATTACTGCCCAGAAAGCATGAGCGTTTATGTCCGTAAGACTTTCGAGCAGTGGCATAATGAAAAGCTGTCCTCAAACTATGTCTTTGACATGAAAAAAGAAATGGTGGCTTACTGTAAAACTGACGTTTATCTCTTGAGTCAGGGTGTTTCCACATTTAGAAAGCAATTTATTGACGAGAACGGTATTGACCCGTTTAGAAAATGCGTCACCATAGCTTAGGCATGCATGAAAGTTTACAGGAAACGGTTCATGCCAAGAAATAAAATTCCACTTATTCCCGGAGGAGGATACCGCTTAGCTGATAAGCAATCGCGGGTAGCGTGTATCTGGCTGTCTTGGTTGGAACAGCAGCAATCAATCATCATACAGCACGGTTATCGGTACCGGGAAATTAAAGTTTTAGGATAAAGTGGACGGGTACAAAGAAGAGGGGAAATGTATCTATTTCTTTCATGGATGCTTCAACCACGGTTGCACACGTTACCCGAATAGGAATTCAAGGTTATACAACACGGGTAACCAGACCATGGGTTCCAGATATGAGGACACCGCGAAGGTCACGAAGATGATGAGAGATGCTGGCTACAACGTGACCGAGATGTGGGAGTGCGAATTCAATGGCTTTATTAAGGCTGATGGGGTTTTGGCAGAATTTGTCAAAAGTTTTCCCTACCCCGAGCCTATCAACCCACGAGATGCCTTCTTTGGTGGACGAACAAATTGTACGAAAACCTACTGCGAGGCCTCTGAAGATATGAAAATGTTTCACTACGATGTGTGCAATTTGTGCCCTTCGTAAATAAGACCAAGGCTTACCACGTTGGACACCCAAAGATTCATGTGGATAATTTACCAAATTTGCAAGATGTTGAGGGTGGTATTGTAAAGTATAAAATTCTTTCCCCGGAAAGACTGTACCACCCCGTCCTACCATCGCGCATTAACGGTAAACTTATGTTTTCGCTATGTCGAACATGTGCAGAGATGGAGAATCAGACAGAGTGCACGCATTCACTGGACGAAAGATGTATGACAGGTACCTGGGTAGTGGACGAGATCAAAGTCGCATTAGAGGAAGGTTATAGGGTGATTCATGTGTATGAAATATGGGATTATGACATGGTACGCCATAACCCCTCCACTGGAGAAAAGGGTCTTTTTCAGGACTATGTGAATCAGTTCCTGAAAATTAAAACCGCAGCCTCCGCTTGGCCCAAAGAATGCGACACTCCTGCCATGAGAAATGAGTATATTGCACGATTTTTGGAAAAAGAAGGCGTAGCACTGGACAAAGATGCTATTGAAACCAATCCTGGCAGGCGCGAGTTGGCTAAACTGATGTTAAACTCCTTTGGGGGAAAATATGGCCAAATAGATAACATGTCCACGTGTGAGCTTGTGAAAGGTTATTCGAGGCTCATAGACCTACTTAACGGCCCAGGTGTAGAGGTACAGTCTTACCTGGTCGCTACAGAGGAGGTGATGTACGTGGTATGGAAACATTGCGATCAGAACCTTAATTGAATTGTACCACCAACATAGTCATAGCTACATATACAACTCCCCATGCAAGAATCGAGCACTATTCCTATCTTAGATTGGGTGAGCGCGCATGTTATTTCGACACAGATTCTGTTATAGCCACGTACAGACCGGGGGAATGGATGCCTCCCACGGGTCCATTTATAGGGTGTATGACAGATGAAATAGAAAAGTACGGTGATGGCGCGTATAATTGCAGATTTGCATCTACAGGCTCAAAAAGTTACACCATTGAGGTTAAGTGTGGGGATAAGACACTCTGTCTGTAAAATTAAAGGCATCACCCTCAACTCGGGGAATTAGGAAAATGTAATGTCTGGCGTTATTAGGAACACCGTACTGAGGGATAATTCAATGTCGGTAGTACTTGAAGGCACACAGATTTCTAGGAAATTTCTAGGAAGTGTGGTAACTCAGTCTTCAGTGAAAACCTATAGGATGGTGGTCAACAAACGTGTATAGAGTGAAAACTTTGATTCCTACCCGTACGGGTATAAAAGAAGGCGTGTCTAAATGAGAGCACATCAGTCACCCACAATGTCTACTAATCAACACTTTAAATTTACTTTCCCAGACACCATACTAATTGCAGGTCCTTCGCGGTGCGGTAAGTCTACATTTGTGAAAAATTTAATTAGTAATGCAGGCCGGATGTTTGACGGTTTTTGCATCGGTTTTTGCATATATGAAACAAACAAACAGTGGTGGCTATTTCAGTTAAAATTGAGTGATCAATTTATTATTCCACCGCTTTATGTTAAATATATGGCCGTCATTCGGGCTGTCACCTGCCGGCACGTAAAACGGTGCTCAATCGTTAAATGATAAACATTTCAGAAACATTTCCAAAATTCACCTGTGAAGAATATTTCCGCAGAAAAGAGATTAAATTAATGACGGGCTATTGGACTCTTACCTGAGTAGTATATATCCCTTTTCCGGTGATTTAATTGATTGCTAATGATATCAAAAGTGGGGTGAGGTGGCGTGGTTGGGTGGCGGGTGGAAGTGTTGAGGTGCAATTTGATATCAAAGCTTTTTCAATTTAAATCACCGGAAAAGGGGTATTCCTTTTATTATACATAAAATTAACATATATGTGATACAAAAAGAATTGGTTTAAATGCAATTAAAAATGCAAAAATTATGGTACTGAATATATTTATTATACAAAATAAAAATGGACGTTTTACCCCTTTACAAAATGGTGGTTTTACCCTTTACAAAAATGGCGGTGCACTGGTGGCGGTGGTTTTACAAAAATGGAAAGAATTGGTTTAAATACAATTAAAGATACGTGCTGAGTATTTTTATTATACAAAATAAAAATTAACAATAAAAATGGGAGGTTTTTACCCTTTACAAAATGGAGGTTTTACCCTTTACAAAAATGGCGGGACACATGGCGGTTTTACAAAAAATGGTGGTACAGTTCACACATCACTGGTGGGTTTACAAACATTTTGAGAGTTTTGGCGGTTACAAAAAAAATGGCGGTGCATTTCCCACATCACTGGTGGGCGAAGTCGGCTTTACAAAAAATTATTTTAAAATATGTGGTATATGTCTTTTTGACAAACGACACTTCACTGTCCTCGTCGCTGCTGCTTTCCTCCTCCTCGCGTGGTGTGGTGACGCAGGTAAGTGACATGTGGGAAAACTTGATGTTGAGGTGTTCCTGGGCCGACGGAATGGCGATGGGGACGACGAAATCGCTGATGGATGCGGTTGTGAAGCATCCTGCCGATGTGACCTTGTACTCTGGGGCTGGCGTTTTGTCGATGGTTCCGAGGTAGATGGTGCAGCGTGCGTCTATGCCGTAGTGGAGTGCTTTAGATGAGGGGCACCTGACTTCCACGACGTCGGAGTTGTTGGTTGCTAATTTACGGTGACAGTTTTGTCTTCGCCAAAGAAGGAGATTTCTGTTGAGATGAGTTTGATGTTTGCTGGGTACTCACCGCTTGTTGTGACGTGATTTTGGTTGTCAAAAACTAGTTTGACAAATACATTGTTGCCTACCCCCACCGGCTCTGTTTTACAGGACATGTTGTTTATTTCGGTGTAAACTTCAATACGTGTCTCCGGTAGCCGTTTCTGAGTACCTCTTCACCCTGGTACACGATGTAAAAGTCGAACGAGTTGAACTGGTTGATGAGTTCTGCAGAAAGATTGTTAAATCTTGAAGGTAGAAACACTTCTTTCCCGTTTTCGAGGCGAACAAGCGCCCTGGGTCCGTGCTTTGTGGATATGTTCCGGACCCCTACCACGACGTATGGTACGTTCGGCTGTAACGTGGACACTGATACATACTCCGAGTTGCTCGCTACTGTAGCTAGTAGGCGTAACGCGTCGTTGATCATGTTGACTTCTCTGTAGAACTTTTGCTACTGACACATTGGGCATTGTTTGGTGAGAGGGGGAGGACCGTCAATGTGGGTAGTTGTGGTGGGGAGGTTGTAGTGCTGGTTGCAGCGGCGGTAAGGGGCGTAAATTCCTTTAGCTTCTGGTGTAAGCTCCGCCCATACAGCGTCCACATCTACTGGCGAATGATGAATAAAGATGGCGTTTCCCTCCACGGCTAGTAGATGACATTCATTTGGCTCCATCATTGTGAGACGACGACCATTTTTTAGAAACTTTATCACTAGGTCCATGGTTTGCGGGAGACTTGTTCGTGACGTTATAAGGTGTTCCTGTTTGGACAGGGGAGCAGGTGTTTTCGTGACTTCATCACGGAGCAGGTACAACCTCGCCTTGAACCTGTCCATGGTCCAATGAATGCTCCGTCATGCCTGGACTTGTTCGGGAGGTTCTCATGTTCCGACTTGTTCATGCAGGTGTTTTCGTGACGTCATTACAGTGCTACCTCACCTTGAACTTGTTTGGACTTGTCCATGGCTTCCTGGTCCAACTCTCTGATGAATATCGGTTTTAGAAAATGCTCCATCTATAGGAACATTCTAACGGTTGCGCAACGAATGTATCTTGTATATTCGGTGTAGTTCATTTTTTCACTGGAAACGTGGGCGTGAAGCAAATACTTGCGATAGGCTGCTATTTGATTTTGTACTTCGAACTCTTCTTTTTTCTTGTGATATATGATGTTGGTGACCATATACTGTAGGCTTTCTAGTGTACTCCATTCCTGTATACTCAGCGAAATACTGCGACCTTCCATTTTGATGATAATATTTTGTGCGCCAAATAAACGTTTAAAAAGTATGGATAGTCGGTTGGTAAACTGCCACTCTGTTAGATGAAGAGTCAAGCTCTGTATAGTCGTTATCGCCTCTGCAAGCTTCTGCCACTCTGTTGAACCCAGAACAACCGCGCTGCGTCGTCCACCAACGGCCACCACGACCTTGTGTGGAGACTTAGGTGAAAACCCAACGGCTGCAAACTGGGACTGCTTGCTGTTCAAGAAGAAAACATCCGATAGCGGTCCAGGCCTCTCCATGTCACTGTAAAAACAAGAACGCCTCTTATGTAGCACATTATTTTCATTCGCCAATTATCCACACATAATGAATGCGACTTACCTGTTCGCCTCTCTCGGAGCAACTGGTAGAGTGGATCGTGTAGCACCACATGCGCCTTCTAAAAAAAAAAATACAGCAATTAGCAACATAAATGTATCAGAGTGGTATATGCATATTCATACACAATTTGTATCAATACTAACCTTTAACGATATGCATCTCTGATGTGTAGTTTGTGAGCATCTACCAAGACTGTAGGTCCTTTTAATGACGTCATCATTGTGATTGAAACCTTCTAGTGTTGTGAGTCCATCTTGTACCACAACATCGATTTAAAAAATTTAGAATTTCCCCCGAAAGAGGCTCTATACCATAGCTATCGAAATATTCACCCCGGTAGTTCTTTGCAACAAAGATGCAGACCCAATGTTTCCCTGGTTTCGTGCTTGGATCAATGTTAATGACAACTGCTATGGGAAGCTGCCTATTATGCAAATTTATCGACGACAATTGGTCGCAAGCGTACACGCCCTTTAGACAGAAGCCGGCGTATTTGCAGCGTATTCATGATACCAAAATGGTCCTGTTAGCATCAATTTCTATAGTGCGATGTACTTCTGCCATCACCAACAGATTGATAGGTTCTGGAGTTTGATCTTTAAAACCTATACTTATAGACACAGTGCCGTGTCGTTGCCCTGAAATGTAAGACTCGTTAGCGCTCATATCGGCTGTTAGATCAAATACCATAATGGTATAGCCGTGAGAATATTGATGTCTGGAAATTGAATGCCCTTCGTCCTTAAAGTGTATCCCGAGGCCATCTTGAAGGGTTTGAAAACATTGGAGAAAGTGACCGGTATCAAAATCGGGCTGTAGGAGTTGTGAGGGAAAAGACTGGCCGTGCACATACAGTTGAAAAGAATTCATTTTAAAGTGTTGTAAATTGTATGGGTTTTTGTTAATGTTACCGTTGTATGCCTGGTCGGCAACCATTGCCACAACCACTTTTCGGGGTATTTGCCCTATGAAAACGTCATTGAAAGTCATGTTACTAACCCCGTTTGGAATGTTGAGAGCGTGAAATCCTACATCTTTGAGATGGTACTTAGCATTACTCTTTGCTAACACCGCCTGATGTGCAAGCTTGATGGTCGGCGACGTTCTCACAGCTTTCAAAATCAGTCTAGCAGACAATCTCTGTGTAGGCTTTAAAGTCCTTTGTATACGAAAAGAGATGAAAGTTGGGTGAAGAGGGAGAGAGTTTGATGGTAACGCTCACATTGTTGAAGAGCAGATTTTCCTTATTAAATAGTGCATTGGAAAGATTACTCATTAGCTGCACAACTTTGCTTCCTTTGGTATAATCATTACGCCACTTAATTCCATCATTTGCTACATACGCGTCCATCATTCCTCCCTTGTCCTTTTTCCAGAGCGAGGACTGTAGTCTGCTGTTCATGATATCTTCCGAATAATTGAGCAACGTTTCAATGTAAGTTCTATAGGGGTAGCTTGGCTGAGGCATGGAAACTGTGACATTGTTGAGTGATACTTCCAATTGCTGAAACAAGGAATTTAGGGAATTGTTTACAAAAGTAACCTGCTTGTCCTCTTTCAAGTCGTTTCCACCATCATCCACTATTCGCATGAACAGCTCAAGTACTACATAAGTCATGTCGAGGTAATCGTCTGCATTGCCAGAGTAATGAAATGTGATGGGAGCGTTTTTCATAAGTGTATTTTGTGGGTTTAGAGAAATGTAACGGTACTTCTCCATGTTCATTTGAACGGGCAAGTCTTTAAAGATGTCTAGTTCTGAACTCTTGTGCACCAACGATTCGTCAGCCATTATGAAAATACGTCTAGCACCTTACGTCTTCGGCGTTTAGTCTTAAACTGATTATATATTTCACCCTTCGGGCGCTTTAATAGCCCAGTGCCTATCATAGAGTCTATCTTTACATCAGCTTTCCTTTTCAAGTTAGTTCCTGCCTCCTTCAGCCTAGTCTTTAACGATTCTTTTGGCGGTATCCCCGAACTTGCAACATCTGCAAGCACATTGGCCCCCTTTTTCAATGCTTCTTTACCGATAGCTTTCACACCGCTCTTGAAAAACGGTAGCACGGTTCTGAAAAGACCACCGAGAGCAGAGAACAAGCCGCTACCCTTTTGATAACGCTTGCCTCTGTACAAGTGAAAATCTCCATTGTATAATGCTCCTCAATACCATGTGGCAATTGTAAGTTAAATTTTGAATGTGTCACTGGCGCTACCATATTATACATTGTTCCAATGATTTTATTATCGTGATTTGTTACGTTATAGAATTTCACAGGGTACCTAACCTTTTGCAGTGCGACTTCCCATTCTCCTTGCAGCACTATTATCTCGGGTAAGATGTTTGAAAATCTGGAAGTTGTATTGTCAGTGAAATGCCCCATAGAGGCATTACTCACGAGTGTGAGGGAAAACGGTTTTATTCTGATCATATCGAGTTGATAGTTGAAGCCAGAACCCACGAGTTAAACTTGACTGGATAACCTCTCCACTTAACCAAAAACTGTTTATTTCGACCGCGACCTTTAGTGTCGAGTATTTGGTCTATTTTGAATGATTCTGGAAGAGCTACCTTTTGTAACTCCTCGGAGTAAAAGATGCCGTCTATGGCCTCCCCACCCAAGTCCTTCAATTTATACACAACGGCAGAACCGTATACCACCTCGTCAATCTGTAAAATTTCATCCGTCCAGTTTTGCTCGTACCCCTTGGCAAATTTCATTTTCTCCTTAGATATACGCACATGGTCTCCCACATTAAATTTAACTTTACGTAGTTTGTCTGCATTCCGACCATAAAGATTTTCGTAAACCTGCAAAATGTTGTCTTCATTGACATCCTTTGGAGCCATCTTTATGGACCTATGAAAGGAACTATTGTAGGACTTTAAAAGCGCAGGAAGAACGTCCACGTATCTATAAGTGTTTTTATGTGTGAAATATTTCCACATTTTCGTCTTTAAGTTTCTATTGAAACGTTCTACAACAATGGCTTTGACATTATTTTTTGTAGTGTAATACTTTACACCATGTTTGTTTAAAAATGTTTTAAAGGTTTTATTGGTGAACTCCGTTCCTTTATCTGTTTGCAATATCTTGGGAGTGCGATGAGAGAATATCGTTTTAAACGCTTCTGTAATTTCGCCCCCTACTTTTGATTTTAATGGTATAGCCGAAGCATTATTCGAGAAAACATCAATCACCGTCAAGATGTAAACGTATGGTTTATTGTGTTCCTTTACGTTGTTCACAACGTTTAGATCAGCTTCCCAAAGGTCGTCCATGTTGGTCACGTGATAATTTCTGGTGGGGAATCGTTTTCTTATCGGCCTATGAAATGTATAACTATCCTGTGTTTGAAGAAAGGACTCGATCTTAGATTTTGGTATACCGGTGGCCTTGCGAAGTTTGTCTGCAGTATCAAAACCAGCATAGTGTTCAGGATTGAAATAGATTTTCTTCAGCGCGTTCATAGTTGCTCCCACACTTGCCTGCGAAGGTTATAAGACTTTTTTTTACTGGTAATCGGCTTTTATCTACTTTCGTCTTTGCTGGCTTCTCTTCCTCCTTTACCTCGATGTCATTGGACTCAAGGTATGGTTCCCTCACTTGTGACATAAGATCGAGACAGTTCCCCAACTTATATTTTATCAATTGCCATTTTTCAGGGGGTGCCAAATGTGTACGCTGTAATTTATTCATTTCTCTGATGAGTTGGTTAAGTGATTTGTCCACGAGGTGAAGCTTTTCGGCAGCTTTTGGCTGCGAAGTTAGTATAATTTGCTTACCGTACTTCATTTAACTCAGATTTGACACGAGCGCACTAGCGAGTGAAGCCAATATCAGGAGTAGAAAAGCAGGTAAAAAACCGCCTCTCTGTACAAGAATCTTTTTCTTTTCCTTTAAGGAAAGTCGTTTGTTAATTAATTTTCTCCAGCTAGCTTTATGCTTCTTTAAGCGCTTCAAGCAATTTATGGGTAAACTGACATGACCTCTGCACACGTTGAATACACACTCGGAAATGGCTTTTATCAGCTCTGGGTTAGCACTTTTCAACAGTTTTTGTCGCAAAATGGACTTAGCCTTGGCTAAAACTCAAATTTGCGTGTTGCCTTGCAATCAGTGGGCTACTCAGTCTGGCAATGCTCATCCTGCCTGTGTCTGTGATAAAATGACTGAAGTGTGATCGTTGCTCGTTTATTTAAACTCTCTGGGAAGCACTGAAATAAAACCTTCAAAAAAGTGGTCAACAATTGGGTATAAAATAAGAAGGCGTTTCTCCTGATAGGACACCGGTTCGATACCTGTATTGATTTGGCGTGTACTGAGTACAATCCAACACTAGATAGCCATGAGGGTTTTCAGTGGCCTTTTCAAACGCCTCTAAAAGAAACCTAGGGTTCTTTGGCTCGATCTGTTTACAAAGCCTATCAATTTGCATTTTGTCTCTATTGTTTTTAAACACGACAATGTAGTTTGCATTTAGAGATATAGTTCGAAATTTCTTTCCTTGTGGAAACAGGTTTTGTAATATGTAAATAATCCCAAAGCGTTTGTGATGTGAATCTCTAGTGAAAAAATTTGACACGTTTTCCCCGTCGGCTTCGTACATTAAATCATCCAAAATAACTAAATCTCCCTCGTTAACAGTCTCCAAATCTGGTATACCTGCATGGGCTGCGAAGAACCGGCTTAGTTTAGGAGAATATTCTCACGGATGACACCACAACACTTTTCTCATGGGATTGTCAAACATCCGGCCTGCATTACTAATTAAATTTTTCACAAATGTAGACTTACCGCATCGCGAAGGACCTGCAATTAGCATGGTGCATGGGAAATTGAATTTAAAGTGTTGGTTAGTAGACATTGTGGGCGACTGATGTGCTCTCATTTAGACACGCCTTCTTTTATACCCGTACGGGTAGGAGTCAAAGTTTTCACTCTGTACACGTTTGTTGACCACCATCCTATAGGTTTTTACGGAAGACTCAGTTACCACAGTTCCTAGAAATTTCCTAGAAATCTGTGTGCCTTCAAGTACTACCGACATTGAATTATCCCTCAGTACGGTGTTCCTGATAACGTCGGAGTTTACATTTTCCAAATTCCCCGAGTTGAGGGTGATGCCTTTAATTTTACAGACAGAGTGCGTATTATCCCCACACTTAACCTCTATGGTGTAACTTTTTGGACCTGTAGATGCAAATCTGCAAATATACGCGCCATTTCCGCACTTTTCTATTTCATCTGTCATACACCCTAAAAATGGGCCCGTTGGAGGCATCCATTCCCCCGGTCTGTACGAGGCTATAACAGAATCTGTGTCGAAATAACACACGCGCTCACCCAATCTCCTAAGATAGGAATAGAGCTCGATTCTTGCATGGGCAGTTGTATATGCAGCTATGACTGTGTTAGTGGTGCAATTCAATTTAGGGTTCTGATCGCAATGTTTCCATACCACGTACATCACCTCTTCTGTAGCGACCAGGTAAGACTGTACCTCTACTCCTGGGTCTTTAAGTAGGTCTATGAGCCTCGAATAACCTTTCACAAGCTCACACGTGGACAAGTTATCTCTTTGGCCATATTTTCCCCACAAGGAGTTTAACATCAGTTTAGCCAACTCGCGCCTGCCAGGATTGGTTTCAATAGCGTCTTTGTCCAGTGCTACGCCTTCTTTTTCCAAAAAATCGTGCGATATACTCATTTCTCATGGCAGGAGTGTCGCATTCTTTGGGCCAAGCGGAGACTTCGGTTTTAATTTTCAGGAACTGATTCACATAGTCCTGAAAAAGACCCTTTTCTCCAGTGGAGGGGTTATAGCGTACCATGTCATAATCCCATATTTCATACACATGAATCACCCTATAACCTTCCTCTAATGCGACTTTGATCTCGTCCACTACCCAGGTACCTGTCATACATCTTTCGTCCTGTGAATGCATGCACTCTGATTCTCCATCTCTGCACATGTGCGACATAGCGGAAACATAAGTTTACCGTTAATGCGCGATGGCAGGACGGGGTGGTACAGTCTTTCCGGGGGAAGAATTTTACACTTTACAATGCCACCCTCAACATCTTGCAAATTTGGTAAATTATCCCCCATGAATCTTTGGGTGTCCAACAGGGTAAGGCTTGGTCTTGTTTACGAACGGGTACAAACTGCACACATCGTAGTAAAATATTTTCATATCTCCAGAGGCCTCGCAGTAGGTTTTCGTACAATTTGTACGTCCACCAAAGAAGGCATCTCGTGGGTTGATAGGCTCGGGGTAGGGAAAACTTTTGACAAATTCTGCCAAAACCCCATCGGCCTTAATCAAGCCATTAAACTCACACTCCCACACCTCGGTCACGTTGTAGCCAGCATCTCTTATCATCTTCGTGACCTTCACGGTGTCTTCATATCTGGAACTCATGGTCTGGTTACCCGTGTTGTATAACCTTGAATTCCTATTCGGGTAACAACGTATGCAACCGTGGTAGAAGCATCCATGAAAGAAATAGATGCACATTACTTCTTCTTTGTACCCGTCCACTTTATGCCCTAAAACTTTAATTTCCCGGCACCGATAAGCGTGCTGTATTATGGTTGATTTCTGCTGTTCCAACCAAGACAACCAGATACACGCTACCCGCAATTGCTTATCAGCTCAGCGGTATCCTCCTCCTGGAATAAGTGGAATTTTATTTCTTGGCATGAACCGTTTCCTATAAACATTCATGCATGCCTGAGCTATGGTGACACATTATCTAAACGAGTCAATGCCGTTCTCGTCAATAAATTGCTTCCTAAATTTGGAAACACCCTGACTCAAGAGATAAATGTCAGTCTTACAGTAAGCCACCATTTCTTTTTTCATGTCAAAGACATAGTTTGAGGACACATTTTCATTATGCCACTGCTCGAAAGTCTTGCGGACATCAACACTCATGCCATCTGGGCAGTAATATTTTTGCTCAGGTACAGGACCAACATACTTTTCCTTTTCCTTGGTGTTGAACAGGTAAGGAAAATAACCTTTACATTCAGGGAGTTGAAATGTCTTTGAAAAGCGAGACAGTGGCATAGGAATGAAATTCAAAGAGTCTAGAAAAGTCACTGTCTTATACTTCATTCTGTAAATTTTGTTTCCATTCATAATGAGCTCGGGGTCCCAATTTAGGCTGCCCACCATGTGTTTTAACAGGAAATGCCCATCATACGACCTCAAGTTGTGTGCTATGACGACAATGTCTCGGGATTCGAACCCGGGCTGTGTGATGTGGTCAAACAATTCTTTCACAGGCTCCTTGTCAAATACCCATTCTTTAATACCACACTGTATACAATAGGACATCTTATGAGACTTGTCTACACACAGACCGCAGGTTTTAATCATTATACATAGATTAGGAATATGTTCAAACACACCTGTGGAATAAAGAGTGTTCTGAGTGCACTCGAAATCTATGAACATGAACACGAAATTCTTTCGCAAATTTGGTGAATTGTACGGCTGAATGTAGCACTGGTGGCTAGCATTCACATGGATCTTACAAGTACCACAATAAATTTCACCGCACTGGTGAGGAGTTTTCCTAAGCCTCATATTCACAAGTTTGTTACACAACGGGCATACTTTTTCTACGTCACACACTGACATGGTTTTAGGGTAATATTTCCCCTTAATCAAATGATTATTAAAACATGTCTGCCCATTGAAATCGCGATGACATGAGTCGCATTTCACATACCTATCAAATGAAGTTGAACACCTCTGTCGACACTTGACACAGTTTAGGTCACACCGGTGAGTTTCTTTTTATTAAGTGAGGGAAAATTACAATGTCGGCAATACCACTTACACTTGAATGCCGCATGTAGGTTTACAATTGCGTTAAAATGGCTGTTGTGGAAGATTACATCGATATGTTTATCGGTGTTAATTTCCGACTTGTAGAGGACATTTTTACCATTATGGCCGCCAAAAACAGTGATGGAATACTCCTTTAGTACCATCTCAAAGAGTTTCACGTCGTCAAGTGTAAACGGGCCATCGGTTTTGCCTATTTGTTTACACAATTCTACACATTTTGTTTTTGCAGATGATCATAACGCTTAACAGAACCATAATGAGTATCCCCGTCAATTTTGGATTTGCACACTGCGATGGCTCTAGGTAGACAAAGATTGTCTTTGTTTTTAATTTCTATAATTCCTCTGTTTCTACCACAGTCGTCGCAGGTTTGTAATGCTACAGCATTAACGTGATATTTCATTTGTCCAAATACACGAAATTTTGATTGCCCCTCCGAACAAAAATTCTTTGTTACTTTCCATTATTTTCTCCATTGATTTCAATATGGCTTCGGGATTCACCTGATCAAACGTACGAACATTGATGTTAAATGGCCTAGCAGGATTTTTGGTATCATGAATGGTTATTCCTATGAACCGTGGCTGATTTTTTAGTAGATTGTCATCAACAAAAGCTAAATAATCATGAAACACCTTGGAAACCCATTGGTTAGGATCTGTATCTTTAGGCATCGAACTCACCATAATTTCAGTTTCAGCATACCCAGAATAAAATTTTTTAGCTGCCCTTTGGCTATGGTTTATAATTTCGAAAGGTGGTTGCAAGGTTGCACTTACCTGTGGCTCAATGCTGCCAGCAGCAGAAGATGGTTCACCAATAGAAGCGTCACCAGAAGATGCACCCCACCGGATGAGGATTTTCCGGTAGATACCTGATTGGCAGCAGGATGATCAGCAGAAGATAGTTCACCAATAGAAGTTTCACCAGAAGATGCACCCCCACCGGACGAGGAGTTTCCGGTAGAGGCCTGATTGGCAGCAGGATGATCAGCAGAAGATGGTTCACCAATAGAAGTTTCACCAGAAGATGCACCCCCACCGAATGAGGAGTCGTCAACTAGTCGCCGCTCACCACGTGCTCTCTTGAGAGTGAGTTTGCTCCCATAGCGTGCTCTCTTGAGAGGAATGCTGGTAGAAGGATGATCACGGGCAGAAGACTTATCACCTTTGTTGACGAACTGGTTTAACATTGACGTGAAGCCTTCAACTAGACTCCACTCACCACGTGCTCTCTTGAGAGTAATGCTGGTAGAAGGATGATCACCGGAGTTTCCAGTAGAAAGACCATTATTTCTAGAAGTCTCCGCGCCAGTAGAAGGCCGGTCACCCGTGCTTGTGGAAGGATGAACACAGCCATCCATATTCCAAATAGAAAATTTGCCTCAGCTGTTGACGACGTTGCTAAGCTTGTTAATGGTAGACATGATTGCCACGAGATATAACTGCCTTTCGTCCTGACAGAACTTTTATACATAACACTCCACTCCTAAGACCACGCCCCAGCCAATGAGAATTGGATTTCTACTGCACATGCGTAACCCTTCAACCAATCACGTTCACGGGGGTTTCTACTGCGCATGCGTAACCCTTCAACCAATCACCGTACAAAAAGGTTTTGGCGGGGGAAGGCATTCATTTTGCTAAGAGAGAGAAAATACAGGTGACGGTTTTTCGCCACATAAAATGGCTTCAAAAGAAAATCCAAAAAAAAAAAAAGAATACCTTTTTTATTTTTAGTTACAAAGGGGGTAGTACTACAAACATAGTTAAGAAAGGAATGGGGCCAGCACTGAAAAATTCTTTTAAAAGCATACGTGACCGGGGGTTTGTTCAAAGTATACAAATGTATTTATTAGGAACCTTGATTCCTTATAGTGACAATGCTCACTTTTAGAAATGCAGGTGGAGGGATTTGCAAAAGAACATCTTTTATGTTTTTAGTTACAAAGGGGGGAGTACTGCTTAGCATAGTTAAGAAAAGAACTGGACTAGCACTGAAAATTCTTTTAAAAGCATACGTGACCGGGGGTTTGTTCAAAGAAATATAGCTGCTTACTTTTAGAAATGCAGGTGTCGGGGTTTTCGCTACGTAAGGAATATATACAGGTGTATAGCCTTTTTCTTCTCTTATAACAATGACTTTTCTGGACCAGAATTCTTTTAAAGCCATACGTGAAAGGACAAGTGATGTCCGAAGGTTTGTTAAAATATACAAATGAATTTATAAGCAAGAAAATCTTTGCTCCTTTTACTGACAATGCTCATGCAGGTGTCGGGGTTTTCGCTACGTAAGAGAAAGAACAATACAGTTTAAGAGTGAGGTCCGAGCGGCCGGTAGAACTCTCTTCGCGCGGGGTGTAACAAAGGAGAGGGTGGCGGCTATTGTGAAACACTCAGGTGCGAGCGTGTCAGTGGGGAACTGGAAACCCAGTGGCGGAAGGGCTCTGTCTTAATTACGATATCATTTTTTGCGTATCCACGCAATAATTTAATTGTATATGCTAATTAATGTCATACGCCCCCCTTTTCGGTGATTTAAATTGAATGCTAGATCAACCATTTAAATTGAATTTTTGATATCAATCCCACCCCCACCCCCATCAACCCCCAATCCAGCATCATCTCCACCACAACGCCCACCCCCCACTTTTTGATATCATTTGCATAATCAATTTAATCGTGTCCAATTAATTAAATCACCGGAAACGGGATATATACTACTTACCTGCCTGCTAGTAACACAGTGCATTGGCAATAAAATTAGAATATCATGATATTCTTATGATATATTCCTTATTCCTAGTAGTGTCATCTGGAAGGATTGGAGTGTAATATATAAAGTAGCAGCTAACAAACTTAAGGGATTCGCCACACTCCAAAAGAATGATGGAACTTACATCACATCACGGACACAGCAAGTACAGTAGAACATATGATGGCTCACTTCACCCCGGAATATAATAATCAGGAAGACAGAGAAAAACAGAAACAAACAACCAAGTAAAAAGGTTGAGGAACCCATAGATACACCAAATGATATACTGCTAAAAGCATTTCACCAATTCACCCTTTTATACCGCAGTCCACAACCTATGTCTATAGAGGGAAAATTTTCGAAGCAATGAACGACTCACTAATAATACCGATGATCAAATCTGGTAAAGAAGAAAGTGACAGTGTCTCAAAATACAGACCCAACAGCTTACTTAGTGTTGGGGGAAAAGTCATGGAAAAATTTATGATCAACAGAGAGCTTAATAATACAAACACGAGGAAATTATTAAATAAGAGACAATGCGGATTCATGCCCCAGAAAAGCACCGTGAATGCGTCAACAGTGAAGCATTTCGTGCAACAGAATCTGCAATTATATGCCTATATTGTATTTACAAGCCTTGATATACAAGGAGCATTTGATGCTGCCTGGTGGCTTTTAAACTCGGCAATCTACGACAACAAGAGTGCCCCAAGATATATGACTTATTTCAGGACTACTTTAAGAGTAGAATAGGCACACTTTGCACCAATGAATATTAACTCAGTAAAACAAAGAGAGCAGGGCTGCCCTCAAGGGTCTGCTTGCGGTCCAGGCTTTTAGAATTTTTATGTAATTCTTTCCTCAATCTGAACTTTACTTACAGGAGGGAAATTATTGCTTATCAGATGACTTACTAAAATTAACGAAGAACAGCAGTGGAAGCCAACAATTATGCAAACCAAGACATTAAAAGGATCGAACTGTGCGAAAGGTAATAAAATTAAGTTAAATGACATAAAATCAAAAGTTATGTTAGTGTAAAGTAAGAAAAACAACCACAATGAGAGAATAAATATCTATCTAAAACCACAAACCTTACAACAAATGAGAGATAAAATACTTGGGATTAAATATTGACAGAAACTTTAGCTTCCGCACATACATACAACAAATACTGACAAATCAGTGTAAGTCTTTACATGTTCTATCAACGTCTGCAAAGTTCAAATGGGGACTGGCAACAAAGCGGTATATAAAGGGGCAGTAGAACCAATATTAACATAAGGAGCACTAGTATTGGTAGAAGCAATAAACAATAAACAAAACAGAGAAAAATTAACAGAGAATCCAAAGGCTGTGTAGTATTAAAATCTAACATAAGGAGCACTAGTATTGGTAGAAGCAATAAACAAAACAGAGAAAAATTAACAGAGGATCCAAAGGCTGTGTAATATTAAAATCGTTAGAGCATTTAGAACATGATGCATTATGCGTGATAACTGGAATACAACCGATAGATATAACAATTGTCGGCAAAACAAATCTTTATAATGCAATGCATGGGGGAATAAATTTACGATGGACCATCGGAACCTTCCAAATGGACTACCCAGCAGAAGATGTCAACTTTAAAGAAGCAGAAGAAAGTATAGAATATCCTATTAAGGCATTTACAGATGTAAGCAAAAAGGAAACAGGGTGGGAACGATAGGTGCTATAATACAAATCCGCCAGCTAAGTGCCGATTGGATGAAATGCTCAATCAGCTGAAGGTTCTGCAGGAGCTAGAAGCAATACGGACAACATTAATATTTAAAAAAAGGCTAGCAGTATACACTGATAATAAAATAAACCTGTGCTTAATGAAAAATAACAAGAAACAACATAAGATAATAGCTAACATCTTGCAAGTAATTTGTACCGTCGGGAAAAAAGAAGAAGAAAAAAAAACCCGGTGGACTATACATTTCCGCTGGTTTATAACACCAATGCAGTAAACCAGAGAACCCGAAACCATAAATATCAAAAGTAAAATTCTAGTGTTCTCATATTTGTGGACAACTGTTACTGACAGCTGTTTTTCTTAATACAGAGTGATCAAATTATAGTAGGTATCACCTTAAGATCTGAATTTTCTATACTAGGATTGTCATTGCTACCTGCCATCAACTAATATAGTGCAATGTCATTCCAACTATAAACAAATATTTTTACTGTACAAAATAACTCAACAATTACAATTGTAATCTATGAGAAACTGGGTGACTATTAGAATGTAAATGTATATCTATACAATTACTCAATCATAGCAAGTGTAATATTTATACACTAGCGTTCAGGCGATCATCTGCCGGAACCTGAATAAATGCAGCGTGTGTGAAATTACGATCCAAATATTAAAATTGTAAAATAATTTAAAAAAAAAAAAAGTATTGTCCTTCGCGTTGCAGAAACTGACAGTCGTGCCTTTTCCATGCATAAATATCAATACATTTATACCGAAATAACCTAATTTTCACTACCGACATTTGAGCAACTACATTCCAAAGACTAAATTAGTCTTAACATCTGAACAATTTGAAAGTACATATTGTGAAAAAATACTAAATTAAACTAAATAATGTGAAAAAAATACTAAATTATTAGTTTCGCCAAAGAAAAAAAAAAAAGGAGAAATTGAGTGTTTGGATCTTGCATAAATATGAATATAGGGTGATACATTTATGCATACGAGAGTAGGTCTAGAAGCTTCCAGTCTAACCATTTTCTAGGCATGATCAAGATAAAAACTATATTTCGCTTTTCCATATAATTACCCTTTATTCCAATACACTACTCAAATCTTTGAATTAACATATCAGTCCCCCCCCCCTCCACCCAAATAACCAGAAGTCTTGTCTGTAAAATGGGCATAAACAAAATCCATCACTTTTTCGTCACACTTAAATTTCTTTCCTCGAAGGTCGTTCTTGAGTTTTGAGAAGAGGAAATAGTCACTGGGAGGATGATCTGGGCTGTAGGGTGGATGGTCGATATTCTTGAAGCGACATTTTTTCACAGCTTCCTTTGTAACAAGAGGTATGCACAAGCGCATTGTCATGAAGAAGGGGCACACCACCACTCAGCTTTCCTCGCTTTTTCTCTTTCAGGGAAGCAGGTGGTCTGTAAGTAGGCCAACATAGTATTCCCCATTTACTATGGTGTTCCTCTCACACACATACACAAACCTATATTTGCATTATTATTACTGCAAAAAGCAATTTGTGAAAAGGAAATTAAATTTCATTACCAACATTTGGAGGGTCTGTTACCGGCAATTAAAGCAATGGAGTAACGATAAAAATTAAAACCAAAGTATTTTAAAATACCACTAAAGAATCGTATTTTCATGAAGAACAGTCATGTGTCTATTTCAATACAAAAACAAGAGTGACCCAACTACAGTCCTACGGTATAAACGAAAATTTCACTCTTTAATGCAAAAATTATTACACCATTATTAGTCTTCTATGTGGAAAAACTGTTTTTTTTTTTGAGTAGTGTTTAACGCCCGTTTTTACTACTGAGGCACCACAGGCGGTGGACACTGATGATACATGAAATGAAATGATAAATTGGGAAAGGATATTTTTTTTTTTTTTAAGGTAGGAAGCGTTCCAGGCCTAAGTTTAGGTACCTCCCCGGCATTTGCCAGTTATGAAGACTGAGGAAAACCTGGAAAAAACCCCAGTCAGGGAGGACGGTCCTGGCGGGATTCGAACCGCAGACCTCCCGCTCACGAATCCGTGCCTTAACGACCTCGGCCACCCGTGGCGGTCTGTGGAAAAACTGTGTCAATGGTAATTATTTCAATGTAAAAATTGGCGTTCTAATTATATTAACAGCCTAAGAACGGATTATTCACTACTTGCATTCCATCAGACAGTTACAGCTAACTAAAGTAATAGAAACGGTTAAATTACGAACTAAATATTATAATTGTAAAAGATTACTGTTGCATCAGTATTATCAACCTGGAGAGAAACATGTCATTTGCGCCTATTTGAGTGTAAAAATAAAGTTATACAGCTACATTTATACCGCAAGAACGAAATTCCACTACCGACATTGCTTCATTCATCTTCCGCCAACTGAAGCAAAACAATATCGGAAAATGTACGATTTATATATTATTAAAGTAGAAGATTACTAAATATTGTTGTTGTCATCGGCAACTATTTCAAAAAATAGGGGGAACTTAATATTGACTTTCCAAATTATTCACTACTTGCATTCCATCAGACAGTTACAGCTAACTTAATACAAACGGTTAAATTACGAACTAAATATTATAATTGTAAAAGATTACTGTTGCATCAGTATTGTCAACCTGGAGAGAAATTTGTCATTTGCGCCTATTTGAATGTAAAAATAAAGTTATACAGTTACATTTATACCGCAAGAATGAAATTTCGCTACCGACATTTCTTCATTCATCTGCCGCCAACTGAAGCAAAACAATATGGGACAATATACGATTTATATATTATTAAAGTAGAAGATTACTAAATATTGTTGTCATCGGCAACTATTTCAAAAAAATAGGGGGAACTTAATATTGACTTTCCAAAAATGAAATTTCCATAAAACATTTTGGTGGTTATCTGCAGACAATTTCTGCGCAACACTATCCATTTACATTACCACGGTAAGAATAATTTTCCGTACAGGCATTAGGGCGTTCATCTGCAGACTACCGAGGCAACGCAGTAGCGGCATAAATACAAACGAAATATTATAAATGTACAAAAGCAATAAATTACTGTCTGATTGAAGAAACTGTGCATTAGCAATATTTGAATTTAAACAAAATGTCAATTACAGTCCACTACAACAATGGAAATTTAACCACGGACGTTCGGGAAGCCACCTGCCACAACTTGACCAGTGCATTATCGCCATAATTACTAACAAAATGATATTAATATTATATTATATTATACATTATACACAAGATAGTATTGTCATCTATTTAAGTGTAAAAATAGGATTATATAATTACATTTCTACCCCAAGAACGAAAGTTAAATACCGGAAAGAACCTATCAACAGTCAGCAACTGAAGCATTGTAGTAGAGCCGAAAATAAGAATAAAATATTAATTAAAAGCTCTAGTGTATCACATATACGGAAAACTGTGTAATATAAAACAGTGCTCCAAGTATATGAGATGCGACTTTTCTGTACCGGGATTATGGCGTACAACTAATGTTAGGGCAATATCATACAAAACACGAACAACATTTTAGTATAAAATTGCTGACCAACTAGTGATGTCATCTATTAAAAGAAAATTATATTATTGGAGTCCATATCAATTTAAAAATATATTTGGGAAGCCTCATGCGGACAAATTTGTAAGTCAAACAGCAGAGAAATTTATAAACAAATATTATTGTTGTGAATGACTACTAGTATTGCCAAAATTGCGAAGAAATTGAGTATTAAGGGCTCATTTCGTTGTAAAAATATGGTGATATAGGTATTTGTATATGTACAGTTAGAACGAAATTTTATTACCGGCATTGTGGTAAATCAATTGTTGGCACATTGCTTGAAAATACAAATCATATATTATTTTAATAAACTTCTACAGTAAGAGCATTTTCATTGTTTTAGAAAACTATATGTGGCGGCTATTTCACACAAAAATAGAGTAACTCAATTACATTTATACAGTAAGAACGGAAATTTCTGTGCCGCATTCTGACCTGCACTTGCCTACAACTAATGTAGTACAAAATCCTACAAACAGAGTATTTTTAGTGTAAAATTCCAAAAAGTCTCTTATCTCTCGGGAGAATCTATGTGGAGGCCATTTTAATTTTAAGGATAAATTAGTTCAAGTACCTTTATACCCCAAGAATGCATTTTAGCTCTCTCTTCTCTACCGAAATTACAATTACCTGTCAAATTATAAAGTAATGCAGCATTCGTGAAATTTCAAAAAAAAAAAAAAATAATAATATTACTTACAAATTTATTTCCCAACTTGTTGAAGCAGGAAATGTCTCAAAATTTCCTATTTAATTATAATTGCTTCTGATAACAACAACAAGAAAAACAACAACAACAACAACAACAACAACAACAATAATAATAATAATAATAATAATAATAATAATAGCATCTTGATTCAGGCAATCAAGGATATTAATATTATAATTAAATGGAGGACCCCAATATTATATGTATTAGTGTCTATATGTAGATGTCTTTTTGATTAGTAAGCGATATTCAAGTTATCTTTCAATAACACCATGCCTTTGTTATGTGCTTGTAAAAGAGAAAGGGAATTTTGTTCTTTGTTAGGGACATTAGCTGTACCTGAGAAAAAGATCTTTTGTTAAAACTTTACCCTTTTGTCAAACCCTTACGGACAGTCCAGCCGGCCCGGTTCGGCGCCAGAGGTCATAACATTGTAAAGGGCTAGGGTTCAATTGGAAACGGTACTTGCCGTCAAAAGGAAATACCGCAGAAAGAAACACGCGTTTTCACAGAAACCCACATATTTAGCTGGTTCAAAGGCAGGCCGCAAAAATGGCTAAAACGTGCTATATCTCGAGAATCTAATGAAAGGTAGATGTCCGCGACTTTGCTAGCGTAGGAAGAAAAATAAGAAATATTTCCTAGTAAAAACCCAGAATCTTCAACCAATCTACATGTCTAACAATCCGAAGAATTAAAGCAAACTGGTAATAGACCATGCGCTAGTGTGATCCAATAATATTCTAGTAGGAACCAAATTCAATTCTTTAAAGGAATTAAATTTTCGCGAGGGAGGAAAGAGCTGGCATAAGAGATTTAATATTAACTTCGAGAAGATAAGTTCTGAAGCCATGGTGACAACAAGCAGTCTAATAGTAACAGTAGTAACAGCAGTAAGAATAGTAGCAAGAGTGGCAATCAGTCTGTATCTGCCTTATCCAGTGTTGTAGTAGAATAGTGAAACCGTCGCGAAGAGTCAAAGTAACTCGTTCAATCAGTGAGAGTCAGTCACGCAGTGCAACGTAATAGTAATAAAAGTCACAATCGTAGTAAAGTGAATAAATACGCGAGTGAATACAGCGAACTAGAATCCGCCGAAGCACAGCATGTTCCAGAACCTTCCCAGTAGTCAAATTAAATGTTCAACCAGAGCCGAACTTCATTATTACAGTGAACTATCTCCTTCTTCCCTAATGACTTCAAGTCATTAAAAACAGTCAAAAATTTCCCCTGAGATTCCTATTCTGTGTTGGAACCACAGAGTTAGGAAACATTGAACTCATGACTCCTAGAGCCGAGGCAAAACAAGAAGACACCTAATTGTCTGATTAAAATAACAATCACCCCTTTTAATTCCTCTGCATTGGAACCACAGTTATTCCCGTTCCAAATTTCTCTGGCAGCAATCGGGTGATCAATTCCCAGTACACCGCCACGGGTGGACGAGGTCGTTAAGGCACGGACTCATGAGCGGGAAGTCTGGGGTTCGAAACCCGCCAGTACCCTCCCTGACTGGGGCTTTTTTCCCCAGGTTTTCCTCAGTCTTCATAACTGGCAAATGCCGGGGTGGTACCTAACCTTAGACCTGGAGCTCTTCCCTCCTTAAAAAAAAAAAAAAAACAATCCTTTCACAATACATCATTTCATGTGTCATCAATGTCCACCGCCTGTGGTGGCTCGGTAGTTAAAACGGAAAACACACACACGCACGCACACACACACAAAGAGTACTGAGGATATGGAATATCGATAAAATTAACATTAAAATTAATTAAAAAAATAAAATTAAACAAAATTAAAACAAAAACTATTTAAATTATTTAAAGAACTGTATATTAGGATTTATTTTGATAGAAAAAGAGAGACTCGATTACATTTCTTTCTTAATGCAATTTTCTCTATCGGGGTTGGAGCTACCTATCTAACTAAATAGAAGTGTAACATCGATGAAATTAGAAACAAAATATTATTACTGTAAAAATTGCTCATCAGCTTAGAAACAAAATATTATTACACTAAAAAATTACAAATAGTCATCTATGTGCAGAAAATGCGTCAGTAGCCCCAATTTGAACATAATGGAAGGTAAACCAATGACATAAACAACTCAATTTATTTTCTCCTTACGGTCTTCTAAAGGTTACCTACCAACAAAATAAATGCAGTATCGATGAAAGTACGAACCAAAGTGTTAAAAATTAGTACAGGAGTAGTATTGTCATCCATGAGGAGAAGCTGTGTTATTGGCACTTGATTCAATATAAAAATACGCGATCCAATTGCATTAATAGCACGAGAACAGATTATTTACTAGGGGCATCGTATCAGGCACATTCCCTTAACTAAAGTAGTATCAATATCGGTTAAACTATGAAAAACTAAAACATTACTCAAGTAATAACATTGTCATTCACGGAGACATAACTGCTATTTTGCGCCTATTTTAATGTAAAAATAGGGTTACCTAATTATATTTCCATCACAAGAACGAAATTCCCTTACCGACATTCATGTTTTATCCGCCGGATACGGAGCAAGGTAGTTTTTTTTTACGAGATTTATATATTATTAATGAGACAGCTAAAATGTTGTTCTTGTCATTTTTGTCAAGAAACTGCCACTGCCATTAATTCACTGTAAAAATTTGCCGAACTAAATAAATTTCCTTTCCAAGAACGAAATGTTCTTAAAGGCATTTTGACTGTTATTTACCGGTACCTAAGCCAGCATTATCGGTGAAAGAACTGACAAAGTATTAATGATGTAAAATTATACAAATTACTAATATTTGTCATCCATGGAGAGAAACTGTCCCATACTCGATATTAAAAAAATGGCAATTCCATTACATTCGCCCGCAAAAAGGTATTATTACCGGCATTCGAGCAGCTACATGACACTTAAATTTGTACAATGTAGGCGAAATTTGAGACGCATCTCCCGCCACATACCCGGCAAAGAAACAAATTTGCATATTGAGTAAATTATAGCTAATTAATATTACCCAATGCCTCGTATATTGTAAATAGCATGAAGCGTACTCTTTGTATTAATATCTAGTAGACGTGGTATATGATTGCATAAGGGAGAATAGAAGACTACAGGTTTGATATCAATTATATAATTATTTTCTATAAGTTAAATTATGAATATGTAATAAATTCCTGGTAAATAGCAAGTGTTTGCAGAATAGTATATAACATGGTGCGGTTGCTAATGGAGTCTCGTCGAGAGTCGCGAGATAACAATAGAATTGTGCACCTGTCAAGGACAGGTTATAATCTTTTTGTATTTTAGAGAAGACACTAATCTATTAGAAACAGTAAACATTCCTAAGGAAACGGTTAACTCAGATGCTGGTGAGAACTGATCCCTTGCACTTTCACATCGCATGATGATGAATTCACCATCATAGACCAAAGAGTTTGAAAGTTTAAAGTGAGCGCGTATGGGAGGTTGATAGCTCTAAGTTTAAAATGAGTGCGCATGGGAGGTTCAGAGCTCACCAATAATATTTCAATATTTTGAAGGCTCAGCGAGCCGTGAACTCCCTTCTGCGGACCCTGTGAGCTATTTGGTTCAAATGGTGGCATTTTTGATATTAGTATAAAAGGAGAAACTTCTTTGCAAGAACGTTTTTGATAGATTGCAAGTCAGAGATGCAGGTGGGCTATTAGGGAGAAACTGGTTTATAGGTGCTCATTTCAATGTCAAAACATGGAATATTTCTACTGTAAAGAAATTTCTCTGCCGATCACCGAAGCAATGAAGTACCGCAAAGTATCGAAAGAAACATTATTAATGTGTTTATGTTCAGCTGAATATTTACATTTTTGTTTGGTTTTATATTGAAATCATCTGTAAATTCCTAAGCAGTTTTCTATACCCTTTTATCGACGAAGACATTGCCTTAATATAGACTGCTGTTTCATTTCTTCCTTTAGAAACATTTTTACAATGAACGCTGAATTCTTTCTTTGTTCCCAAATTATAAAATCGGATTTTAATAGGGCAAGTGAGGTTAAAATACAAAAATAATTCATCTCATTTGTTCTTAGCAATAGCTACATTATTAATTCATTCTAAGATAACATGGGCTCAATGAAAACAGAATGAAGAAAAATTGCATTAATTCAAGGACAGACACAGGCTTGTTGAAAGTAAATAATCATAAATACAGTTTACAATATTACAATGAGGTTTGAAAAAGCCTCAAGTTTTGGAATCCATGAAAGTATCCATATTCACTTACAATCCCGCTGATAAATGGAGAAAAATTACAATTGAAATGCAAAGAGAAAGTTATGAATACAAGTCAATTGTCCCTGATGTCAGAAATTGAACCATCTCACCAACAAAACTTCCTTTTAAGTCTCGGTTATGGAGCCTTACTGAGTATTTCACAATAACCTATAGGACACTTTAAAGCAGTCAAAGGGCTCAAAAATGGTAAATTGGCTATGGCCAAAAACAAAACTGAGTAAGGTGAAGAGAACGACAGTACCAGTGATTCCAATGGAAAGATTTTTTTTCAACTTTTTTCATTTCAAATCGGTACATAATGTATGCATTCAAATTTTTTTCCTTTAATGTGCTTAGAATATTGTTTTGTTGAATATTTTAAACAAATCATAATTTTAATTCATTCTTGCGACACATTTTCCTTCTCATTAAATGCAAGCATTTATCCTTCTCTTGAGCCAAATGCACAAGTATAACGGACATTATCCATTTTTTTTTCTCCCATTTGGAGAGTCCTTCAAACACAATAAAGGAGGTACGTGCAAGAAGCCTTTCCTGACAAAGTAAGAAGAAAAATATCACAACAATTACAAATTTAGTTGCCACTATAATAAGATATGAAAAAACCAAAACTTATCTCTACTGATTTGCAATAATAAATGATCATATAAGTTCCTGCCTTCGAAATGCACACACAGCACATCACCGCTATAAATATTTTAGAGAGAGAAAGAGAGAGGGAGAAACTGAACCAAGAAATATAAAGAGAATATTACATTTCCTGTCATAACATATAACTATCAAAATAAACAAAAATGCATTTATCGAACAGCAACAATTTTGAGGCTTAAGTTAATGTAATGCACTGAAATTTGTTAGGTATTAGCACTCATTTAAAATTGTACACAGTACACATTTACAACTTAGAAGCTTGTTATTGCACATTTTAAATGCTTGTTCTTTCACAAAAACATAATATGCATATGTTATGTTTTAGGTAAGAAGAGAAGTGAGAGCATTATGTCAAATACCAGGTTGTTGGTCATTAAAATCTCCGTAAATTGGTTGAAATACTGTTATAATAATATAAGCGATACTGATGAGAAATGTCCCAGTAGACCTTTGCCATACCTTCTCAAATCTAAAAAATAGCTCAGAAAGCAACATTCAGAACTTTTTTGGTGCCATAAAGCTGTGAAACATTATTACTTTAAATAAATGGCAAGGAAAATAAAATTGTATACTGAATCCTATAAAGGCACTCAGTTTTAATTAGGAAGTCCTATTGCAGCACACTTCTGAAAAGGGAAATGGAGATCTCCATGGGCAGAATGACTATGGGTTTTTTTCTAGCAAAGCACAAAGAACAGAAAATAACTAAGTGTGCTAACAATTCATGGTCTAATAGTTTGGTACCATACCCACCATATTTGTGCGAGGTCATCAACTTATAAGGATTAGGACTAAGACCTGTGTGAACAATTCTAATTTAAACTTGGCACCTACAGATGTGAGAGGAATAGGTGATCATCTCAAGTGCCATAGGTATGATAAGGTATTCCTTGAACATGAAATGGCAGGAAATATTTTCTATGGTCCATTTTTTTCAGGTATGGAGTTCTTTTACATTCTTTTTTAAATTCGGTTAATGGATAACTGCTTATGATGGTGCATGAGCTTAGCAAGACAACTTCAGATTTATTCCTTCAAATTCTGAAGATTTCCTTGTTTCTCATTAATTTAGGTTTACATTTTATTTCTGAGATATATATATATATATATATATATATATGTATACACGTGATGATTCATAACACTGCATAAGCCTACTTGTATTTACTGTAAAAGAGTGTTAATATCTGTTTCCCTTTAATTCAATGGAGCATTAATGGAAAAATTTCTCACTTTTATCAACTCAAACTTTTAGGTTATTATCCTTCATCACAATAACCTAAATATAACATAAGTTTAATCCTTTGTTGATAGTGTTCTGTACAATCTGACGTTTTCTAACAAGTATACTGCAATACACTGAGGTTGGTTTGTTTGGTTAAACAAGTTGCAAGAATTTTGATTTCTATTATGAATTAAGTGTTCTATAAGAGTACATTAAATTGCTCTGATAATTCTCAGTTATCTATTTAAAAGGATTTGCACAGCATGTATAATGTAAATTATCATCTTATCTTACTATTACAGGCCAATTGAGAAATTTTAAGAAAAAAACAATTATAACAAATTATATTATCTATTCCAAATATACTGCTTAATACTTTATGATGAAGAGTTACAACTCAACAACAGTTCGCACTGATGCTAGTAAGGTATAAATTTTGAGACATTTTCTGATTTGATCTTTCTCATGGTAGTCTTATCAATTACGAGGGTGTATCAGAAAGTAAAGGCAAGAACATGATAAATGTATCATTCCAAGTGCAGCCAATAAGGACAATGTGCACTTAAAGTATTCCACTAGATTCTGTATTCTGGTAGAGAACACTTGAGATTACTAGGGATCCAGCTGATGAAAGAAAGGTTGAGTTCTGGGCTGTATCCAGGAAGTTCCAGAAACTTGAAACCCTAATGGTTGATGTTTTAACCGTATGGCTGGCTTCATGTGAAGTTGCAACAATAATTATTTCTTTAGCATCTGGTTTGAATTGCTGGTTTTGAATATTGTCGAGCAAATCACTTCTCGTATAGTTCATCGTTCATAACTTTTCCTTTCAGTAGATCTTTTGAGTCCCAAAAAACTGTTAGCATCACATTTACTGCAAAAAATAAATCTTGAATTACTTCTTCGTTGGCGTTTCCGGATGTTTTCACTACATACTCTATGTTTGGATTCTGACTCACAGTGATGAACTCCCGTTTATCACCTGTGACTTTCTTCTTAGAATTCTGTGCCTTGTAGTGTATGTTGGAAGATCTCAAAACATTAGTGCCTGTGCTTTTTTTTTTTAAACAAAGGATAAAAGATATAAGGTTATAAAAAGAAAGGGAGGAAGGTGAGGTGGGAAAGAAAGAACGAAAGATGGAATCAGCTGGGAGCTAGAAAGCTAGGTGTTGATGTAGCCGATATTTGCACCCTCACATTCAAGAGTGATAGGTAACACAGGCGTGCAATGCATGTCCCGTAGATGAGGAAGACAATCTTGACCTTGGTTCAGCTTGCCCCTTGGGAATTAGGAGTGGTAGTGGTGACAGATTAGGAAAGGAGTATATTTTTTAATCACCATTTATATCTGTAGTTTAGTTGGTTCATCTGTTATTTACATTCCAGGGAGCCGAATTGTGTGACATAAGTTTTGTTGTACCTTTTGCGTTCTGTACCACATGCGGCAGGGCAGTATGCGTTGCTTGCTTCTAGGCTGTATCTTGTATGTTATCCTGCGACACGCATTCCCTTCCGAAGTGCGTCATTACAGTCCCCCACTAAAAAGATGAGACTGATCTACTGGGAGTCCCATGCGATGATTAGATTCCTGTCGTTTTGACTGCCGAGACTCTTGGTGCTGAGCTTTATGGAGAATGTAATGCTCCGTAAAGAACCGTGGGAATCCGCTGATTTCTGTGTAGACTTGTTTTCTGAACTGGTGTGCTGAACTGCGTAGGTGGTTTGGCTGCGGTGGCTGTGCTTGTTAGGTTAGCCCGAGGAAATACGGCTTGAGCAATTAGCAAGTGCTGGCGGAGTGGCCGAGTATGTATGCTGTCACAACGGTAAGAAAAAATTACCTGACGAAAGCCATACTTCGATAATGTGAATACAATAGTATCAACTCCAAGCATGCATTCACAGAAAGCAGTGTGACAAATTTAGAGATGTGTTATGATGAGGTAAGTGCAGATACTGTTTTACTTTTCTCCTAGCACTTTATTTCATCAGAGGTGAGCCTACAATCTTGCAGTACTCTATAAATGAACCAAACATAAGAGTACAATGTCAGATGTGAGCTATAAGGGGTGGTTGTGGAAGACGTTCCAACCCACGAAGTTGCACTGCCATAGTATGTGGACATGCATCGTCATGTTTCAGCAATACACTTCTAGACAGTATTCCTCTTCTTTTGCTGCACATTTAAGGTTTAAATTTTTTTTTGTACCTAACCACAGTAAGTTTTATTGTACATTGTTTGCCCATGTTCCTGAACTCATCAAATCAGATTTCATGTTTTAAAAAAAATCTACCACAGTTTGTCAGCATGCTCCCGTTTTAATTTATTAGCTGCAGAAGTTCCTACTAAATGCTTAGTTTCTTTCTGTCTTGTTTGTAATGGTGGACATAAATTTTACCCGAAACGCCCACATGTTCTTGGTACTGTTCCTCCATGCATTGTTGCTTGTGCAAATCGTTTGGGAACACCATGAACAAATTTGATAGTACTGCAACTCGGCTTGCATTATGGCAAATGCAGATCCATATCCGTTATCACATTCTACAGCTTAATTCGGATGCTATCCTCTGGTCTTTTCTGGCCAAGGCATCGCCGTCAAATTGGGCTTTTAGCGCGACGTAGATAGTAACTTTATTAGATCTTTGTTACAATTGTTCTTCTAATACACAAATTTCTATTTATTCACATGGTTATCGTTGGTTAACAGTACGTGAACGATAATAATGATCTAACAGCATGAGTTTTCACAGTACTCTCTATCTCTAAGCCCAAAGAAAGCGCACAATGGCACGTGATCTTCGATCATGCAATCGAGTTAACACCGTCCTCGCGGCTAACAGCTCCATCAACGGCCGAGCGCTGATTCTCTGTAGTGAAAATACCTATTAATCAACACGAACATATACTTCCTTCCGCATTGGTAACCGCCTAGTTTAAAAACTGTCTTTACCTTCTGATTCACTCTCGTATTACTTCCTATAACATTAAATATTTACAAATCACTCAACAAATAATACTCTATGAAATTTTAGAAAGCTTCGTTGACATTTAAACATTTCCGCTAGGTATGTTATATTTGCTACTAGCTGCATTAAATAATACTGACTTTATATGCCCAGTTCAGTCCAGGACCTTAGCACGCGTACTCAAATGCCACTGACAATGTTATTTACAGCACCTTCAGATAAGAATGGCATCTCTTTGCTTGCCACATGGCCATATTAACGCATGTTGTATTGCAAGTTCCTTTTATGGTGTATTATTATTTTAGTAATCTTCACAGGTTCACAGTTCATTAGCTCTTTGAGCTATTTATTTTAATGTATTCTCTACTAGCACCCATAAGATGAGTCTAAAACATGATCTCATCAAGATACTCTCCCAGACTGTCCATTGTTAACACTTAAAAGTTTTGCTCTTTGTTGCGAAAACGATTGGGATAATTGGATACTGGTAGTTGCTAGTGTTAACTGTGTGGTAGCATTCTCTACATAAATGGTTGGCATTTTCAGCGTAGAACTTGGACTAGTGCCAGATGAGTGTTGTTGCACAACCGTGCGATGTGAAAGCACACACTTACAATATAGATACATATAAAGTTTCATGTCAGAGTAACCCGGTTTATTATATGTGCTTTCATAAAGTACCAGTTCACAGGAAAGACAATAGCAAAACGGTTGGTAGTTTAGTAACAGCTTGAAGGTGTAAGAAGGTGGCGATGTTAATGACTTTAACGCGCGTGCTTTACAAAACAACCATCGGAGAAAGTTAAGTTCAGCTATGTAAGGTGAGCACAATTCTTGGACCTCCCGATATTCCATACCTCTGAGTGTGTTTTGCTCATGTCTTACCTGCTCACTTAAACGGTAAAATTCACAGACGCGAAACAGCGCTCGCCTGGCTGTCCAAGAAGTGACATTGTTCCAGTAAGTACGAGTCTATGCTGAAAGCCAAATCCAGTTCATCAAAAGGCACTAGTACAGCGGATTCCTTGCTACCATCTAATAAAACCGGCTAGTAACGCTCTGAACGTAGAATTGGTGCTAAATTTGTATGAAATTCTCACAACATTAAGTGCTAACTGGACCTTATCTTTGATAACGTGCACTAAAAGGTACATTAGCAAGTTCTCTCTACATGCCATGCTAGTATTGGACACACAAAGTCAGACCCTTTCGAAGAATTCGCGTAATATACAACACTTAAGATGCTGTAAAAATTCTCCCGACTGCCATTCTAAAATTTCTTCTATTATCATTTACGTGGAATCAATCTAATGCAATATTTAGTGTAGCATATAAGATTATCATAGCAGCAGCTTAAACCCGTTCAGGTTTTCCGAAGAATAGGTTTATTAGTACCCACCATCCATAGCTTGTTCAATGTGCATAAAAATTATTTTCAAATTCAAATTACGATTTATAAATAAATGTTGAACTAGAAATAGCTAACTTACCCAATATAAAGCATGATTTGCATAATCTGTTCTCTCACATTAGATCAATTGTGTCGAACCCATTTGGGCTGGGATAATTTCCCATCTAAAACCATAGGGCCTCGAGTTTGACATCGCTTAATTTTATTTTGTTGTTTGCGTATTTATTGTTGCATAAATTGTTGCCTGTGATCAAGTGAACAAAATATAAATCAACTAACCTAACCTAAACTACATTATGGTCTAAACATTATTAAAGAAGCGTTTCTTAGTGTGCAATTTACCCCCCCCCCTTACCCATATAATTGAAGAAAGGTTTCTTGTTTTTGCATTTGCCCTCCCCCTTCCCATATTATTGCACAATAGTTTTAGAGCTGCATTTATCCCCTCCCCATATTATTGAATTTCTTAGTGTTTCATTTACCCTCCAACGCCATAACGTATAAAATTTTACGCATATAAACGGCACATTAACTTAATTGCTAAATTGTATAGGACAGGTCAAAACTATATTCTTTTACTGAAAATGAATGTAACACAAGTAACAATGATCAGCCCTTATGAAAATCCTTTAAAACACGTTGCAAATGTGCAATGTTTGCCCCATGTGTAAAATGATACACATCAAGCTGGTAATCCAGTTCCACCAAAACTTTCCGTAAACTTCAACACCAACATGCATTAGCTTGTAGGTCAATCAGCATCTCTTCAAGTGGGTGGTACAAAGACACGATCCACAATGAAACCAGAAAGATAAAATTACACGGAATGACATTTGTAAGTGTAACATGCAAATGTAGCAGTTCTTGATCCATTTCTCTGGTTCAACGGGCATTTTCCATCGAAGGTCACATCATGTTGAAATATGAAGTTACTATTCTCTTCCTCCAGTTGCAGCATATCAAGATACTTTACTTTTTTGCAGTGGCTTCCGCAATGAACAAGATATCATTAACCTTTTCACTTGCAAAGATACAAAACACGCAGATTTGGAGGGAATCACGTTCACGTTTCTGAATGCGTAGGAATCTTCAGTTCCAAAAATCTTCACTTAGTCTGTTTACACGTCCTCATGCGTGGATTGTTGCGTCGCCTCCAAAAACCAACTTTTCACAGAAATATTCTTCTACATTAGCCCACGCAGATTTAAACGAAAGAGTTTAACGTAGGTCATTCTTCACATCATGCAGCAGTTTTAGGCGGTAAGGCATCAATAATGTTTCTCCAGTACCCTTCACAATTTTTTTTGTTTTGTTTTGTTTCTCGGCTTGCTTCGGTGGATTTCTGAAATTCCTTGCATAATGAGCACCAACTTGCTCCACTTATTCCACTATCGCTGGGTGTTCATTCGATTTTCGCTTGCGAAATCTTGAAGTTGTTAATAACATTTTTGTGGTAACTTACCACTGGGTGGGTCTTTTCCACATTTTGTCCGGTAATGACAACTCACAACACTTATTCATATGAGCATCACAAAAATATATGTCTTCTGTTCTACCCTCGTCATTTTCTTGAACTATCTCTTGTTGGACACAACGGGGAACGTGCGAAACCGGAAGGGGCATTTAAAACTTTTAAAGTTTGCTTTCAAATTTTACATTTTGAAAAAAAGAATTACTTCACTCACAAAGAATAGAAATCGAGAACATAATTTTGACCTATCCTGTGTATTAATAGAACAGGTTATGCATATCATAACATATTTATGTTTACAATAGGTTTATTGTAATAATGTCTATGATACACATTCATTTTTATTAAGTGTTTTTCCTTGATAGTGAGTATTACCTCATTTGGTTGAAGAGGCATTTTGATTCTTAGTGTTTCTGAATACTCTAACATGTAGACTAGAGGTCTTTTAATAATTTTTACCATAATAATGGCAGCACTTATTTAATGGCGGTGCTTCCTCGCCATATCGCAGTGTCGTCATAGAGTATATGTGGTATTTATAAGTGTGACTACGCCACTAATCACCCTCCCACACTCTGATAACACTGCTGCCTCCGTCTAAGGTAGGTTTTCCGCTGTTCACTAAAGATGTCCTCTTAAAAAAATATTACTTCAATTTGTTTTTTAGTTCTTTCCAAGGAAGCTTAGAATAAGCACCCCATTATATTTTCCAGTAATACCAAGTATTCTATTTGAAATGCATATTAGCACACTGAAAACAATAGATACATGCCATAAAGCTAGTGGGGTATAAAAAAAAATCTGGTTATATTTTTCTCGCCATTCAAAGTAAAATGCAATAGTATAAAATTTAAGCATAGTTTTACATTTCCCTTAAAACTACATTACTTGCATACCTGTTTTGACATAATGCATCTGTGAGATATACCTTTAAATGTATTGCTTCTTACCTACAAAGTTGTATTAACAAAAATTAACACTTGAATTCGCCGTCTAAGTTAATCATTTTCCAATAAGTTGTGTGCTGCAGCTTTGCTCCACATCATTAACTTGTCCAGATTTATTTTAAAGGTTCAAGAAATATTCCGTAGTTGTGAATTTACAATCACAAACATGGCCATTTGATTTTGCCTGTGTAATTTATAACTGAAAGATAAAAAAACATTCTTCATAAACCGAGTTTACTGTTATTCCTCACGAATATTTCAAACTGTATATTTCCTTGTGACAATGGACCACAAAAATTTAAAATAATCCAAAAAATACATTTATATGTGTGTGCGTATATGGGAAATATATGAACTAATCTGAAGTCAGAAAAGCTATTACGTTGAATGTTGCACTGTGCTAAAGCAGATCTAGACAAACTTGAGATGATGAACCATATGTACTTGAATTTCTCTTGGGGTTTAAAAGGCCTCTCAATATTATTTTTGGACAAGCTTTTTTTTAAAATTAAAATGACAATTATGTTGTCCAGATTCAAGTTGTTTTGTGGTGAAGTTAAAACACGTTGCCCGTTTCATAAGGTGATGGAAATCGTAGGGAAATGAACTTTGGAGATATATAATGATAATATTGTCATGTAACGTGAAAGTCTCAAAACGATGGTGAAGACAGCGTCAATATGTACAATAATGAACAGCCGATCTCGATTGTTATCTAAATGTAAGTGTTACCTATAGAGTTAGAGAATAAAAAGTATCATTTCAAATATTTGCAAAACCCCAAAAGCTCATTCGGATAAAAGTGATTAATATAGGATTGCCATATTCCACAGAATTAGAGAACGAAGGTCACCGTTTTTAATGCAGTTGAACAGAAATCTGGAAAATTGCAATAGCTTGGCCAATATAAGTTTCCTGGGTACACACGTTTTGAATGTATGTTTCTTACTTCTAAGGTTAAAGAGATTATGTGTGATCCGAAGTCAAAAGTTTCAAAAGGTGGTCTCATTGATCTCCCAGAGTCTAAAAGATTACTTGTGTACATGGTGTGAACTGCTTTCTCAACATTTTCATTGGATAATGCTGAAGACAGTACCTGTATGGGATAATATTGAAATTACTCTCAAATGGATGAAAGAAAATACATCTTGCAAACTATATAGGATTCTTTTCTTTAACCAGATGGTCAAATTGAAAAGTTTCTTGTCGAACAAAAAATAATATATGCTTTGAAACGACTTTCTTTCTTCAATGTTTGTCTGTGGAGCAGCAATTCAGAATTGGTAAAAAAATAGAAGTGTTTTACGACTATAAATAAAAATTTATTCTAGTTCTTGTTTATGCAATTTATTTATGCAAAATTAAACTAGATTCCTGAAGTGGCCTCTGTTCATATTGAGTGAATAAATGATATTTGTAATATGCTTTGTTCTAATACAAGGTCCGTTCAATACAGAATAATCCATTTTTTACAGGCATAAATTCTTTCGCTAAAAATATAGCTCTAATATTTTGTTAGCTTAATGAGTAATGTGCACGTGGTATTAGTATCACTGTTGTCACTTCCAGCACTCGCACTTGAGAAGCGTGCAAGATCACTTCCACCTACAGTAAAATGGATTTGCACGAGACGAATAATATGTTGCTCTAAAATAAATGTTAACCTGAGGCCTATGCAATGTTACAAAAGACCATCAGATAGTTTGTTCTTCCTTATAGCAAAGTTCAAAGATGATTTAAAGAATAGAAGCAATCAGTTTCTAAGGTGGACACGATGTTATTTTTCTCTAATGGAAGAAAACATCAACACCTCTGCTGTCATTGTGAGGGAGGTTCTTCGAAAAACATTAGGAGCACAATCAGAATTTAAAAATTTATACTGGGTGCCAGCCACATGTTGAAAAAAAAAAAAATGTACATGAGACGTGTTTAACATGGTGGGTTTCAATGCTGCTGATTCCCGAACAAAATGACGTTCGCATGTAGTTAAAGATATTGTAAGAAGACACGTAGTTTCTTCCACAGGTAACCACAGCCTGATGAAATTTTACTACTTAAATTTCGATTCCGAGAGCTAACAGCAAAGCTATGTGTGGAAATCTGTATAATCGCAAACACACAAATAGAGAGAGAAGAAGGAAAGGAACTGCTTCTACTGGGAAAGTTATGGTCATCACACTTTCCCATATTCAAGAAAAGATTTACTAGCATATGCTGTAACTGGGCTGTACTACAGATGTATTGAAAACTCTGCAAAGTCATATTACGCAAAAAGGCCACATTTCCGTGCAACAAGTTGGATGCTGCATCACGATAATGCACAGCCGCACATCACATATGACGTATGTCCCATACCCTCCCTGTAGTCTCAGAAATAGCCCAGTAGGATCGTTTCCTTAAATTGAGGAAACCCTTTTATGGAAGTCATTTTTCAATATCATATGCAGTGATGAAGACTGCAGAGACGATTGTAAAAAAAAAAAAAAAAAAATCTGCCAAAATGGTTTCCAGTATGTCTTTGAAGACAGGCAGAAACGCCGAGACAGGTGTATTGCAGCCAACGGGGATTACTTTGGGAAAGATCATACAAATTATGAAAGTAAGTAAACGTACATGTTTTATTATTGTTAGTTTAAAATGCTTCCAACAGAATTAATCTGTTGTGTTACATAAAGTGTACTGGAGTTTCATTTTTGTTTTCATTGCAACAACCCTAGATTAACGATACAATGTAATAACACATAGCAAAACTGTGCAACATCCCTCGTGCAGGCCTGAAATTGCATCATCTGCCAAACTGCATCGCTTCAATTAATAAATGGCTCCTAACCAAGTGTTTAAATGTAAATACAGTTAGGAACTGTACCAACCGAAACGAAAAACAAAATCTTGAAAGAGTTACAGTCCAACAGATAAAAACTACAGTATTATAAATATCAAATATCAACCATGTATGATAGCAAAAGAGAAGATGCCACGACCTTAACGCTTAACAATGAATAATTATTTAATGCAATGTTGCCAAACGTGCCTATCTGTCGCCTTTCTGGCAGCTTTTGTATGTATAGTGCGCAAAGAAATTTTCGTTTGGCTATTTTCTGGTGCATATAAAGTTACCTGATGATTCCCCCCCCCCCACTCCTTTGAAAAAAATAACATCACAACTGTCACAAAGTTACATATAAGTATATTGGACCATATAACATGGAATACTGAACATATGAAAACAACCACGGAGTTTCCAGCAATATACCGTAGTCTTGTGATATTTCATTAGTTGCAATATTAATAATTTATATCAAATTGCTTTAAAATGTCCTGAAAGGCATTGGGCATCTACAAACTTGGCTGATTCCCGGACTCATGTGATCACTGTAACAATATTAAGTTTAATGCGTGGAATCGATAAGTAAAAATAAAAATTTGAATAAATAACTGGTTTTTAGACTCGGTAAGCTTTAAGTTAATAAAGTTAACAATACATTTACGCAGTTAATAATCGGAGGAATTTAGCAATTTGTTAGGTTGCTGTAGTGAAGTTAACTCTTGTAGAAAAACTACTGAATATAATAAGAAGAAATTAACACCGAACAAAGAATGGGAGAAGAGTGGTACGCTAAATATAATTTTCAGTTTTCTTTACATTAATGTTCAATTACGGCTTTTTTAGTATTAGGATTAACACGGTTATTTACAGCTGAAATTAAGTTTCCAACCTATTTATTGTGTATTTCTCCATGATATTGTTTATTTTTCATTTCCTTTTATGTGATATGTGACTACTTTTGGCGACTTATTGGTGTAAATTTACGACAAAGCTCAGAAGGCATCTGGTAATTCTGGTTTAATGTCATATTAAATATTGTGGTCTAAGAAAACTGTAGCAAGAGATTTTTTTTTTTTTTTTTTTAAATAAACAGCAGGTCAAGAATGTATTATGATGGACCAGAATACAGTTTCGCCGATATGCCAATAGTGGGAGCCAAAGCTTGGAGTGCCACATAATATTAGGGATAAAACAAAAATCCGATAACATCGTAGCGAAAATGACTTCATCCTAGTAGGTAATAATCAATGGAGAAACCAACAGCGTTATAAACGTTAGCAGGCATAGAGAACAACAATCATTGAAGAAATGTTAGAAAAACAGACTTTAAATGAAACGGAATATTCGATCAGGAAGTAAAATATCTCAAAACACATAGACATTAGATATATTAAAGAATGTACAAAGCAAGGAAATAAAAAACTAAGCATTTTCACATTTAGTATATGAAACATGATAGCAGACTGCATTAAGACTGGAGCAAATATGAAGTATTGTGATTAAATTATAAATACGTTACATTTGTAGGGAAAAATAAATAAAAAAAATTATGGATATGTTTTCTCATATTGTGGGTTGATTTTATTACCTCTCTTGATTTTATTACCATCTCCGATCGCTGTTTCAAAAGGATTTTGACAAGTCAAATAATTATCCCTTAATTTAGATAGTAAGAAGCACAAGTTTGGTGACATCGCGGGAAAAACTATCTTTAAGTTACACATGAAGAGAGAATTTCATGATCTCAGTATCGAAAGTGTATGCCAAACATTAGATATCTAAATAATAATTGTACATAATGAACATTAAGTTACTACATTGACAGTTCTGCAAATTTTGTATGCAAAATCCAGTTTAAAGTAATATGTTAAAGTAAAAGAAAATATAGCACTGATTACAGAATGTGTGGAAAGTATCTAAGTTCTTTGGTTCATTTATATCAGTTAAGATAGGAATGAAAACAACAAAACCCAATTCTACTATTGACTAATACATAGCACCAGAAAAATATGGACATAAATAAATAAATGTAGTTATTTAAATATCATATATCTTTCACTGTTTACTGTTCACAATCAAATAGTAATAAATTTAAAAAAATATATAAATGCAAAATTAAAATCTCAAAAGAAACCTCTTTGAAAAATATAATTACTTAAATGTTGAAAACTAGATAGTAAAAATAAAAAATAGAAACATGAAAAAGCATCAAGACCTCTATACCACATCTGCGTTTTACTGCATCATAGACAATAGGGCCAATATTGCCTATTCCCAAAGACTTGGTTATTAATAAATGATTCAAAGAAGGTAACTGTAATTCAAGAAAATATCTATCATACCGGTGCTCCCAGAATATGTCCTCGCAGCTAGCACCGGGTTTAGCGTATCGGCCTTTCCCGCTCACGGCCGCCTACTAGCCTATCCTTGAACTTCCGAGCACTCAATAGTCTAGATTCATTCCTAAGATGGCAAGACAGTTGACCTTAGAGATATATCGTTATGTGTGTAAATGCTATCATAAATACGAAATCAGCTCATGAGGAATTTATTCAGAAGTTCACTTGGAATTTGTCTACTTCCTCACGACATTGTGAAGAAAGTTCGGTACAAAATAAGAAACATATGCAGTTTTAATAGAATACAAATTAGAAGAAATTAGTGAAGTATTGAACGTTCGCAAACAAAATCACTATAGAAATTAGCACAAGTTGCGGTTTCTGTGCCTTCTGCATATACAGAAACAAAATTGTTAAAAACTCAAAACTTTACAAGTGTACGCATGTCCACTGTCTACGACAAGGTGAACCCGTAGAACGTGTACGTTATTGTGAGTGGTTAATTTCATTAGTTACTTAAGGATTAATCCACCCACTTGTTGGTATACTTTCAGACAGGTGTTGTTCCACCAAAATGTTCGTGTGAACACACACCATTCACAATTGGTGTTCTGAAAGTCCAAATTGTATGAAAGAAAGTCATCTTTATGATAGGAAAATTGCAGCAAGATGCATAATCGCTCCTATTTCTTACAAGCTGGCAGTAAATTAGAGAGATACTGAAATGGCCCCTTTTTCCAGGTTTTCCTCTGTCCTTATAAATGGCAAATGCCGGGAAGATACCCTAAACTTAAGCCTGAAACGCTTGCTTCCTTCCTTAAAATAAAATTCATTTTCAATTTATCATTTCATCTCATGCATCATTAGTGTCCACCGCCTGTGGTATCTCAGCAGTTAAAACGGGCAAACCACTATTAAAATAATAATAATAATAATAATAATAATAATAATAATAATAATAATAAATAATAATAATAATAATAATAACAACAACAACAACTACTTGAATTGATAGGAGCATAAGTATAAGGCTGTATTTTCACAACGTGAACTCTGTTAATGTTCATTCTGTCTTTTTACTGCAATTTCATATGGCTGACATTTTTGTATGAGCAATTATTTCACAAGTATTTTAAGTTAACAGTATTAGCATAATCTTTATAGTATTTTTGAAAGGCATATCATATGCCCTTTTGTCGTACAAGAAAAGAAGAGGAATCATATTAGTGGTTTCAATAAGATTCCACCACTGCTCATACAGTAGAGGAGATAATGGATAAAATTTGGGTAGTGGTTGAGAATAAAGAGTGATTAGTGCTGGGTATGACACTCTCGCTCCCCAGATCTAACAGTCTGTTCTTCAAGCTATCTCACAAATAAAAATCACAGAGTAATTAAGGAAGGGGGGGGGGGCTCAAGGAAAACATATGAAATGAAACATTACAGCCTATATCGTGTCAAGCGGAATGTATTTAGCCGGTACAATGTTTGCTTAGCTGAGGGAGGACGACATTTCCAGCATTTGCTATAAGGTAAGATTTTATATAAGGAGCGAAGTCAGAATACAGACGCTGCCGATATGTCCATCCACAGAGATGCAAAACCTCTTGTGAGCGAAATGGTTTATATGGAAGCTATCTGTAAGATCAAACCAAATTCAGTGCAAGTTAATAATTTCTCATTATTTTTTAAAATATTTATGATATCTCAATCTTATTTTTTCAATACATAAAAATGTGGTAATTATGAATTATGAATTCATTAAATCCTAGATTTTGGGTTGAAGAACAAATATAGTTAAAAAATTAAGCTGCTAGAAATGTAAACATTTCCCGCATTATCCTTTGGTGCATTTGATAAATTAATCATTAATTAGGGGTATAATTCCAGACTGCTGCTTGTTTACATCAATAAAAGGGATAATAAAATACCTGTTGAAAATTACCGGCCAAACATATATATGTGAATAAAATATTATGTAGTAAGTTAATAATACATTATATATTAATTTATATAAAGGATCATTAAACTAGTGACCGGCTTTTGAGGCTTTTACATATCGACAATTAGTGCAGTGCAATGATAAACTGGGAAAGGATTTTTTTTTTAAAGGAAGGAAGCGTTTCAGGCCCAAATTTTAGAGTACCTGCACGGCCATTTAATCACCATTTATGCAAAATTACTGTAGTATTAATATTGGCATCTACATGCAGAAAATTTGTTATTGGAACCAAATTCAATGTAAAAATTCCATTCCACAACAAAAACTGGGAGTGCTAAGCCAGCAGTGGTAGAGAGAGGTTGTGCTTGAAGCTAGTTCCTGGAGTCAAAGGAAAAACGGATTAAGTAATAGGGGTGAGTAATGGGAACCAAGCTATCATGGAAGAGATTTTATCTAGAGTAAAGGATATGGACGAGAGATTAGGAAACAAACTGAATGGAGTATAAAAAGAAGTAATGGAAATTAAGGACCATATAAGACATGAAGTGCGAAATGTCAGAATAAGAGTAGAGGGTATGGAAGAGAGATATCGAAGGTTTAATTTAGTTATTGCGGGAGTCAAGGAAACGAGTGGAGTGGAGTGTGGCCAATACAAGAAGTTAGAGATTTTGGAAGGAAGATTAGGGATGGTATTACAAGGATGGTATTACAGGGATGGGAGATTGGCGATACTTTCAGAGTTGGGAGATCAAGAGGAAAAAGAATCACAGTTGTGATATTTACATCTGTGCAGTTCGTATCTGAAGTCCTAAGGAAAGCCAAGCTATTAATAGGATCTGATATTTTTATCAGCAAGGATTTATCGGTGGATCAACGAACTTTTAAGAAGAAATTAATTCAACAAATGAAAATAACAAGATCAGAGGGGAAACAGGCTTTCATTCGCAATTTACGTTTGTTAATTGATGGGCAGATGGTGGCTGTGCAGGAAAGTGGTATAAGTGACATAAAACTGCGTCAAAAGGAAATGAATCAGCGGGATGCATCGATTAACGTAGGCCGGAAACAACACTGACGGGAAGTCAGAAAGCAGCTCCATCAGCACTAGAGGATGCACCGTCTGAGTTGAAGAAGTGTGCGAGACGAAGGAGGTGTAGCCAAGATTGCGTCAGACGAGAGGGTGGATGATAACGTAGCGAGTACATCACGAAGGAATGACGTGATAGCGGCAGAAACTAGGAAAGCGGTATGGTGTAGGAGGAGGGAAATGCGGCTAGCACGTGGACTGACTGAGAGAGGGGAAGAGGGCGTGGTCGGAGAGCAGTGAGGGCGGGACGGATGAGCACAGCATCATACCCACTCCAAATGGCAGTTTACACCTGAAAAATATAGTCAACAAAGGGAGACAGCGGTTAAAATTATGCGCGCCCATCCTTTGCAGTAAGTCCCTTAATATTAAGAGCAAGTTAATTTTATATAAATCGTTCACATTGTGATGTTATACACCTGCGTGGCCTGGCTCACGCGTCCAAGTCGGCCCTAAACCAACTCCAAGCAGTACAAAACCGGAAGGCAATGAGTGCCCCTCCTTTAAAAAAAAAAAAAAAAAAAAAAAAATGCAGGAGACGGGCACGCCTACTGTAGAGCTAGCAATCGAGAGGTGGGCCAGGCGTACGTGGGCGAGGATCCGCCGCCATTGTAACCCCTCCATCGCTGGCATCGGGAGGGGAGAGCCAATGCACAGGAAACAAACGCATTTGGCAGTTTTAGAAGACAATGAAATGGCAGTGAAAATATAAATGTGTTTTTATGTATATTTTCTGATCAAAAACACCCGCCCCCCCAAAAAAAATAAACAAATCTCACACATCAAAATACAGGAACTAATAATTTTCTGAAAAACGTTATAAGAACATTACAACATTGTTCTTGTGAACTAGAGGTAGGATCCCGCATGGGTGTTGATAAACCCGCCATGAATGTATAAGGGTAATTGACAATTATTAACAAAAAGTAAATTCCACCTATAAAGCTGGGCCCCAATGTACTGGCTCCAGGTATTTTCTAAATAAATAAATCCAAATCCAAATACTCGTGCTAGACAAAGAAAAGGCGGCAACTATAAGAGTGGAATCGAGCTATGGAGCAAGAAAGTATTAAGAGAAATTTAGAAACAGAAAGGAATCGCAATAGGGTAAGGGGGAAGTAAGGAGGTTGGGATTTTGGAACTGTGAAGGTTTAAAAAATAAAATCTATATAGGGGAGTTGAAACAATTACTAGGGAAGATAGATTACTTGGGAGTAGTAGAAACATGGCTAATGGAAGTGAATGTAGAAATGGGTGATTTTACATATTTTGGAATAAAAGAAGAAGTGGTGGCAAAGAAGGGAAGAGCTTCGGGAGGCTTGGGCTTTTTTGTTAGGAAATCGTTGAGAAAAGTAATAAGAGAAACTTGGACACGGTCAAAAAATGCGTTGTGGGTTGCAATGCTTGATAAGTTGATAGATGAAAATATCATATGCCTAGGAGTAAGTGTATAATCCACCAGGATCCTCACAGTACCACAACCCTGATCTGCTTAAGCAACTGGAAAGTGATATAGAGAATTTAAGAGAGAAGTATATGAATGCAGAGATTAAAATAGTGGGGAATATAAACATCGGAGTAGGTGAGAGGGATGTGGACTTTGGGACTGATATGGTATGGGACAATGAAATAATGATAAAAAAAGATATAGTAAGGCATAGCAAAGATAAGTACAGTGATAGAGGTAGTGAACATTTTTTGGAATTTTGTAAAGTGAATGCACTAGATATTCTGAATGGTAAATATGGTGAAGATGTATTGGGGGAATTTTACTTTTGTTAATAAAAAAGTAGTATATTGGCTAGTCCCATTTATCCCTTCCCCTGAAATATCTATTACATACTCTGATTGAATTTTTATATCCACTACCAACAGAAAATGACCACTACTTGAATTAAAATTAAGTATCTTAAAATTGCTCACAACAAACCCCAAGTTGATTGGCCATAATACATAGTCAATAACACACTGGCCATTTTTATGGCCCAAGCCATGACTATGTATTATGGCCAATCAACTTGGGGTTTGTTTTTAACAATTTTAATTTTAATTCAAGTAGTGGTCATTTTCTGTTGGTAGTGGATATAAAAATTCAATCAGAGTATGTAATAGATATTTCAGGGGAAGGGATAAATGGGACTAGCCTATATACTACTTTTAAATGGAAGGAGGATCACAGAAATAAATTTAAACAGACTCTGGAATCAAAGTATAGTCAAATATACCAACATGGAATAAGCTATATGTTAAAAAATAATGAAGTAGAGAAGGCAACAAATAGCATAAATACATTAATGCAAAGAGCTGGAGATGGGATGAAAAACAGGATGGGAGTTAAGAATAGGGGTGAAGAGTGAATGCAAAGTAACAAAAAAAGTACTGAAGCAAATGCTGATAAAATGGAGAGAGAAAGGGGATGAGGAGTCTAAGAAAGAATATTTAGATGGGAAAATATTTTATAACTTGATAGAGGGCAAGAAACATGAGTGGAGAAGGAAATTGAGAAGTATTTAATCAGATAATTAAGTGAAGGAAATATTAGTAGGATGTGGAAAATGTTAAAAGTAACTTATAACATGTTTGTAACTATATCCAACATAAATCCAGGAGAATGGATAAGATATTTTATAACTCTTTTTGGAGAGCATAGTGGTTTAAAAACAATGTCACAGTTAGAAGCAGGAATGGGTTATATGGAAATGTTGGATAGTGAGGTGAGGGATGAAGTAGTTAAACACGTGAAATTAATGAAACAGAATAAAGCAACAGGAATAGATGGTATCCCACCAGAATTTATAAAAGAATGGTGTCGTGATGTAAACAGAGTTAAGATATTCCCATGACTGTTTAACAATTATGACAAAGGAAAGTGTACCAGACAGTTGGAGGAAAGCAATCATTTACCCAATATACAAAGGCAAGGAAAGCGTAGATATGCCAAAAAATTAGAGGTATTGCATTATTGTCAAATGTTGTTAAAGTTTTTACAGGCATTTTGACAAATCGGTTACAAAATTGGGTTGAGAGTATAAAATTATTTCAGAATTCCAAATGGGATTTTGCAGGCAAAAACGCACGACAGATAATATGTTCATTACTAAAACATTAGTGGATAAATATTTAAAAGATAGCAGAGGAAAACTGTACATGGTACTTAGAGAAAGCATGAGATGCATAGAGTTAAAATTGTTATGGGATAAATTACTTGGTAAGGGAGTAAGTTGTCTAATTATGAATATTCTTAAAGCATTATACAAGAGAAATACCTTCTGTGTGAAAGCTGGGGAAGGAATGGTAACAAGAGAAATAATTCAAGAGAAGGGGTTGAGACAAGGATGTATGTTAAGCCCAGTAATTTTTAATTTGTTTATTGATGACATTTTAACAGAGATAAAAAAGAGTAACAATTCATTCCCAGTTATTAATAATGTCACAATTCCGGGGTTATTATTTGCAGATGATTTAGTTGTTGGATCCATCTCAACAATTAGCTTAAAGCAATCCTTGCAGCAAATATACAAATACTGTAATGATTGGGACTTGAAGGTAAATCGGGAGAAGACTCAAACAGTAGTATTCAAGAAAGGAGCAAAATTGAGTAACTATGAGAAGTGGAGGAAAGGAGATAGTTAGGGATTGCATTAATCTAGGAGTTAGATTGATGGGGGGTGGTAAATGGGAAAAGCACTTAAAAAAAAAAAAAAAAAACTTGGCAGAAGGGAAAGGAGCAATGGCAGCAGTTAGAGGTTGCAAATATAAAATACCAGATATAAATTTTAAATGGTTGGAAAAAATGTATAGTATGGTGGTCGAGGCAAAAATGTTGTATGGTATTAAAATATGGAACTGGAAGGAGATGGGAAATTTGGATGTTGTGCATAGGATGTTTTGTAGAGAAATTTTAGGTGTTCTGAGTACAACAGCAACGAAAGCTACACAAATTGAAATGGGAAGAATGGCAAGGAAAGGTGTGATTATGGAAAGAGCTCTCAAATATTGGTTCAGAATCCTAAACTTAGATGAGAAATTTGTTAAGGAAATGCTTAGAATTTCAAGAAAAGAGCCTAAGGAACAATCGGTAGAGTAATAGTCTTAGGATAATTATGGATAACAATGGAATCGGGGGCATTTGGAGGAGGATGGTGAACAATGGAATGAGGGACATTTGGAGGAGGAGGGAGAACAGTGGAATGAGGGACATTTGGAGGAGGAGGGAGAACAGTGGAATGAGGGACATTTGGAGGAGGAGGGAGTACAGTGGAATGGGGGACATTTGGAGGAGGATGGAGAACAATGGAATGAGGGACATTTGGAGGAGGAGGGAGAACAGTGGAATGGGGGACATTTGGAGGAGGATGGAGAACAATGGAATGAGGGACATTTGGAGGAGGATGGAGAACAATGGAATGAGGGACATTTGAAGGAGGAGGGAGAACAGTGGAATGGGGGACATTTGGAGGAGGGAGAATAATGAAAAGGTTTTTTTGGAAAGCAGTAAGAAAGAGATTGGAAGATATAGAAATACAAAAACTAAAAGGAATAAGGTAAGGTTTTCCTCAGAATCAGTGCTCAATATGTGGGGCAAAGGAAAATATGGAACATATAGTGTTTGAATGCAAAGGGACGGGATTCTGGAGGAAAAAGTTTATAAACCAGAAATGGTTTAAATTAGATAAAAAAATAGCCTTAATGAAAATCTTTAGAAAAGATAGCAGGAATGTAGGAGAATTTCTGAGTAAAGCTAAAAATAAATGGAATTAAGTACTAAGAAGGGAAGTAAATCCAATAATTTAAAGGGTTGCATTTCATTAATCATACTAGGATGTAGATAAATGTGATTATGGTTGGGAGTGGGTTATAATTTTATTAAATTTGAAATGCAGCATTTGAGAAATAAAGTCATTATTAGTTTGTATAAGCTGTCGCTAGCTATAATGGTATAGGGTAGAGCAATGAAAAATTGTTATTTAGGACCTTGGATTGGGTCGGAGCCTGGTCCCCTGGAATTCCAGTAGGCTGCTGCTGATGAATCGGGGACTGGGGACTGATGCATTCATGGGGTGGAAATATTGTATTGTTCATTATATTAGGATTTGGATAAAGGTGATAGAATAAAACTAATTATGGTATTTATATTTTTTGTAATTGTGAGGGGGCATATCCTAAAATGGTTCGGGCCAGATAGGTGGAGGCCCCCTGGTAGTTTGTATTTGTTCTTAGCATCTCAATAAATTTAATATTTCACTACCGCTGTAATTGCCGGCAACTAAAGCCGTCTATTAGCGGCCTATTACAAATATATTACTGTAAAAATTTGCTAAACCACATGTATTTTAATCTACGAGGAGAAGTCAATTTGGTGACTATTTCAGTATAAATTATATTTTTAAGGCTATTTTCACTACGGCATTCAGGTTGTCAACTGACGGCAAATGCAGCAATGCAGAAACGGTGAAAATATGAAGAAAATATTAATGTAAAAAGTATTTAACTACTCTTTCTATTTATAGAAATTAGAATTGGGGGCCTATTTTTAGTTTGAAACAATCCCACACAATTTCACCACAGGCATTCATGCTGTTTCCTGGAGTTTACTGAAACTATGAACCAACTATTATTAATGAACTATCACTAAATTACTAGTTTTGACATATGTTTAAAAAAACAACAGCATAAACGCACATTTCAATCTATAAAAAACGGGACCAAATTATACTTAATTGAATAAACGGAAAGGAGGAAAGGAATTTAACTTCGGGCATTAGGATTGTCACTGGCCGGAAATTGGATAAGTGCAGTACACGCGAAATTATGCACAAAAATATATAAATGTAAAAAATGAATAAACCAATATTATTGTGATAGTATTAAGCAACGCAGTCCTTGGCACCTGTATAGTTAAAAAAATGAGGTGATTTAATTAAACGTCTGGTCCGTCCAAGTAAATTCCCCTACCTGCATTTGTGCCATCACCCTTAAATAATTGACGTAGATAATATGACAAAATATAAAAACCAAACATCATTGTATAAAAATACAGACCGTACTAGTATAACCATTTACGGAAAAGCTGGCCAGAATAAAATGCATAAAAACGAAGCACGTATTACATTTAAACCGCGAGAAATATTTTCACTCCCAGCATTCACTATGTCTTCTGCCGACAATTGGAGATGAGCAACATTGTTATTCTTGCAGAGAAATTGGGTTCTTTTTGCCTGTTCGAATAAAAAATTGAGCGAATTAGTTAAATTTTCACCGCAATAACAACATTTAAACTATCGCCATCCTGAATGTCACTGGCCGGTAGCTGAAGCCGTGCTGTATTGGTGATACTATAAACCAGACATTGTTGTCCAAATTAAATAAAGTGTAATACTGACATCTATGTGATTAATAATAATAATAATAATAATAATAATAATAATAAGGTCGTTTTTGCATATATCAATATATCAATATATTTCAGTATATACACTGTAACCCAATTACATTTTCACTGTAAGAAGAGATATTTCCCTACTGACATTCGGGCTATTGGTGGAAAGCACCTAAATATGAGTAGTATACCTTAAAAAGAAGGAGGGAGGGGGAGAGAGCTTGGTCTTGTAATTTATGTGAATCAATATGATTTTAAGCTCCTATTTAAACGTAAAAATGAGTGATCTTACATTTCCACAGCAAGAACTGAATTTTCACTACCAGCATACAGTCACCTGCCGACTACTATGGCAATGAGTTCGGTGAAATTACAAACACAATAGTATAATGTAAAACAATTACCAAACTACAAGTATTATTACCTGCATAGCAAGAACTTCAATACCGACATTGGGAATGTCACTTGCCGGAATTTAGCACTGAAATTATGCAAATATTTATGTAAAAAGTTATTGTGCGCCTAGTATTGAGATATAGGTGAAGCAGTCTTGGTGCCCGTTTCGGCGTATAAAAATGGAAACCCATTTATTCTTCAACCGATAAAAAAACTTTCAATAACGGTTTTCGGGTTGTCCCTAGTAGGCAGCTGAATATTGGCAGAATCGCTAATATTACGAAACAAAATGTATACATTTGAAAAATTAAAAACTGGTATTGTCAATTAATTAGGATTTCATTAGCGATTACTGAAGCTTTCAATATCGGTTAAATTACGATCTAAATGTGTTGTATGGCTTAAATTAAAACTAAACTATATTAATTCATGCAATAAACTACTAGAAATTTCATTTATGTGAATAAATATAGTTTTTGGCTTCTGTTTATAGGCAAAATTTGGGTGATCTAATTGCATTCCTTCAGAAACGACTGAAATTTCACTACTGGCATACGGGCTTGTCACCTGCCGGATATCAAAGCAGTGGAGTATCGTTTGAAATACAAACCAAATACTGTTACTGTAAAAAATAATTATTAAAATACTAACATTGTCATCTATAAAGAAATTCCTCCTAGTTCAACTTAAATATACTAATATCCAATTACAGTTCCGGCACAAGAACGAAAATTGTACTACTGGCGGTGTCGATGATACTACTAATAAACAGAAATGTATAAAATTACTAAACTAGTAGCATTGACAGCTATGTGAAGAAACAAAGCCATTGACGCCTATATTAATGTACAAAATGACGACATATTTCAAACGCTAAAATCGAAGTTAAACTAATGGAATTTCGGTTCTCACTGGCAGGTAGTTGAAAATGTGCACAATAAGTGAAATTACCTGCCCATAGTAATTTAAACAATTATTCAAGCAATACTACTTCATTGTGTTAATCAAAATAATGTTTGGCGGCTATTTAAAAGTAACAAAATGTTAATGGTTTTTGAAAGAAAAAATCTAAATTGTCGCTTGCCGGCTACTGAAGCAGAGGGGTTTTTGTAAAACTAGGACCACATCTTAATATATAAATTTTACTGAACGATTAGTATTACTTTATATGTAGAGAAACAGAATCTAGTTCCTATTTCAAAGAATAATCACGATAATCACGATAAACTAATTATATTTCTATCACAAAAGAGATGTTAAGGTGTTTATTTTAAAAGCATTCTGAGCACTCGTCTGAGCCACTGGGAAAGAATTAAATAGAAATGCTCTGGCACTCTTTCTCACCGGACATAGTTTCTTTTACGATTGTCACGCGCGGTACAAATTTTATAAATAGCTAAATCCTTAGCGTTGCTGTTTTTTGTTTGTTTTGTTTTTCCACGACACTTTCATACCAAATTCACCGTGATGACTTCAAACTTAATAATTTACACGTCTGAGTGACGAAGGAACAAATATTTAACTAAAACAGAACACAGCTTGAGACCCGTTGAATTACTAGCAACTCCCTGAAATATTTGACTCGATGAAATATTAGCAACTGTGTAAAAACGCCCCATGCTATCGCTTGAAGACCTATTTGCGACTCCACGAAACGTTTCCAACTCTCCGAATACCCCAGAAATTTGGTAATATAGCATTCTTAAAGCGTCATGATGCTTGTATTCAAAATGACATTCTAGAAACTCCCTATTGGCTAGATAGCTGGATTTCAAAACATTCTGGAAGCTAGATTCGAAAACAAGCCTTCTAACTAACCACCATTCCCCTTTAGTTTACCTACGAGAGTCGAAACTGGGTAACCCGCTTCAAGTATTAATGTAAAAAATTACCAAATACTAGTATTGTCATCTATATAAAGAAACTGGGTAAATTTAGCATTGTTCAATATAATAATATGAAGTAGATAATAATGGTGAGAAAGCATCTGTCCTCTTCTACTCCTTCCTCACTTCAAGAACTGCGATCTCGAAGTCCTTGCTGGTTCCCTTGTAAATGAATGTTTTCAGGAAATAGCTCGCCTGGGATGAAAGAAATGTTGGAGATGGCACTGGTAAGAGATTACTCCGGCGTCATATTTTTTGACGATGTTTATTTGTCGTCGTCATCGCAAAAATACACGATTACAGTATCTTCCGAAGATAGATGGATAGATGGATGGATGGATGGATAGATAGATAGATAGAGAGAGAGAGAGAGAGGGAGAGAGAGAGAGAGGGAGAGGGAGAGAACAAAACTAGCGGTGTCAATATCCTGCGTCTAATGGGACCTGGTGTCAGACAGCAAAGTTATTAGATCAGCCGTGACATTCAACGGCAGTTTTACTAACAGTGAATGTCACGTTAGTTTCCGCAACTTTATAACCATGAGGGCGCCTCTCCTATAACCATGTTGTACGAGATCTAATACCTAATATTTCTGTCTATCACTATCGTCGTATTATTACTTTTCATCTATTCTCGTATAATTAATGTTTATCACTACTTACTGATCATGCACTCCGGTGTGTCATTACTAGGCTTAAATATATTCTTTTTATTTAGTGACTGACTAAACCTGGGGGTAAAAAATGACTTATTTAGTGACTGACTGAACCCGGGGTAAAAAATGACTAAATACTAATATTGTCATCTATTTGAAGAAACTAGGTAAATTTAGCCTTGTTCAATTTAAAAATATGAAATGGATATTAGTGGTGAGAAAGTATCTGTCCTCGTGTGCTACTTCCTCACTTCCTTCAGGAACTGCGATTTCGAAGTCCTGGTCCCCCTTTTAGCTGGATATTTTCAGTCCGTGGCTTGCCTGGGGTGAAAGTTGGTGAGGGCACTAATAATAGATTACTCCGGCGTCAGATTTATTGACGATGGTTATTTGTCATCACAGAAATACACGGTTACAATATGTTTCGTGGATAGAGAATTTGAACCCAAAACTGACGATATCAATATTCACTTCCCGCATCTAATGGGACCTGGTGTCCGACAACAAAGTTATTAGATAGCCGAGACATTCAACGGCAGTTTTACTAACGGTGAATGTCACTTTAGTCTGGGGAACTTTATAACCATGAGGGCGCCTCTCCCTTGTCCGTAATCTCATACCTAATATTTCTATCACAAGCGTCATATTATTACTTTTCATCTATTCTCTTATAATTACTGTCTATCTCTACTCATTGATCATGTACTACGGTGTCTCAATACTAGGCTTAAATACTTATTCTTTTTATTAACCGATTAACTGAATCCGACGTAAAAAATTACTAAATGCCAGAATTGTCATACTATTTGAAGGAATTGGGTACATTTAGCCTTGTTCAATTTAACGCGATCCAATTTCACTGCAAAAACGAAAATATGACTGCTGGCATCCAGAATGTCACTTGCCAGCAGCTGAAGCTGAAGCTGATCGGTGATAATACGAACTTAATATTATTAATATAAAAATGTACTGAAGGTTTAGTAATGAAATTATGTGGAAAAACAAGAGTATTTGCACCTATTTCAATGTATAAGCACGATGATCCAATTACAATGCAATCCCAAGAAGTTGTAGCATGAGAATTCAGGCTGTCACTAGTAGGCAATTGAATATATGCATTATAGCTAAAATTAGGAACAAAATTGCTTATATTAAACAATTAATTAATATCATTGCCATTTATGTAAATCAAGATGGTCTTTATTGAATATTTAAATGCAAAAATTGTGATTAAATTATATTTGTATTGCTTGAACGAAATTTTACTACCGCATTCGAACTAGTACAAATGCATTCGAGAGAAGTTTATGTTTGAAGAGAAGTAAATCTTTCACAAGAAACACTAATTTATACGAATTTTCAAACATCTCCAGATAGAAGCAACTTTTTTGTGAACTCCTAAGAAAACATTCAATTTATGAGGACATTGTGGATAAATTTCAAATTCATTGAAAGAGCGACCTAACATAAGAACTAGGACAGTCTTGCATGTTCATTAATATGTACAACCTTTGACACAAAAAATAAATTAATAAAAAAGACAAAATGAAAATATATAATAAATTAGCCAGCTTCAAATTCTGTGTTGAAAAGAGAACCTTGGGAACGCTTGTAAACGTTATTCACAATGCACATGCATTGGGTTTTTTGCCTGTAAACGTAATGTACAATCATAAGCATCTGGAAAGAGAACATTAGGATAAAGCAGAATGGCCCAGCATTTAGTAGTCATGCTCTTCTGCATAAGCTCCCAAGTTCAAATACCACACAACACTTTTGTTTTATTTTTTATAACTGATTTTACAAGCTACATGTAGAACATCATGTTGCCTTAATATCACATATTTTCATGTATTATTTGAGCTTTATGGCATTACATATACACACAAATAAATGTAGAGAGAGATAACATAGCAAATAAAGAGTTGAAATGGTTAATGTGAGAGCAACTTTACAGTTGAAGATAAGTACAATGTATAACCAAATAAGCACAACAAAGTAACTACAAAAATGGAATACCTAATCAATCTATACATGTACTTACACACATACACTAAACTAAATCTAATCTTGGATGCATCTTTTAAACCAGAGGATCAAGTGATTCTTTTTGTAAGTATAATTGGTTAAACAGGGTGGTAATGATAAAATTATTGTAACGGTTCACAATTATGAAAAATAAATAATTAACTACAATCATGGCTGTGTGGAATTTTGATGTATTAATAATTCACCATGGATGTGTGGGACCCAGACTGCACACTGTTCATACCATGCTGTAATAATGTGTATACTAACTCTCATGCCATATTAGGTAAGTATTTACTTCTATTGTGCTCCAAACCTATATGCAAGTTTAAACTCCTTTTTAGAGTTATTTAAATAATTCTTTCGCTCTACTTTAGTGATTCACAGATATATCTTCTTGCAAGAATTATGCTGTAATTTACCTGTACTGCATTCAGCATGAATTTCCTAAAAAATTACTAAAAGTTTTATGATGTCATTGCTAAGATAAATTTTGCAGCATAACCACAGATAAATTAGTATTATTCTCTGAAAAACATTTAATTACTAAAAAATTATTCATTGTGTGTTATGTTTATTTTATATAGTTTGTCATTTAGAGTTATACTATCAATGCTAACCATGCTGATTTAAGTTACCATAAATAGAAGAAGGGAATTACTTGTCACTTGGTCTTATTCTTTTCATTTCACTAAAGTGTGAAACTTATCATTTATTCTTTAAGAATAATACAAGTAAACATTTTTTTTGTTGCCACCCTTAAACCATGATGAAGTATAGGACATGAAGGGGGGATATGTTAATTGGTCCAAAACTGACCCTGAGCTAGCTATGCAAACTATGGGACACCTATATAACCTATAACAGCTAACAAACTGAACCCTATTAGCTGTTGGTAACTGTATCCCTAGGGCTCACAAACCATGTCACATAATCGGCCACAACAGCAGAGGGGGTATAGAGCACGTTAATTGATAACATACTCTGTATATGGGAAGTTTAAGTCAACATGTAATTTCACCAGCTCAGTAATCAGAAAAATCAAATATCTCTCACTTTCTTGGAATTAAGAGAGAAGTGTACTGCCAAAAACACTCAAAAACAAACTTCAACATCATGGCTTATAAAAGAAAGTTGCAAGTGAAACAACAAAACAGTGGTAGCATATTCTCTCTGTGCATGTATGCCCTGGCCCTATGTCAGATATTGCCCAGCCAACAGAGAAATCAATTGGGACATGGAAGTAGCTGGTTCCAGATGTTGCATGTTCTGGGCCACCTTTCACTGAACTAGTAATACTGCCACCTAACAGGAGCATGTGAGAGGATTGTATCAGTAATAACTCCCACCACACAGGTTCCATTGGCTGTCAACTCTAATCTTCACCACACATCCAAAGTTTAGTGCAGGGATTCTTATTTTGATTTAAAGTAAAACACTAAAAATCATGTCGTCACATTAAAATTCTCTTTAAGTGCAGGATCCTGGGGGATAGTCACTTGTGGCTGCCATATGCAATCCCAAGAAAGAACCTGTTAATTAACAGATAACTCTCGGAAAGGTTATCTTTAACCTTGAGGTGCTATAACAATGACAAATAAAAGACAGCAGTGATACATGCAGATAACTAGAGATCCCTTACCTTGAAGTCTTGATGAGAAATCGCAGATGGTGAAGAGTAATGCTGGTGATATGTGCAGTTTTTAGCCCTTGGATGTGTATATATACTGTAAAGATGCAAATTAAAACATGAATGTGTATTCTCTTAAAATTATACATATATTTACTAGATAAACTTCTATATAATATTGTACAGTTTTAAATTTAAAGCAAAAAGTGGCATTACACCTTCAAACTACTGATGTAGGGAAACTTGAGCACAGGGAATACAAAAAAACCTGGGAGTCCTATTTTCATCACGTAAAATATAACTTTAGTAAAGAGTTTGGTAGAGATGAAATCTTGGTGAGAAAACAATAAATCTGAGAGACAATGGTGACTGATGGTAATAGTGAGGCTGAGTAGCACAGGAGGAGGAAAATGATGACAGCAGTGTGCCATTTGCATGATCATAATGAGAGTTTTTCTTTTTAACTTGAATACATCTTTTGTGAAAGGAGTGATATACATAAAATGAACTTGGATAATTATGTGATTAACTATTATAAAGGAATATTTTCTTATTGAAAATTTAAAATGCATCAGAGGGACTATGGTTCTAAAGTGTGTCAAAACTGCCAAATATCATTAATACTCAATTTCCAATTATTTCATAATTGCTATAAATGAAGACAAATGGACAAATGCATATACTCAAGGTATTCCTAAGAAACTTGTGGGAAAGTATTCTGATTATTTCTGTTCTATGGTTACTAACTTCTTCAGAGAAACTATACTTTAGCTGCAAATACTGTTTCCAGTGTGTTGAATGCTACTAAAAGATTGTAAATTATAATTAAACATTACTTTAGTACAACACTGAAAAGTACAGCTTGTATATACCTACATATTATATATAAAACAAATCAGCATAATTATTCAAATTTTAATTATATCAATGTAATAACCAAGCTTCCTAAGCAAAGACTGACCAGACACCCCAGTTTTTACATTAATATCCTACTGCCCCTAGTAAAATCTTCATGACATGTAATTGTTCCAGTTTTTATCGAAAAGCAAAATGAATACAGTATTTTTTAAATTATTTATTTTTACTATTACCAATAGCACTAAGATTATAAAATTGTATATTTTCACAATAAAACAGGACATCACTAGACAGGACATATGTTACAATTTCGACTCAATTTTTTTAAAATGTTAATATTTGACACCACTGTTACAAAAGTTCACTATGTTTTATACATCACTAGATGTTTGGCCTAATAGTACTGCAATGATTTGGAAGTTTATTCTGCTATCTGTAAGGCAGTTGCAATAGCATTGAGGCATTGCTTATTGGTATTTTGCATAATCTGGTATATTGAGGCAGAAACAAGTTCCCAAGAAATTTAATTTGTTGCCTTAGTTATCTGTTCTGAGAATAGCAAATCAGTTTTTATTTTGAAGTGCATGCAGACAGATTGTGTAACATACTAACACTATGGAAGTTGTGTGAACAACAGTCTATTGCAAAACACATTCAGCACTTTAAAAGACTTAATGTATCACTTAAAAAGGCATGAAACATACAAACAAAATAAAAGTTTAACTGTAATTGCTTATATGCATATAAGGTGATTACAATGATTCATAATAAAGATTATATTTTTCAAAAAATAATTAACTATAGACTTACAACACTAGAGGAAATTAAAATTACCACAGAATGCAATTAAATATATTTACAAAAATAGAACTTTTTATCATAAGTATTGTCCTTAATATATCATGGAAAAAGTATAAAATATAATTCTGGAAATAATTCTTTCAAGAAAGAATTAAAAAAAAAACTATTTAATTTATAAATGTCCTTACAGAATGGAAGACTTGTTCCTTCAATAATAAAATATATGTATATTCAGGTTGTATTATAATTAAGCTAGTATATCCTATTCATTTTTTACTACAATAAGTGTAGCTTCTAACAATGCTCGATGCTTGTAATACAAGTTAAACAAGCACCAAATAAATAAATTAAAAATTCTGACATTATACTATTTCATGCATTTGAGCTGCATGTTAAAATATGTAATTACTTCTATAGCCTGTATTTGCTTTTATTGTACTATGTTATATTGTGACAACATCTATTGCTTGTTGTAAGCTTAATGGTAAGTAAAGAATCTTATCTTAAAAATCCATTAAATGACTTGGGATCTATATAAAACATTTAGGAATAAAAAAAATTTAAATATAATTTAAATAACTGTAAGCTCACAAGCAGAAATGAATGCTGCAGTGCAGTAGTTAATAAATAAATTTTAAGTACGAAAATGCAGAAATATCTTTAAACAATGAGGAAACATAAAAAGCTGAAACAAGAAGAGGATGAAACTTCATTATGTGCATTGACCAAATACAACATTCTTAAAATAACACTCTCTCCTACTTTTCGTAAGTACAAACCACATGGACACAATAGTTGGCATAAATTAATCAATTCATATGTATATACATACATATACACATAATAACCTAGATCTCACCTAGGAAATATAGCCTATTATATTTCAATATAATAAAACAAGAAACAGGCAAAAATTTGCAACAAGATACAATAATATTAAGTATTAACAATCGAGAGATACAACACCCTGCAGATGTAGCAAATGTGTTTAATGATTATTTTCTTAATGTAACAAAAAATTGAAATTTATATTCTGGTTTTGAATAATTGAGTCAAATTTGTAACACTTACATCACTAATAGCTTTCCTCTTTTAAACTATTAGCGATGTAAGTGTTACAAATTCAACTCAATTATTCAAAACTTATATTAAACATCACTGTTACAAATGTACACCATATTTAACGAAATTGACGAAACCAAAAATTTGTACAAATTCTTATGGTGAATAAATCTGAATCTGAATCTGAATCTTAACTTATATTCCGGTGATAAAAAAAATGCTTTAAAAATTTTTTCCAATCATCAACTCCCCGTCAAAATAATGAATTCATACCAGGTATCACTACCCCACTAGAAATTAGTAATATTATTAGAAAACTAAAATCAATACTCTTCTGGCTATGATGAGATCAACAGCAAAGTCATCAAGGCCTGTGCAAAGGAAATTAGCACCCCTCTTAGTCACTTGTGTAATGAATCTTTAACATTGGATGTATTTCCCGAGAGGCTAAAATATTCAATAGTGAGGCCTTTCTTCAAAAAGGGAGAAAAAATAAATGTCTCTAATTACTGACCTATAGCTATTTCACCTAATTTTCTAAGGTGTTTGAGAAAGTAATGGCTTTACCATTACCTTAAAGTAACAATATTCTAGTTAGTGATCACTTTGGCTTTTCAACAGAAAATGCAATATATAAATTCACTAATGAAATTTTAACTGCATTTAATGAAAGAGCACATGTAGAAGGAATATTTTGTGACTTAGCAAAGGCTTTTGATTGTGTCAATCATGAAATTCTGATAGATAAATTAGCTTTCGATGGAATAAAAAAACCAATATTACCTTGACAAAAGGAAACAGAAAGTAGTGATAAATTGTCCCTTCAAAAATAAAAACAATGCATTAGAGTGGGGAATGATTAACCATGGAGTGCCTCAAGGATCTGTTCTGGGTCCTCTTCTTTTTCTGATATATATATAAATGATCTCTCCTTATCTGTCCAAGATATAGGAAATACTATTCTATTTGCAGATGACACAAGCGTATTGATAAATGGAAAGAGCCTTAATGATTGTGCCATTAAATTAAATCTGGTTCTCAGTTCATTGTATGTATGATTCAAAGCAAACAAATTGTTTGTAAATCTAGATAAAACAAATGTTACGAAATTCATTACTCACAGATCTCCAGGTCCACAAATACAGATAGGATATTATAATAGTGTACTTTCACAAACCAAATATATTAAATTCCTTGGTTTAATAATTGATAACCGTCTGAATTGGAAAGATTGCATTAATCTTATTACACCTAAACTTAGCAGTGCATGCTATGCAATATGTGCATTAGTAATGTTGGAGTCAATTAAGACTTTAAAACTAGTTTATTATGCTTATTTCAACTCAATAATGAAGTACAGTGTAATATTTTGGGGAAATTCAGTTAAAAGTGAATGTGTCTTCCTGTTACAGAAAAAAAAATCATACAAATAATCACTGTTACACATAGCAGACATATGTGCAGAAACCTCTTTAGGAAATTTGAAATTTTAACTCTTCCTTGTGAATATATTTTATCCCTCATGAACTTTTATATAAGAAATAAACAAAAATTTTTTAAAAATCAAAATATATATGACAAGAATACTAGACAAAAAGCAAATCTACATCACCCAACTTCAGCACTTTCATGCCATCAAAAAGGTGTTTATTATGAATGCATTTTAATGCACAATGCTCTTCCCTCTAGCTTAAAAGTCTTAATAAACAATGATAATACCTTTAAATCTGCTCTTAAAAGTACCTATGTAAAAAGGCCTATTATTCTGTAAAGGAATATAGAGTAACAATATTATACTGCACAACATAATGTATATGTAAACATGTATATAATAAAATTTGTGTGAATTAAGTGACTTGTCTGTTTTTGTTGTTTGATTGTATTGTTCTAGGTGTTATTTTTTATTTTTATTGTAATTATTTATGTAGTTGAAGACAAATTTTTGTAAATATAGATTTAAAGATACTGTGGTAACTGTATATGACAAGTTCCATGTTCGTAGGTCTCTGTGGCTGCTCCACGAACTTGCTGAATGTCCAGGAACTAACTAACCTCAAGGGAAATCGGGAGACCCAGTGGTTTACTGTGGCTTTCGAAGACCTGAAGGCCTCAGTTTATCTTCTTTTTATCAGTACAAACCAAATAACACAACAGTTGGTAAAAATGGAATTCTAATCAATGCCTATGCACAAACTTAAACCTAACCTCGAGTGAATCCTACATATCAAGAGACCCATGGGTTTAGGTGGTTCTCTTAGGCCTGAAGGCCTATGTTCATCTCCTTCTCATAAGTACAAACTAAATAAACACAATAGTTGGCAACAACAGAATTCCTAATCAATTCAATAGATCTAATCCTTCGAAGGACCCAGTGGTTTATTACTTTTGTAATAATAACTCCACCTACTGCTTACATACATGGAAGGGACATTTCGATGTGGGATGAATATACTGCAGTTTCAAAGAAAAGAAAACTGGAGCTGTATACAGCAGAGTCTCAACTTTGAAGCGTAATACAGATGTAGATGTTCTTGTTCTTTGGATCCCCTGGACAGGAGGGCTCAAAGATGTTGAACAAATTATAAATCATTCAACCTATCATTTGCAATAACAAGTATGGCATGCAATTTTATAACCATTAACAATATAGATCAACCACCATATTTAACAACATAAAATTAGAGCAATAGTGATTAATTCATTATTAAATATACTACAAGGAAAGTTCCCCCTTAATCACTTATGTAATGAATCTGTAACATTGGGTGTATTTCCTGAAAGACTAAAATATTCAATAGTGAAGCCTTTGTTCAAAAATAGAGAAAGAAATAGTTCTAATTATAGAACTAGAGCTATTTCATCTACATTCTCTAAGGTATTTGAGAGAGTAATGTTCAGCAGGCTGTACTATTACCTTAAGAAAAGAAATTTGAACAGAAAATGAAATCTATTAACACACCAATGAAATTTTAACTGCAATATTTAAAATGGTTTATATCCTACCTTGACAAAAGGAAACAGAAAATAGTAATAAACTGTCCCTTTAAAAATAAAAAGTGCATCAGAGTGGGGAATGATTAACTATGGAGTGCTGCAAAGATCTGTTCTGGGTCCTCTTTTTCTGATATATATAAATGATCTATCCAAGATGTAGGAAATGATGTTTTATTTGCAGATGACACAAGCATATTGATAAATGGAAAGATCCTTAATTATTGTGCCATTAAACTAAATCTGGTTCTGAGTTCATTGTGTGTATAGTTCAAAGCAAACAAATTGTCTCTAAATCTAGATAAAACAAATGTTATGAAATTTATCACTCTCAGATCTCCAAATCCACAATTATGGATAGGATGTAATAACAGTGTACTTTCACAAACCAAATATGTTAAATTCCTTGGATTAATAATTGATAACCATCTGAATTGGAAAGTGAACATGTCTTACAGAAAAAGTTATGCGAATAATCGCTGGTACACATAGCAGAAACCTCTTTAGGAAATTTGAAATTTTAACTCTTCCTTGTCAGTATATATTATCCCTCATGAACTTTTATATAAGAAATAAACAAAAATTTGTTCAAATCAAAATATGCATGATTCAAATAAATAAATAAATATATATTTCAAATAAAATATACATGAGAATACTAGACAAAAAGCAAATCTACTGAGACTAGCTTCAACGCTTCCCTGCCATCAAATAGGCATTTATTATGAATTGATTTTAGTACAAAATCCAATTTCCTCTAGCCTAAAAGCCTTAATAAATAATGATAATTCCTTTAAATCTGCTCTTAGAAAATACATAAGTAAAAAGGCCTATTATTCTGTAAAGGAATATATAAGTAAATATATTATAAAAATACTGCAATGATTTTATATCAATGTATAAGGTATATACTACAATTTGTATGATTAAGTAGCTTGTCTGCTTTTATTGTTTGGTTGAGGTGTTCGTTTTAAATTTTTTTGTAATTATTTACGTATATGTATACACATTTTTGGAAATGTAGATCATATTCTACTTTGGTAATTGTATATGAGAAGTTCTAACTTCATAGGTCTCTGTGACTGCTTTGTGAACTCACTGAATGGTCCAGGAACTGAACTAAACTACACCAAAATTAAAATATTCATTCCTATTATAGAAGACGTGAATAATTAAAAATGTCTTTAATTTTTCTCTAGACATTTGCACTTCTGTAAAAGACCCACCAACAGATTAATGCTAATTTGGTGAAATTATATAATAATTTCATTAACTATACTATACCAAAACTAAAATAATTGCCCATATTATAGAAGATGTGAGTATTTAAAAATTCCTTTAATTTCTTTTTTGAAAAGTTTGCTCTTCTGTGAATTACATTTACGTAACGATTTCAGTGAAACTGGGAGACCATTATAAACTTGTCAATAGCTGCCTTTCTGGAAAAGTGATAATGAATTTATTGGTCTATTCAAGTCAACAGTATGTCTGGGTCGGTCCTGGTGGTGTAGTGGTAACCATACTTGCCTTCATACTTGCCTTCTAAACCCAAGGTCGCAGGTTTAAACCCGGCCAGGATCGTTGGATTTTTTCGGGTGTAAAAATCCTAAGTATGGCTTCCTTTGGAAGGGAAGTAAAGCCATGGTCCCATGTTGTACATTTACGGCACAAAAAAGAACCTCAAGCTTGAAAGAAGAGGTCTCTGAGCAAAATTTGTCGATCGTTTCACGCCCTAAAATGAATGGGACACTGATGACCTGAGATGTTAAAGAGTGTCTTTAAATAAAACAAATAAAAAGATCAACAGTATGTCTAGTGTTATGTAGAGATAAGTTCAGATTCAAGTTATCTAAGTTGTCATCAGCCACAAAGCTCATGAGAGATATATTCTGCATTTAGAGATTCAGGTAATCGATATTATTGTATGATTTAGTTGAACTACACACTCCTAATGCTTTATTTGTCATAATGTATAGAACTGGTTTTGAAAACATTTGGTGCTCATCATCAGCCAGGGTAAAATCCAACTGTCGGATCATTCGTTGAGCTGTGGGAATGTGTATTCTGCTCTGGTGGTGGTGTAATAAACTTGTAGTGTATGTTTTCATCCCCAGCAGTGTCGAAATTCATTAGACTGTCTTTGTATTTGTAGATGTAGATTTTCTCCCAGGTTGCTAGTTCCATAGGTACTTGTACTGATTTTAATAATTTTACTTTATTCATTATGTCATGATTTTGCTTGCAAAAATGATCTGCTACTGCTGATTTCTCTATCTGCTTGTAATTTTATGTTCCTGAAATGTTCCTTTAAAATCAGTACAAAGACCTACAGAACTAGCAACCTAGGAGAAAATCTAGATCTACAAATACAAAGACAGTCTAATGAACTTCCATACTGCCAGGGATGAAAAACTACAAGTTTATCACACCACCACCAGAGCAGAATAGACATTCCCACAGCTCAGCAAATAATCCAACAAGTTAGATTTTAGCCTGGCTGATGATGAGAACCAAGTTTTCTGGAAACTAGTTCTATACATTATGACAAGTGAAGCATAAAGAGTGTGTAGTTCAACTAAAGCATAAAATAATATCAATTATATTATTGGCTTCACTGTGCAAGTTCCAAATTATATTTTAATTTTAATATTCAGGTACTTAAATAATGATCTGCATGATTGTTGAATACAAACACCACTGAGGATTCCAATTCCTCTTTTTTGTAGTGTGAAGGTTCTTACTATGAGAACACAGTTACCCCATAAAACCATTCCATATCTCACAATCAAATGAAAATGTGCATAAAACATTAACCTTAATGCATTTTGGTTTCGAAGATTAACCAAACTTCTCAAGGCAAAGCACACAGAGCTCAACTTTGAAAATTTGCTCTCTATGTTTATCCAAGTTAGCTCTTTGTCAATTTCTACCCTCAAGATCTTGGTATGAGGAACTTTTCTAATAGTGTTACTAATATTAAATTCAGATATTTTTATTTTTAATTCTAAATTAGAGAAACTTTTTTTTTATCAAAATCTAGTGAAAATTTATTTGCTTCAATTTAGCGTTTCAAATGCCTTTGAGGCTAAACTTGAAAGTTGAGCATATGAAACAAGCATACTGGTATCATCTGCAAAAAACTGCCTTAGACTCTTTACTTACATTAGGCTGCAATGTAAATCATTGATAAAAAATATAAAAAAGCACAGGTCCCAGTCATGAGCTCTGTGGTACTCCAAGTTTAACAATGCCAGTAACACTCATAATTACTGATAATTTTTAATGTTATTGGTTAAACATGAATTAAACCAATTTAAAGCTGTTTTGTCAACACCATACAAATTTAACATTAGTAACAGCATTATTTATACCATCAGATGCCTAAAATATTTGCAGAGAAAATATGTATATTTCATACTGATAAAATTTCAGTAGTGAAATTAAAAGTGGTATTGCTAGTCGACACCCCCTTCCTGAAGTCATACTGGGATATTGGTAGGGTATTGAGCGACATGTATTTCATGATGCGATTATACATATTACATTAACCTATGATAATACAGTTTAGAGTGAAATAGTTCTGTAGTCCGAGGGTTCACATATGTCACCTTTTTTAAATAAAGGCTTAATTACAGCTATCTGCAGAAAACATGAGATACATGACCACTGACAGATAAAGTTATCTACACTTTATAAGTATTATTAAACATTTTTAAATGTAACCATGTTTATGAACTGAGCCTTTGGTATCTTTACATTCACTAAAATAGAAAATAAAAATAAATAAATAAATAAAGCCTCGAACTACATTAAGTATTTAAGATGTTAATATTTTTCAACAAAACAAAACATGTTAATATTTAAAAACAATTTCGATGTACTAAGCAAATATACAGAATCAACGATAAACAATAGAAAGTTTCATCGATTTTCGTTGACCTTAAAATTTAACGTACGAGGGTAGGCCCATAAGTTTCCAGCCTAACTATTTATGATAAAGGCAAAAACTATATTTCAGTTTTCAATATAGTTACCCTTTATTGCAATAGATTTCTCACATCTTTGAATTAACATTTCAATCCCCCCCCCCCAAATAGTCAGAAGTTTTGTCTGCAAAATGGGCATAAACAGCATCCATCATTTCTTCGTCACACTTAAATTTCCTTCCTCAAAGTTGCTTCTTGAGTTTTGAGAAGAGGAAATAGTCACTGGGAGCTGTATTCAGAAGTTTGTTTCGTTTCATTCTTCGATTTAAAGTTGAGTCACATAAGTGAAATAGTCATTATTATTCTTATCGAGATTAAATGACTAAAAGTAATGGTACATCATTAATTAAATGAAATGTATGACTATTAATAGACAAAGTTATACTGCGTAGTATTTTTAAATGTAAACATTTTATGAATTGCCCTTGGTATCAGGTTTACATCCACTAAAATGGAGAGAAATATCAGAAAGTTTCGAGTTACATCATGTTTTTAAGATGTTCACATGTGTCAAATAAAACTAAATATTTTACTATTCAGAAAAAATTATAATGTACAAAGAAAATAAAAACAATCGAAAGTTACTTTGAATTCCATTGACTTTGGAATTTCATTTAAATGTTACTGTAGTAAAAACATGCAACCAAAATGTTTTCTGAAGGTTATTACAGAGGGCTCATACATACAAATATAATTCTCACACGCACATTACACGAATATTTCAATTTACTATTTTCACGACGATGTTTTTGTTAAATATAAAACATATGCATTATTATAAATACAGTTTATATACTGAATTAATATATCCTTTTATTTTAAAATAGAGAGAAAATTAAACTCAAGAGCGCTTTTTAAACTTCAGTTTTCAAGTATACATTTCCTGGTAATGGTCAAATGTTCGGAAACTGTTTTTCATATTTTATTTAAAGGATATAAACCAAAAATTTCTGGGAAGAAATAAATATTGGTGTCTCTAGCGTATTTTTTCAATTTATGGTTTCAGGTAAAACCCCACTTCTAATGTCGCGAATCCCCCTATTTTCAAGAACTATTTTTCTTATTTTATTAAAATTTTGTATACGAAGTTTTGTTGGGATAAAACGCACATTAATGTCCTGAGGTATTTTGGAATTTTGAGTAAATTCCCCCATCTTGCTAACAGCTCACATGCAATTATTTTCAGAAACTATTTTGCATATGTTATTTCAAAGGCATATTTCGGGTTTCCTTTAAAAAAAAATTACGACAGAGCGATTTTTAAATTTCATGTATTCCCCCCCCCCCTCTTAATAATCTGAATCACTGATTTTCAGAAGCTATTTTTCTCAATTGACTTAAGTGGTATATGCAGAGTTTTGTTAAAAAAAAAACAATGGTGCTGCTAAACAAAACTTATATTTTTGGATTCCTAATGGCCCGATTTCACTTATTTTCAGAAACTACTTTTCATTTTTTTTTTTATTTCAACGCTATATACAGAGATATGTTGCGAAAAAATAAATATTAGTGCCTATAGAACGATTTTTAAATTTTTGATTTCAGGTAACTCCTATCTAACAGTTCGATCTCACCGATTTTGAAAAACCATATATTCCCCATTTATTTCAATGGCATGCATCGCGTTCCCTTTTAATACAAAATTTAAAATGAAGTGGCTCGATATTTTGCTTTAACCCCCACTCGTTTTTACATGTAAACCCCCAAACTGAATAATCTGATTTCGCTGAAATTTCGGAACTATTTTTCTTATTTGATTTAAATGATATATGCTGAACTTTGTCGTTATAAACAACTATTGGTGCTGCTAGAATGATTTTTATATTTTGGGTTTCAGGTAACCCCCCTCCTAATAGTGCGATTTCCCCTATTTTTAAAAACTATTTTTTTATTTCAATGCTATATATTATACAGAAATTCATTTCCAAAAAAACAAATATTAATGCCACTAGAATGATTTTTAAATTTCGCTTTATCCCCCGCTCGTTTTCTCAGGTGGAATTTCCGCTCCTAATAGTCCGCTTTTACTGATTTTTGGAAATTATTTTTCAGAGTTAGCTTGTGGGGAGGGGGAAAATTGTCCTATTAACAGTAAATTTTTGGCTTCAGGTTAACCCAACTCCTAATTGCCCCATTTCCCCTATTTTCAGAAACTGAGTTTTATATTTTATCTAAATGATATATACGGAGATCCGTTGCGAAAAAATAAATATAAATGCCGCTAGAGCGATTTTTAAATTTTGGGTTTCAGGTAAACCCCCCTAATATTTGGATTTTGCCGATTTTGGAAATATTTTTATTCTTTTATTTCAATGGCACATACCGAGTTTGCTTCAAAAACATTAAACATTGCAGCCAGGAGAGGAAGTTTTAATTTTCGCTTCAACTCTCATTCGTTTTTCAGGTATATATACCCAGTCTTAATGAATCGATTGCCCTAATTTTCGGAAACTAGTTTTACAATTTATTTTAAAGAAATCCACCGAGGTTCGTTGAGAAAAAGCAAACATTGCGGCCAATTTGGAATTTTCAATTCCATTAAAAAAATCGCAATAGGTTACCTTTACCCCCACTGATCCAATTTTACTGGTTAACTATCTCTAGGAATCGTTGTTAATTGATGTTTATAGGCCAAGTTTCATTGAAAAAATAAACGGGACTGCTAAAGCTTTAACGGACGCACGTGTGTGTGTGTGTGTGTGTGTGTGTGTGTGTGTGAAAAATAAAATAATTCTTATAAAGGTAACTAACATAGCAATAACTAGAGAAGTATAAAGGGAACAAAACACTTAGTATTCACAAATATTTTTTTTTTTATTTTGAAAATTTCGGGTTCTTTTATGGCAAGAAGACAAGTGAAGTTGGTAAAAACAAATATAATATATCAAATGCAACGTTATATATGGAAATATAAAAAATAACCAACATGAGTGAGTGAGTGACTGACGGGAAGAGGGAGGGATGGAGGGAGGGATGGAGGGAGAGAGAGGGAGAGAGAGGGGGGAGAGAATAAAAAGATATTAATACGTAAGATATAAACCCGGTGGCATACGCGCTTTAAGCAAAAAGAGCTTCCATCTCTGTATAAACTTTCATAACTATGAGTCGGTAATACATCAGTGTTAAGTGAATCATTGAAATCCTTACAGTGAGACGGGACATGTTGGGCAACTGACAAGGTAGACTTGGTTTCAACAGAACGTATATGATTGTTCATACGAAGCGAAACAGTAGAAGTTAAACCAATATAAAATGTTTAGCAAGGCTTGCAAGATATAGCCGCCATCTATCTCACCGCCACGGGTGGCCGAGGAAGTTAAGGGGCGGAATTGTGAGCGGGGGGTCTGGGGTTCGATTCTACACTTATGAGGACTAAGATAGTATTGTAGAAATCGAACCCTGCTCCCACTCACGAGTGCGAGTTTCAACGAACTCCGCCACCGTAGCGCAAATAATGCCTAAAGTACCACACTATCACCGTTTATGTAAAAATTACAATAGTACAAATATTGGCATCTACATGCAGAAAACCTGTTATTGGCACCAATTTCAATGTAAAAATTCCATTCCACAACAAAAACTGAAATTTCGCTACCGTCATTCGGGCTGTACTTGCCGGCAACTATAACCGTCCAGTCGCGGCCTATTACTAATATGTTATTACTCCAAAAGTTTGCTATACTATATGTATTTTCATCTACGTGAAGAAGTTGTGTATTTGGTGACTATTTTAGTAAAAATTGCATTTTTAGGAAACAATCCCACATAATTTCACCACAGGCATTCGTGCTGTTTCCTGGCGTCTACTGAAACTATGAACCAACTATTACTAAATAACTAGTTTTGACATACTTTTCAAAAACAGCTGCATAAGCGCACATTTCAATATATAAAAACGGAATCCAATTATAATAAAAAAAGAAAGAAAAGAACGAATAAAAAGTAACTTCCGGCATTAGGATTGTCACTGGCAGGAAATTGGACAAGTGCAGCGCATGTGAAATTATGCACAAAAATTTATAAATGTAAAAATCTATTGTGATAGTATTAAGCAACATAGTCCTTGGCACTTACATAACTATAAAATTGGGCGATTTAATTCCACGTCTGGCCCAAGAACGTAAATTCCACTACCTGCATTTGTGCTGTGATCCCAAAATAATTGACGTAGACAATACGAAAAAATACAAAAACCAAATATTATTTTTAAAAAATACAGATCGCACTAGTAAAGTCATGTGCAGAAAAGTTGGGTAATTTGATATCAACGAAATGCATAAAAACGAAGCACATATTACATTTCAAAAGCGAGAAAAAATTCCACTACCGGCATTCACGACGTCTTTGCAGACAATTGAATATGAGCTACATTGTTTAAACTACGAAATATTAGTGTAATTCAAATAGCATTGTCATTCCTGCAGAGAAATTGAGTTCTTTTTGCCTGTTCGAATAAAATATAGAGCGAATTAGTTGCATTTCCAACGCACTAACAAAATTTAAACTACCGCCACCCTGAATGTCACTGGCAGGTAGCTGAAGCCGTGCTATATCGCTGATACTACAAACCAATTATTACTGTACAAAATTACATAAAGACTAGTGCTGACATCTAAGTGATCTATGTGAATAATAATAACAATAACAAGATTAATATTCCTCCTATTTCAATGTATAAACACTGTGACCCAATTACACTTTCACTGTAAGAAGAGCAATTTCAATACTGGCATTCGGGTTCTCACTGGAAAGCACCCAAATATGAGTAGTATACCTGGTGGAAAAATCGCCTTGTAATTTATGTGAATCAACATGATTTTAGGCTCTTATTTAAACATAAAAATGGGTAATCTTATATCTCCACAGCAAGAATTGAAATTTCACTGCCAGCATAAAAACTGTCACCTGCCGGTTACTATGGCAGTGCAATATCGGTGAGACTACAAACACAATATTATTAATGTAAAAAAATTACTAAACTCTGGTATTGTTACATATATAGCAAAATCTCAGTCTTTAGGATAGTTAAATTTAAATACAAATTGATCCTATTAGAGTCGCACTACAAAAAGAAAACTTCACAACCGACATTGGGAATATCACTTGCTGGCACTTGGCAATGAACCATCGGTGAAACTATGAACCAAATATTTATGTAAAAAGCTACTGTGCACCTAGTATTCAGATATATGACGTAAGTCATTCGTATCTATTGCAATGTATAAAAACGTAGTTCCATTTGCTCTTCAACCGAAGGAAAAGAAGGTTCAATAACAGCATTCGGGTTGTCGCTGGTAGGCAGCTGAATATGTGCAGAATCGCTAATATTACGAAAAAAAGTTTATGCATTTAAACATTTAAAAACTAGTATTGTCATTTATGCAAATATACCGTATTTTGGGGTATCTATTTAAATGTAAAATTGGGTATATAAATATATTTCCGCCGAATCACGGAATTTCACGACGGGCAAAAAAATACATCCTAATGATTAAGCAATAAATATGCCAGTATTTATGTGAATCAACGTGTTCCTTGGCTGCTACTAATACGTAAAGACTGGGTGCAATAATGATTTTATTAGCGGTATTTCTGATGTCACTCCGAATACTGAAGCTTGCAATATAGGTTTAGCTACGAACTAAATGTGTTGTATGGCTTAAATTACGAATTAAATTATATTAATTCAAACAATTAACTACTAGAATTAACATTTTATGTATATAAAATAGTTTGGGCTTCTATTTATATGCAAAAGTTGGTAGATCGAATTGCATTACTTCAGAAACAGTTGAAATTTACTACTGGCATACGGGGCTTGTCAACTGCCGGATATCAGAGCAGTAGAATATACGTGGAAATACAAACCATATTTCTATGAAGAAATTCCTTCTAATTCAACTGAAAAATACTAAGATCCAATTACAGTTCCTGCACAAGAACGAAAATTGTACTAATGGCGGTATCGATGATGCTACGAATAAATATTAATGTAAAAACGTACTAAACTAGTACCATTGACAGCTATGTGAAGAAAAAAAAATTCACGACAAGTTTAATGTAGAAAATGGAGAGATATTTCAAACGCTAAAAAGGACGTTAAACTAATGGAATTTGGGTTTTCACTGACAGGTAGTTGAAAATGTGCACAATAAGTGAAATGCCAACTCATATTAATTTAAACAATCAACCAATGTTACTTCGCTTATGTTAATGAAAATAATGTTTGCGGTTATTTAAACGTAAAAAATTTTAAACGTAAAAAATTTTATATCAAATATTGTTTTTTGATATAAAAATCGAAATTTTACCAGCAGCATTGAGGCTGTTACTTACCGGCTACTGAACCAGAGGAGTGTTTGTGATTCTAGGAACCAAATATTTATTTAAAAATTACTGAACGACTAGTATTATTATATATGTAGAGAAACAGAATTTGGTGCCTATTTCAAAGAATAGTCATGATGAATTAATTATATTTCTATCACAAAAAAATGTAAAGGTGTTTATTTTAAAAGCTTTTTTATAATTCTGGACTCGTCTGAACCACTGGCAAGAAATGAAATAGAAATGCTCTAGCACTCTTTCTCACTGGACACAGGTTCTTTTATGGCCATCACGCAAATTTAATAACTAGTTAAATCCTTCGCGTTGCTGTTTTGTTGCTTTCCCGGGACACTTTGACACTAAATTTACCATGGCGACTTCAAGCTTAATAATTTACTCGTCAGAGTGACGAAAAAACAAATATTTCGCTAACACAGAATACGGTTCTAGACTCGTCGAATATTAGCAACTTGATGAAATATTAGAAGCTGTGTAAAAACTCCGTACTACCGCTCGATGAACTGTTTGCGACTCCATGAAACATTTCCAACTCCCCGAATACCGATGGATTTGGTTATTTAAACGTTCTTAAAGCGATGATTCCTGTATTCAAAATAACACTCTAGAAGCCTCCTAAATTTTATCTTCTTATTGGCTAGATAACTGGATTTCAGAACCTTCTGGAAGCTCTAGATTAGAAAACAAGCATTCTGATTAGCTAAAATTCCCCTTTAGTTTTTAACTGGGCGAGTGTTATCCAAGCTACAGTTGGAAGATTGAACTTTTTTAGAAATCGAGAGAGACACTTCAGCTTTATATCTATATCGCAGTTCCAAGGACTTTTCCAGACGACAATAATAAAAGGATCGTGAGAAGGCAATACTTGGCTTTACCACTGACTCCGGAGAGTCGTGAACAAACATACAACTTTCAGTCTAGATCAGCAATGTTGTATGATGAAATTGCTCTTATTACATATACTTATTCATTTATCTAATGTGTATATTACCACTCGGCACTGTACTTATTTTCCGAGAATTATTATAGCACTATAAAGTTATATACATAGAAAAGAACATACATTATTAACAATTAAATGCCAATACTTCCTAATTATATTTCCCTCTTTCTACCGGAGTCGAAGTTGGGTATCCCGCTTGAAGTATTAATGCAAAAATTTATTAAAGTACTAAATTATCATCTATATCAAGAAACTAGGGAAATTTAGCCTGTTCAAGTTAAAAATATGAAATGGATATTAATGGTGAGAATACTGTTTTGATTCATGGCAATTAAGAGAGGATGATTATTAGATGACATTTAAGCAACGGGTTTTGAAGTATCTGACCTCATCTGCGCCTTCCTCACTTCCTTCAGGAACTGCGATCTCGAAGTCCTGGTCCCCCCTTGTAGCTGGGTGTTTACAGGCATGGCTTGCCTGGGGTGAGAGATGTTGGAGAGAGTACTGGTAAGAGATAACTTCGGCGTAAGATTTATTGACGATGTCTGTCGTCGTCGTCACAGAAACACACGGTTACAATATGGATGGAGAGAGAGAGACTCTGAAACTAAAACTGGCGATGTCAATATTCACTTTCCGCGTCTGATGGGGACCTGCTGTCCGACAGCAAAGTTATTAGATCAGCTGAGACATTCAATGGCAGTTTTCCCTAAAGTAGAATGCCACGTTTGTCTCGGGAACTTTTAACCATGAGGGCGTCTCTCCCTTGTGCGCGATCAAATACCTAATATTTCTATCACAATCGTCGTAAATTAATTTTAACCTATTTTCGTATAATTACAGTCTATCACTACTCAGTGATAGAACCTGGCGTAAAAAAAAAAAAAAAAAAAAAAAAATTACTAAATACTAGTATTGTCATCTATTTGAAGAAACTAGGTAAGTTTACACTTGTTCAATTTAACAATGTGGCACAATCTCACTGCAATAACGAAAATATGACTGCCGACATCCAGAATGTCACTTGTCAGCAACTGAAACAGTACAGCATCGGTGATATTACGAACTTAATATTATTAATGTAAACATGTACCGAAGGTTTAGTAATGAAATTATGTGGAAAAACAGAGTATTTGCGTCTATTTCAATGTACAAGCAGGGCGATCCAATTACATTGCATTCCAAGCAAGAAAAATTCTACCACGATCATTCAGACTGTCACTGGTAGGCAACTGAATATATATATGCTTTATAGCTAAAATCAGGAACCAAAATTTCTTATATTAAGCAATGAACTAATATGATTGCCATGTATGTAAATCAAGATGGTCTTTATTGTGTACTTAAATGAAAAAATTGTGATTAAATTATTTTTGTACTGCATGAACGAAATTTTACTACCGCATTTGGACTGTCACCTGCTGGCTAATTAAGCAATGGGTTTCAATTGAAAATACCAATTAAATATTCATATAGAATATACTCGTATGTATACACACATGCATCTATGAGGCGAGTCTGGGCCATTTCATTTACCCATTTCAATGTAAAAATACGGTGATCCAATGAGAACCGTAATCTCACTACCGGAAAACTATGAATCAAATATAAATTAAAAATTACTAAGCTACTAGTATTGGTATCTATATCAAGACACTGGGTCTTTGGCTTATTTCATTGCAAAAATAGCGTTATCCTACTACATTTTCACTGCAAGAACAGAAATTTCACTATCAACACTTGGGCTGTTACCTGCCAGTAATGCAAGTTCGTTTTTCCAATGTAGCTCTGATCACAATATGCACATTTGGAATATATGAGAAATTTAAAGATTCGGAGAAAAGAACACTTTAGGAACATTCGGTTAAAACAGGTAGACAAATCAGCAATAAATAGCAGCTCATTTTTGGAATAAAAATCATGAGATAAAATCAGAAGTCAAATTACTGAAACAATTTCACAACCCAATAGAACTATCCACTTGGGAGAGAATTTTCATTAAAAAAAAAAAAAAAACAAGAATAATAATGAACTTTGATTTTCCGCTGCTGGATGAACTCAGCAAGTTTCTACTGGAATCACCAGATACCGCCACAGGAACACATGGGTATCCATCCACCGTTTGGAACGACACTCAGTCAACAGCAGCCGATGATGGGAGGGACCTCTCCAGAAACTAATCCACTTTTTATAAAGTGGAGTTAGTGTTTACAAGTTGAATACATTAATGTATGAAATCTAGTATTTTTCATGTTTATTTGTGAAATTGTCATTAAATCACAAATGCCATGCTTTATTCTTTTTCTCTCCTTTCCTCTTTCTATTTATAAATATGGTTTTATAAACAGATTTACTATATACGACCAAACCAATTAATTTGTTGATTGCACCCACAAACTTACAGCATGAGATAACTAACAGCAACCACCAATAACAATGGGCGCAAGCTTACTCACTCCCAACCCTCACTCAACATCCTTCAAGTACGAGCATCTATACTAATCTCCTAATTTACTGAGAGGGCATTCTGGACCAAATGTCAATTGCATCTTATACCTGTATGCCTATCGCTCTTGCATGCTGCATGCAAGCCCTTTACCATTCTCCCCTAAATTTCGGGGTGCTATAACGGCACATGAACATATTTCTCACATCACTCCCTTCATATTATTAGCGCTAATAGCATGGGAAGGCGGTGTAGATTTTTCTTGAATGTTCACCACCAAATTGGGAAGTGGTTCCCTTCCCTCACCTACCGCCACGGGTGCCCGAGGTCGTTAAGGCACAGACTCGTGAACAGGAGATCTGGGTTCGAATACCGCCAGGACCGTTCTCCCCGACTGAGGTTTTCCTCAGTCCTCATAAATGGCAAATGCCGGGGAGGTACCCTAAACTTAGGCCTGGAACGTTTCCTTCCTTAAAAATAAACCCTTTCCCAATATACCATTTCATCCCATATGTCATCAGTGTCCATTGCCTGTGGTGCATCTGTGGCAAAAGCGGGCGTTAAACACCATTCGTTCCCTCATCCTCTCTCCAAATGAAATTCCCTTTTACCCCACTTGCCCTTATGCTCTATTTTTTGCATTTAAATGTAAATATCCAATATAAAAATATTTTAATTTAAAGCTTTAGGACACAAAATATACCTTTTCCTTCTCCGTTCACATTTCCTCTATCTACTTTTTTTTTTTTTTTGATTGATTTATTTATGGACGCTCTTTAACATCTCATCTCATCAGCGTCCCATTCAACTCAGGGCGTGAAACGGCCGACAAATTTTGCTCAGAGGCCTCTCTATCAGGCTTGAGGTTCTTTTTCGTGCCGTAAATGTACGACACGGGACCCACGGCTTTACTTCCCTTTCGAAGGAAGCCATACTTAAGATTTTTACGCCCGAAAAAATCCATCGGTCCTGGCCGGGTTCGAACCCGCGTTTTGGGTTTAGGAGGCAAGTATGGTAACCACTACACCACCAGGACCTATCTATCTACATTCATATATTATATGTTTTAATATATAAAGTCGCAATATATGCAGAAGCTTTCATTTAATGCTTCAGGGTACAAACTATTGCTTTCTTATTTATCCTCTCCTTTTCTCTTCCTTTATAAATATTCTTTAATATGGAAATTAATTTAATGCTTCCAAATACAACATTTTCTTTTCCTTCTACCCCCATGTACAAATTTTATTTTTCTTCCCACTTTTTATTTTAATGGCTTAAGAAAATTATAGATTTATCAGGATAATTCCTAATACTGATATGGTTTTTTAAAAACTTTGTGTAACCAGATTGTTACTTTGAAACATTCTTTGTTCAACAATGACAATTTGATTTTAGAAATAGCCAGAGTACCATATATGCAGTATGTGCTTTTTTAAGTAATGCTACAGATATATCAACAATGGTAACATCATTCTAAGTAGATTCTTTTAAAACTACTTAAACAACTTCATAATGCAATTGAACTTTCCACTTGGGAAAACATTTTCATTACAAAAAATAAGGATAATTTGATGAATTTCGATTTCCCTCCATTGGATGAACTCAGCAAATTCCTAATAGAACCAACAGATGCTGCCACAAGAACATCAAGAGACCCAACCACCACATTTAACAACAGTTTTTCAACAGGCTGAAGATGGGAGGGATCGCTCCCGAAACATATGTCCAAAATTTTATGTAAGTGAATGGAGTTAGTGTGAAAAAAAAAAAAACTGTATTACCTTGTTTATATGGATGCAAAATGTTTTTAACTCCTCCCTCCAAATTATCACATTTTCTCTTTTTATTCTCACCTATTTATTTTTATGCACAGCATGTGGAAGTGTTTATATTTATTGCTTTAGGGTACAAAATGCTCCCCAAAGTTCAAACACATTTATAGGTACATTTACAATATACAGAAGGCTTTTATTTAATGCTTTAGGGTGTAAAAAATGCTCCCTTCTCTTCTCTTTCACTATTCATACATATGCTATTATTTGTAACAATTTTAATTTAAAGCCCTAGGTTGCTCAATGTTTTCTGCCGTGCTCCCTCCAGCTTTCTTCAATCTTTCTCTTTAATGATATACATATATGTTTTGTTTCTGTAAGTGCAACGTTTTCATTTAATGCTCTATAGTACACATTTTTTTCTTCTTCCACATTGTCTACTCTCTCTCTCTTTCTCTCTGTATAATTTACATCTAAATTTACAAAAAATGAAGACCATTTAACTTAACTGCTTAACAATAAAGATTTTATTTTAATTGTATCTCTAGTTTTTTCCATCTATTTATGGATATGTTTGTATATAGAATATATGAAAATGTTTAATTTAATACTTCATGGCATCAAATATTTCCTTATATTTCCCCCCCAAAACGCACACTGTCACTTTTTATAGATATGAGGAAAAAATATTTAATGTTTTAAGGTACCAAATGAACCTCTCTCTTCTTCCTCCATCTTCTCACTCTATCACCCTGCTTATTGATAATCATATTTGCAATATATGGAAAATTTGTTAAATGCTTTAGAATAGAAAATGTATCTTTCCCTTCAGCCATCAACTTCTCCCCTCTATTTGCCCACAAACAATGATATGTAAATCTGAAATAGGTAATAAAAAAAAGTACACAAAATATTTCCTTTCTTTCTCATTATTTATCTCTTTCTGCCCCCCCCCCCCCCCTTTCAAGGCGCCACAGTTGCTTCTATCCAATCTCCCGTAACCTTCTTTCACTCATTTTATATATATTCTTTGTATGAAAACATGCAATATAAAAAAAAAAAGCTCTACATTATAAAATTTTTACTTCCTTTATCCCTCTCAATCTTTTTTTATTGATTTGGTTTTAAATTTAAAATATACTGGAATGTTCTAATTAAATGCTGTAGGGTACAAAAAACTTTTTCTATTTTTTACCCCACTTTCTCTCTCTCTCACTCTTTACTGATATACTTTTAAGTGTAAATTTTCAATATAGGTATTGAAATGTTTTAAATGCTGATTTTGCTTTAGTCCCCTGTCCCCTTCTTTTTCTCTATCTATATTTGTACATGCACATATTTATGGATTTTTCAATATATGAAAAAAACTTTGTTACAATATACTTCTTTCCTTACTCTTCCAACATTCTCCCTTTTATAATTATACATATGTATTTTCTAAATCTATCTATTTATACTTATTCTTTTAATATCAATTAGCAGCATTTGAAACTGCATTTTATTGTTTTATGTTACAAAACGCTATCTTCCATATCCTGGATCTTCTGTCTGTATTTATGACTTGCATTTACATGCTAATGTACAATGTATGGAAAAGTATTTTTAATTCTTTAGGATGCAAAATGTTTCTGGCCTTTCCCTTCTTCTTGTCTCTCACTCTGTATTTATACTTTTGTTTTATATGTTCATTTTCAAATATGTCAGATTTTTAATTTAATGCTTTAGAATACAAAATGTTAGTTTCTCTTTTACCCTCAACTTTTCTACTATATTTTTTTATTTGTTTTATATATATATATATAAAATGCATTTTAATGCTTTAGGGCATATAATTTATAAATTAACATCTATAAATACAAAGAGAAAGAACTTGGATGAAAAAGGAATAAAGTTTCTACCCTTAAGTTAAATTAAAATTGTTCAATATATTGAAAATTGAAATGCCTATTAACAGAGATTTAGAATGAGAAGGAAAATAAAAAAGAGGAGAGGGGTGAGAAGGGTAAGAAGTATTTTGCATCCAAAATAAATACATTTTTTCATATATACAATATGAAAATGTTAATTAAAAAAATGGAGGGGAAGAGAGAGCGAGAGCGAGAAGATGTAGGACAAAGAGATAGATACTTTTTGTACTGTAATGTAATTAATTTCAAATTTTCCACATGTTTCAAATTTACACAAAGAAATATTTCCAATACAGAGAAAGGAGAATGTTAGGGTTAAAGGTAAAGAACCAATTTTATATAACCTAATATTAAATTAAAACATCTTATTTTCGAGAAGCACACATGAGAGCATCATATTTTAGTATAAATAAAATGTGCAAGGTACAAAAAAAACCTATTTAGTAGTGTAAATCATTAAATTAAAACATTCCCATATATTGAACATTAATACAAAAAAGTATATAAATATGAAGAGATGAGAGAAAGTGCAAAACCAGGGAAAGAACCATTTAGTACTCTAAAGCACTACAGTTAAAGCTTTTCGATATATGAGTAATTTACATAAGATTATACACTTGCAACTAGAGAGAGAATGCAGAGGTAAAAACATGAGAAAATATTTTATCCTAATGCATTAAATCAAAGTCTTTCAGTATATCCGAAATTCATATTTAAAACCATATCAATAAAAAATGACAGGGTGAAGTGAAGGAAAAAAAAATAGACATTTTGTTCTCTAAAGCATTAAATTAGAAAATTGCCATATATTGGAAATTTGCATACAAAAGAATATTTGAAAAGAGGAAGAGAAGTTTGAGGGAAAAGGCAAACAAGCATTTGTACATAACTTGTATATGATTTTACATATATGGATGCATTTTAATTTAATGCTTTATGGTATAAAATGAATCCTTTCTTTCCTTGCCTATTTTCTCCCTTTATCTCTCTCTCAAATTCAAATTTATGCTCTCTATGTGTATTTTTCAATAGGTGCCAAAATGTTTTAATTTAATGTTTTGCATCAGAAAATATTTCTTTCTCATACCCTTTTCTACACCTTTTACCACCATATCTATTTCTGCCTCTCTGAATTTATACATGTGCATTTATATCCTATTTTCCCATACATTAGAAGGTTTTAATTTATTTAGAATGCTAAATATTCCTTAAATTCTTACCTCAAAATTCTCCCTTTCTCTCTTTTCCTTCCAATTTATCTGTACATTTACACATTATACGGAAACATCTCAATTTTATGTTTTAGGATCCAAAATGCATATTTCCCATTACTTCCCAACATTTTCCTTACAGCTATATATATATGCTTTTATATATAAATGTGCAATACATTGAAAGATTATAATTTAAGGCATGAATATTACATTTTTTAAAAGCATTTTTCTCTAAATGTTTGCACTATTGTTAAAGACACCACCATATTAACAATGCTAATTTCATGGAATAACGTAATAAATTTATTAATTAAGCTAAACCAAAATTAAAATAATTGTGTCTATTATGGAAGACATGAATGGATAAAATTTTATTCAATTTCTGTTAGTAAAGTTTACACTTCTGTGAATTTACATTTAAATAATTTCAATTAAACTGCAAAACCATTACATACTTGCCAATAGCTGTCCTTCTGGAAAAGCATTAATGAATTTATTGGTCTATTCAAGTCAACAGCACATGGTGATAAATACTTATCAGCTCAATTGTAAGCAACAAAGCTCATGAGAGATATGTTTTCCACTTGCAGTAAGAATATTCAGCTTTTTAAATAATTGTCAGCATGTTTGTTGAATACAAACACCACAGAAAATCCTTAATGTTTTGTTTGCAGAACAAAGCTCTTACTATGAGAACAAGATTACCCCATAAAACTATTTCATATCTCATAATAGAATGAAAATGCACATTATATTTTAAGCTTAATGTATTTTGATTTACAAGATTAACCAAGCTTCTCAAAGCAAGCACCTACAGTTGAGCTTTGAAATTGTGGTTTCTATAAGCTTATCTAATTTAGCTCCTATTTCTAGCCCCAAGAACTTGTTAGGAAGAACTTTCCTAATATGTTAATTAAAGTTGCTCATAAGAAGTTTTCTCGGTCCTGGGGTCCTTCTACACCGAAGATCGCGGGTTCAAACCAGGCCAGGATCGCTGTATTTTTTCGGGCTTAAAAATCCTAAGTATGGCTGACTTTGGAAAGGAAGTAAAGTCGTGGGGTTTCGGATCGCAGATTTACGGCACGAAAAAAAATCTCAAGCCTGTAAGAAGATGCCTCCGTGCTAAATTTGTCGGCCGTTTCATGTCATGAATGGAATGGGACGCTGATGATATGAGATGTTATACAGCGTCTGTAAATATTTCAAATAAACAATCACTTCATAGTAAGCTCTGATATTAGCATATTTTTAGTTTTAAAATGGATTCTCAAAATTTGGTGAAAGTAATTGGTTTCAAACCAATTATTTAGCTCTTCAAATGATTTTGCTACAGAATTGTAAAGTTGAGCGTATGAATACCCAGAAACAAACATATTCCTATCATCTGCAAAAAACCCTGCCTTAGATTCTTTACTTAGGCTGCAAGGTAAATCTTTGATAAAAAAAAAATAAAATATCATATCCCGGTATTCAGCTCTGTGGTACTGCAAGTTTAACAATACCAGTAACTACTCACAATTATGTTACTTTTGGAGGGGGGGGGGGAGTTATTGGCTAAAAGTACATTAAACCAGTTTAAAGCTGGCTTGTCAACACCTTACAAATTTAACATCTGTAACACCAATTTATTATTTATGCTATCACATGCCCAAAATATTTCTAAAGGAAATTCCTGTATTTAGAACTGATACAATTTCAGCAGTGTAGTTAAAAGGTAACTGCTAGTTGACAACCCCTTCCTGAAGTGAAACTGGGATATTGGTAGCGTATTGAGTGACGTAATTCATAATGGGATTATACATTTTACATTAACCTTTGATAATACAGTTTAGAGTGAAATAGTCTGTGTTGGAGGGTTCACATTTATCACCTTTTTTTTTTAAATAAAATCTTAATTACATCTAGAATCTTTCCTTCTTGCTATATCAAAGTTAAGAATGAATGATTGCAAATGTTACCAGGGAACTCGCATGATTCCAACAGTTTTGAGCTTAACTTAACCCATCCATTAGAGCTTTTACCCTAGGGCAATTTCTAGTAATGGTGATAGTGTATTTTAAATTTACATTACATTTTTGGATATGATTCCTGCAATATGTAAATTATTGCTGTATTCAACATCGGTCTAACTGCCCCACCCTAATCTGCAGTTAAGAAATACTAATTAAATGCATTGGCAGATTCATGGTCATTGTCACTGAAAGCTATTGAATAAATATTTTATAAAAGATTCTAAAAGTGTTAACAGGTTACTAACTATTTGTGAACATTTCTACTTTGTTAGTGTTAGTGTATAATTAGTAGCAGTTGGCTGTTGAGAGAAGTAGGATAATCTACTGAACATAATCGCGCACATGTCTGTTCATGAAAAGGAACTTTCTTTCCAGTCAAATGGAGAAAAAAGGAAATTCATTTCAAGTATAAACCCAGTGGAGCCCACAACTGGACTTTTATTAGAATTATTTCTAAAGTACAGAGAAATTAAATTTCTAGTAAAATTTAGATATCTCTGTTTCTAACCTAGAAATAAACCTAAGTATGACAAATAAATAAAATAATTTTATATTCTTTCAAAGAATATGAAGGCAGCAAATAAAATTTGGTAGAATAAAGAGCAAAACATTTTATGCGTATATAATTTGAAAACGGCCACCATTAAGTTACTTGTTGAGAGAAATCGTAGCCAGGCCGGAAAAAAATTACAGAAATCGCTATTTATATTGCAATGTATAATTTAAGCTTTTGAAAGATAAAATGTTTATTCAAATTTAAAATAATTTGTTATTTATACATTAGAACGAATATAATGGGAATTAAAATAAATTAATATTAACTACTTTTACATTAACCATTTCAACACATACCATTAACGAACAAACTCTTTCCTTCTGCGCAATTCTGCATACAACTTACTTCCGACTACCCAGCGAGAGGGAAGCAGGGTAAGCATGTCGCACACACATACAGGTAGAGCGGCACGAACCATCTGAATACGACGTTCAGTCAGCGGAGTAGTACCCAGTAGTGGGCAAAGTGTTGCCAACATCTCCTCACAAATAATACTAGATGGGATCTTAAAATTCATTATATATAAAAACACTGAGAATGCAATATAAAAAAGTTGACATAAAATTTCACACTAAAAACCGTAAAATTGAACACTAAAACCACACTATATTTCGAGCTTGGCTCTTGGTCACGTGCTAAGAATGAATTCATTTACCAAAAAGATTTAAAATGCATATTTGTCTATTACATGAACACTGTGCATAAAAATATTTTGGTGTTTAAAATGAAATATGCTAAAATTCATCAGGTAAAACATGTAAAAACTCACCAAGTCTCCGTGTCAAAAATAATATAGTTCGGGCTCTACTCCAGAAAGTCGATTTCGCAGCCTACTGTAGTAGTAGAAATAGATGGTTCAAAGATAGATTCCGCATCAGCAGCGTAAGCTGCCTTTGTGCCGATTTTCTTTGGCACCTTTTTTGGGAAGTTGGCAGTACTTACAACACTGTTTGTTCCTTCGTAGACCCGCACGTATTATTAAGATTGAATCAAGTGTTTTTAGGTCCATTTTATTTCTTTTCTTTGTTTTCACTTGGTTTAAAATTTGGGTACATAATCGCTCAACTTCAGCATTGGACCAATGAAGTGAAAGAAGCATAAAAGTAAATTTTGATAATTCAGCAAAAGGGTTTAGACCGCTTGCGTCCTTATTATATTTTATTACTTCATTCCAAAACGAAAATGTGCTATTAATTTCCGACCATTTATTAGTTGTCAGGTTCACGCATTGTATTTTCATTTTTGAAGAATTCATTTGCTGGCAATAAAAACTGCAAGTGCAATCAAGGGATCCTTTATCGTTCTTAAAGCATTTTCTACTGATATAAATGTAACTATTTATATAATTTGAACATTCTGTTGCAGCTCTTTTAATAATTTGGTAAGAAACATCAAACAACGATCTCGGAGCTGTTGATGCTGCTCTGAAGACAATTTCGGCATTTTTAGCTTGGTTTCAAATTCATAGCCGAGATAGGCATATGCGTCAACAGTCATCAATGTTGCCTTTGAGAGGATCTAAGCGACAGGTTGCGGTTGGTAAAACCCGTTTCCTAGCTATTGAATGAGTAAGATTAGTTAAATCATTTAACAGTTTGGTCGGGTCTTCTGTATTCCATTCAAATTATTTATTTACGTCCTGAACTTTACAAAGAACTGATTTCAAAAATTGCATATAAGCATGGAGGGTTTCATCGACTTACATGTTTTACAGTAGCTCTGCAGTGTGACATTTTTCCTTTAAATGAGTCATTTCAAAGAAAGTTTTCAACTATAACCATTGATCCATGATCCTGCAGAGAGTCGTTGCATTTGATAGCCAGCGAGTATCACAAGCTCTGACAATTTTAAGACCATCATGACCATCAGCGATAATCTGATATGGAAGACGATATTTCTACCGCCGAAGTGATTAATGACTAAACCAAGTATACGTTTCTTTAATAAGAAACTCAAAATTCCTAGGAAATACTTCTGCTGTAGCAGCAGCTGAAACTGCTAGCTGCACGAGTGTCGCGGAACATTCGAATGTGGTGTGTAATAATAAGAATATTGTTTCGAAGAGCGTAGGCGCGGGTCTTGAACACGTAAGATATAAGTACCAAAGAAGGAATATTGTCTTGAGTTTCTTGTACACTCCACTATTTACACCGACCACAACAGATGCATTAGCAGTGCCCAACACATTAAGTTTCTTTAAATGGAGTCCTTTGTTTGCAGCACTATCCATAACTGCAGAAACAATTCCATGGGCATTAAAAGGTGTATGCTCCACTTTTATGAATTAAGTAGAGAACATTTCTCTGCGCTGTTCACTAACGTAATTTATAGTCATTCGCAAAAGTTTTCTTACACCGAAATCTGAGGATTCGCCAATTAAGAGAAAATAACAACCATTATTAAGATCTTTCAATAAATTATTTTCAAAGCATGTCATAAGCTCTACAAATCAATAATCATTATGTTTTACTGCGCGTAGAACTTGTAAAGCACTCGCTCTCGAAAATGTATGGGTGGGCAACAAGCAAACGTACGAAGTAGTGAAATGGAAAACTAGTTCGCGTTCGCAAAACTTTGCTTTCCTCTACTTTGGTGACAATCGCTACCACGGAGTACTTTTAACACTTATATTAGGAAAGTGTTGAAAGTTGTAGTTGTTAATTTGACTATCCTGGCAAATACTATGGTTTACTATTCAGTAATTTCTGGTTGGATGGTTATTTTCTTTCTTTGTTGATTTTCGTATTTTGGAAGTGAAAAATAAATAGAACATTGAATAGTAGTATTATTTAATATAAATACATTTCCTTCACAAACTATTGTATTTAATGTGGCAAAGTAGTTAACACTAATTATGTTCTCAGTAAGCCTAAACATATTTATGGAATTACGGGAAATGTAAGACAATTAAAATACAAAATTACAAGTAAGGTACGGGTCTCTAACCAAATATTATCTACTTTGAGGTCCAACACTTTGTCATTTAGGTTAAACAGACAAGTAGTTTCCGTATGATAGTCACAAATGCTTTTCTGTATTTTCATTGGCGTACATACTTTTCCCAGAATTAAATCGTTAGCAAAATAGTGATGACATATCATTGAAAAATAACAATAGCTGATTATGAATCCAAGATTTCTCCACTAAGGAGGCATTAACGAATATTTTGAAAAATAAATCTAAGGCACGCATAACTTATACCTTTATCTTCGAATTTTAATTCCGTGGACCGTAAGTTCCTTATTTGAGTTTTTCTCTGGTTTTTCTTTTCTTTTTTCCTTATTCTTTTCTTTTTCCCCCATTTCCTTTTTTTCTTATTCTTTTTTTGCGAATTCCAAAGGAAGCTAAGCCATAGCGGTTACACCCATGGAACGATTTTTGAATAATTTCTTCAAATCTCCATCGATTTTACCTATTAGACAGAGAGAGAGAGAGGAGAGGAGAGAGAGAGAGGAGAGAGGAGAGGGGAGAGAGAGAGGAGAGAGAGAGAATAGGAGTTAACGCTCTGGTGGCCCCAATAAATTTTGCTTTTTTGGAACGAAACTTGGTATATAACTATAAAATAGCAAAGCATTCGTCGAGTTCGTGAACCAGCAAAATTGGAGCACTGGGGGAAGCAAAATTTTTTAGTTTCCGCAAATTTGTCTTTATTCTCAACGAAACTCTGTAAATTTATTTAAAATAAATCGATAAAAGTAGTTTCCGAAAGCCAGGATAATCAGGCCATTAGCAATGAGAGTATATCTGATAAACAAGTGTGGGTTAAAGAAAATTAAAAATCGCTCTAGAGGCCGCAATTTAAAAATTTGTTTAAGGAAACTAGTATATGTCATTGAAATAAAACAAGAAAAATTGTTTCAGAAAATCTATGAAATCGGACTATTAGTAGAGGGGTTATCTGAAACCCAACATTTAAAAATTGCTCTAGTGGCATTAATATACATTTTTTTTGCAACGAACTTCCGCATATACCATTTAATTACAATAACAAAAATAGTTTATGAAATTCAGAGAAATCGGGAAATTAGGAGTGGATGTGTACTTGAAACACAGCATTTAAAAATCGCTCTAGCAGCGCTAATTCACAACAACAAAGCTTGGCATATACAATTTAAATCAAATAAGAAAAATAGTTAGTGAAAATGGGCGATGTAATATTAGGAGTGAGGGTTCATCTGAAACCCAAAATTTAAAAATAGCTCTAGCGACACCAATATTTGTTTCTTCAAAACAAAATTCAGTATATAACATTTAAATAAAATGAAAAAAAAAAAGTTTCTGAAACTTACGGAATTTGGGTCGTTAAGATTAGGGGTATATTTGAAAACCGAAATTTGAAAAATGCTCTTGCGTTTAATTGTTAAATAAAAGGTCAATTTAATTTAGCATATAAACTATTTATAAAGATGCACAGTACTATATTTAAGAAAAGCTCGTTGTGAAGATAGAAATGTGAAATATTATTCTAATATGTGTTTAAGAATTATATTTGTACGCAAAAGAGGTCTGATAACATTCAAAAATACTTTGCGTTATATGCTTTTAATATAATAACATTTAAATTAAATTTCAAAACTAATGAAAATTCAATAAAACTTTTGATTGTATATTGTTGATTGTGTGAAACATATTGTTATACATTATATGTTGAAGCGGGAAATGTTGTCTCAAAATTTCCTATTTAATTATGAATGCTTCTGATGGCAATAATAATAATAACAATAATAATAATAATAACAATAATAATAATTGTATCTTGTCTCAGGTAATCAAGAATATTAATATTAAAATTAAAAGGAAGAACTTCAATAATATATGTATTAGTGTATGTATGTAGATATGTCTTTTTACTAGTAAGTAATGTTCAAGTTATCTTTCTATAATACCATGATTGACAGTGCATATATGCCTTTGTTATATTTTTGTAAACGGTATGGACATGCTGACATTTGCTAGAAAAAGGTCGCTTTATCTGGGAAGAGGGTCCTTTGTTAAACATTACTCTTTTAATTCTTCTCGAACAGACTCGCCGTCTCCAAGGCTCCAGATGTCATTACACTATAAACGGCTAGGTATATGCATTCAATGAAAACTGTACTTGCTGTCAAAAGGAAATACCGCATATAGAAACACGCGTTTTCACAGAAACCAAAATAATAGCTGTTTCAAAGGGAGGCAGCGTATATTGCAGAAGCGTGCTTTATCGCAAGAATCTAGTGAAGGGTAGATGTCTCTTTCTTCCTTAGAGTGGAAATAGAAAATGTTTCCTAGTAACACCCAGAATCTTCAACCAATCAACATATTTCAAAAACCCGACTAATAAAAGCAAACTTGTAATAAACCATGCGCTTGTGTGATCCCATGATATTCTAGAAGGAACAGTATTTAAAGGAATTAAATTTTCTATAGGGAGGAGCGAGTTTGCACATGATTAACTATAAGAAGTTAAGTTTTAAGCATTCGCGAGAGGAAGCAGTCGTAACAGTAACAATAAGATTCGTGACAGTGGAGTAACAGAGTAACAGTAGTAATGGTAGTAGCGAGAGTGACAGTTAGTCAATATCTGAATCAATCGTCAGTTATTCAGTGTCATAGTAGAATAGTTAAACCGTCGCGAAGAGTCAAAGTAAATTGTTCGGCCAGTGAAAATCAGCCAGGCAGTGCAAGCGTAATAGTAAGAATAGTCGCATCGAATTATTGATAAGGTGACTGTTAGATTTCACAATTGTGTTAAAGTGAATAAATACGCGAGTGAATACAGCGACTTATAATCCGACGAAGCACAGAATGATCCAGACCCCTCCAAATTGTCATATTAATGAAATTAATTCCAACCAAAGTCGAACTTTATATTATTACAGTGAACAACACCCTTCCTCTATAATGACTTCAAGTCATTAAAAACAGTTAATACTTCCCCTGAGATTCCTATCCTTTGCGTTGGAACCAGAGAATTAGGAAGCATCGAACTCTTAACTCCAAGGGCCGAGACAAGATATCTAATTGTTCGATTAAATAAATAATACTAAATCCCCATCCATATCTCAAAATAACTCACCCACCATAATTACGGTTCCAATGCTCATATTATATTATTATAAGTTCACATATATAATAATAATTATATTAATAATAATAATAATAATAATAATAATAATAATAATAATAATAATAATAATAATAATAGAAGATATTTATTAATTGCCAACACCATGTAAATTATAATTAACACGGTAATTAATTTTATGTAACTTTTCAATTTTAATTAAGAGCGTAGTGTCATTTTTATTTCTTGTATATATATTGAAGTGTTGTGTATGATATTTTCTCACCAGGGTGGAAATACTCCCTAATTTCTGCTCTTGACCTGAAAACGGGAACAAGAAATCTATTGCTCATCGCAAACCGTATAGGTATAGAATGCCCAATCAAACGGCGAACCAATATTTCCGGGAGAAATTCTAAAGCAGGGAACATGTTTCTTTTGTATATTGCCAGAGAGTTATGCTTTCATCATATTAGGTAAGGGTAAGCGCAATAAAATATAATAAAATATGTACCAGCTACGGGGGTGCCTATATCCTCTTGAAGGGCAGAAGCTAATTGTATATGCGTGTGACATGATGAGAGTCACGTAGTAATTATTATCCAATCAGGAAAGTATAATAAGGACCGGAGGGAAATTAAATCCAATAGTAACGCGTAATAGAGAGTTGATATTCTAGATTTTTCTTAAGTCATATTATAAAAAAATAATGATAGCTTCGGGAGACCAATAGATAGCCATGTTTAAGCTTGTAATTTTGCGGCACAGAGGCAGTTCAGAAGTCAGTGTCGGTTGATCTGTTTTTCATTTCGGTTCAATTATTGCATCAGCCCCGAGTTACCAGTGTTCATTTCAGCTCAGTTTTCAGGGGGAGTTCTCAGTCAGCGGTCTTTCGTCGTTCATTTAGGGTAGCGTTGCATCAGTTGTAACAAATTTTGAGAATTAACAGTATGCAGTGTCGCAGGTATTAGTGTCAACTATGAACATTAAAACTCGCTGAAGACTAGTATTGAGTATCAAAGATTTGTAGCGCGTTAGTGCTAGTAAAGTAATTAGGAAGCTCATAATTAGTGCGGGTGTGGCACATAGAGAACAAGAAATCTTCCAAGGACTAACGGCGGCACATTTCAGTGACACAGACTGCAATAAATCGCGTTTCATTTATAATATAACATATTTAATCATTCTCCTGTGAAGTTCCTGGTCGGCTCTTTTCCCTATGGACCATAAATAGTCAAGCAAAGAAATAAGAGCTAGACGGCGCAAATTGTTAGCCGGCAGAAAATCATCGGAGAAGAGAATAAAATTAACCCTGAGAATCCATCATTAATTATAAGCCTTCCATAAATCTTCCTTCATTTTTTGCATTTACTAACCACCCATTACATAATTGCAAATAATAATAATAATAATAATGTCTTACCTTAGAGTAACAGAAAAACGCACAGTCTCTGGTAAATGCGGATATTACATCTCATTTTCAAAAACAAGGTAACCATGTTTAATAATGTGTCAAATTGAGCAGGAGTCATTCGCATATATTGCACGAATTTCTTTTAACAGGTTATGGAAATCACCTCGTTGAACTCTTCACATATTAATGGATGAACCCATCATCCACTACATTAAATACAAAATACCTCAACTTCATGCTAATGCTGTTTGAAATAATTTCAAATGGACGACTTCATTAGGTATATTTTGTTAAGATTATGACACAACAACGAAAATCATTTGTTTTATTGATACAAATTCACGGTCTATGGTAAAGTCACGTTTCTCCACAGCTACTGTGACGATAACTTTCACGTTCTTGCGTTGACATCGATGTTTTCTATGTGAATGGACCCTAATAACATTTACAATTAAATTTCAAAGCCAATGGAAAATATATTGTTACACGGGGCACCGAAATCAAGTGTTGCTTTCAGCTGCGAGTTCCGAGCGAAGTCGAGCTACGGCGGAGAGAGTCGAAGGTAGTGGTAGATAATTAGGTTTTCAGCGTTAACGACTTGATGGCTCAGACGGCAACAGCACGAAGATAGTGGTAGAATCTTCACGTCCACTTTCTCCATCCATCTCCTGCCGGAGTGAAAGGTTGATGCCACAATTACAATGTTTAATTTGCTAAACCACTGGACCCACCGGTTTCTAGGATTTACCCGGTTAGCCGACTGGTTAGGTTTGTGTGTGTATAAATGAATTAATTGCGAATTCCTATAAGAGATTTAATACCGTTACAATATTTTACCCGTCTAGCAATACCCTCATTACAGTGATTTACCCGTCCTTATCACGTTATATTTACGAAAAGGAGTGTAGTAGTGTTATGAGTTCGATACCAAATGTATAAAGTCCATGCGTTCCGTCAATACATTAACCTCTCGTTCGGGACTGAGGAGCTTAGGGCTCTCTCCGCTGTCGTACGGGCTTGCAGCAACTAGCAGCAAATGATTTCAACGGCAAGTTTCAGAAAATCGATCAAACTTTCCAGTGTTACTGTTGATTGTTTATGACATGTTTTTATTTTATTGCAATATATGAACATTATCTTAAATATACAATACAACTCGAAACTTTTCTTATTTTCCAAAACTTTAGTGAATGCAAGGATAATATCAAGAGTTCATTTCATACACATGGTTGCCTTTAAAAACGTTTAAATGCCCTAACAGAATAGCTCCGCCTATAGGTTTTTTTGATTTGATTTGCTTTATTTTAGGACGGTCTTGAACATTTCAGGTCATCATCCCATTCAATTCAGGGCATGAAATGGGCACTAGTTTGCTAGGAGGCCTCTTCTTTCAGGCTTGAGCTACTTTTTCGTACTGCACATCTACGACACGGGACCCACGGCTTTACTTCCCTTCTGAAGGTTGCCATACTTAGGATTTTTACGCCCGAAAAAATCTATCGACCCTGGCCGGGATTAAACCCGCGATCTTGGGTTTAAAAGGCAAGTATGGTTACCACTAGACGACTACTGCCGACTCGTCTATCTCACACATTTCATTTAATATACAATTAATATTTGTGGTTTAATTTGAATAATTGCTATTAATATTCTAAATGTTGTGCTTTTTCTTTTGTGTTACTTATAGAATACAAGAATTCTCACTTTGTTCTCCAAATACCTGCAGTAATGCCACAACTTATATAATTTCATTAATTATGTGGACCATAATTTGAATTTTATATTAATTTTCAAAGTTACTCTAATAGGTGAGGGATTCGCTTAATTTACGAAATTCCTGCGTGACGGAGTTTTTAGTTACAAGTAATTCGGCACGTGTTCAGTTGTGTAGAAATATAAATTTATTTTAACTTTTAAGATACACATAGTTAAAGTTAATTTGCTGAAAGCTAGAAACTATGCCCTCTTTTTGCAGTGAACTTGTCATAAATTTGAGTTACATTTACTTTTCTCTGACGTTCTGTTTGGTTCTTAACTTCATTATCTTATTGCTAAGGTGTTCTTCAGTGTCGATAAACAGCGTTCCCTATCAGTCTACAGGATGCTGACGCAGCATTTTACCACAACAAAACCATCACGCCAACTCTTACAGGGAAGAATGAGTCAACGACGATCCAATCAGATTTGCAAGCATTTGCTACAACCATAGGCGCAGATTCCTAGGAGCCAGAGGATCCTGCCACGCCCCCCACCCACCAACCCGCCAAACAACGCTTTCTCTTGGGCGCTGAGCATCAATGGGAGATATTTACTATCAATACATATTTAACCTTTAGTTTGGGCAAGTTCAAATTAAAATGATGAAAGGAAAACGCCAACATGACGTTGAATAGCATTGGCAACAGTAATTCCTTTGGTCTCATAGTTTTACGTGCTCACATTGGCATCCCAAGCAGCTAACAAAGTCTCCAATTTCGTCATGTTTAAAAATTATAGCTATCGCGCAAAGGTGCACCCTAAAAAATTTAGATTTTGGACATATTTTTGGCAGTCCTTAATTTAAACACCGTCCAATGATTTCAGTAATAATTATGTTTCTGTTCAATGTTCTCTTTGTAGAACTGAAAGTGTTTCTTCACATCCGTTGGTTAAAATTGAACAATTCGTCACAAATGGAAGTGGTAATGATGGACAATATTGACCCTGTCTGAAATTGCATCGCAACGTGATGTTGGGCCTTTTGGAATCAATGTTGAACGAGATTTTCCTTGATAACTTTTCCTCAGTTGTAAAGTTTCTGTGCGCCCGAAATTGTTCCGGATATAACGAAATTTGTGGACTTATTTAAACTATTCCGGTGTCAACTGGTACAGAAAGCTAAAATTTTTAATGCATAGCTATTATAAACTGTCGCCAATATACAGCCTGCTCTTTGAATCTCGATGGTATAACCACCTACTTCATTAGAAGAAACCACCTGCGGCCACGGATGTGTTAAAATACTTAAATCTTGGGCGTTTTATTTCTTAAAATGCTATTGATTCGGATGTTTCTAAATTATAGATTTTTTTAAATACAAAACTCAAAAGAAAAGTTCTTGAAGAAACATTTATGTATTATTTCAGTTTACTTCAATCATAAAGTTGTCAGCTTATAATGCATTAATTATTTTTATTTAACCTTTAGTTGCTTGGAGATGACAATTTACAAACGTTGTGTTTTTGTTGAAGTCGCTGCAATGGATACCCTGCCCCCCGCAATATATTACAGAAGTCGGCATCTATGGTTGAAAAGCTGTAAATATTAAAATTTCACTCTAATGCCACCTACTGTAGGTCTAATTGCAGATTTAATAAATATATAACATATGCAAGTGATAGCAATAAATTGTTGTAGAAACAATGCGATATTACTACGCATAACTATTTTAATTAAAATGAACTATTTTGAATATCATTTTTTAAAAATTGGAGGAAATGGGTTAATTTATTTAAAAATTCAATGCAATTGCTACAGAAAACAACAGGGGATAGAACACTTTGGAAGTTAGCACAAACGAATTATTAAAAGTCATTCCATTTCTGCCAAGAAAAAAAAAAGTTAATTTTATTCTTCGGTTGCTTATTTATTCGAGTTGGTAGTATTAGGCTATATGTTTTCTTTTCGGTAGGATGTCAGCTGCAAACTAACGTTTAAGTAGATTATTTTTAAAAGAGATAGGATAACTAAAATAAAACAATTCTTTTGTACGTTAATTCTCTCCCTGCACTAAACAATAATATCCTTTAACTATCAGTTGCCACGAATGATGAAGCAGCAGACGTCGTAATACCTCGCCATTCAAAATTGCTTCTTGCTTCCTGCAGCCAGTATTCATGCTAAGTAAGAAAACTACGTCACGTCTATATTTTTTGTGGTGATCAAAACGCTGAAAGGAACCCTAAAAATAACCCCACAGAATATATCAGATAGTCAAACATAAAATACTTCCCAACAAGCAATTCAAGCTGTACTACCGGGCAACAACAACAACAATAATAAGTATAATAAAGAGTTGTTCATAATTTAACAACATATTGCATTAGATTTCGTCAAAAGAGACAGATTAATTTCATGAAACAACATAAGTACAGATTTACTTAACAAACGCAATTACAAAATTACGTTAGATTACAGCAAATAAAATACAAAATGTAATAAAATGCAAAATAGGTACCATCTGTAGGCAAATTGTATTCCACAAAATATATTATATGCCCTTTTAACTCTCATCAATAACAATAATACGGTACAGAATTTGAATAAAAAGTAATTTTAGCGAATTCTAAAACAATGCAGCTATGGCCGTTGTACCCATGAAATGATTTTTCAAAAATGTCTTCAAATCCCCACTACCAACCGAAATGACAATGAAATAAATTCTTCTTATATATGTGTGTCTGTTAACGCTTTAGCGGCTCCAAACTTTTATTTTCTCAATAAAACTCTGCATATAACCATAAATTAAAAACGATTCGTGAGTTCTTTAACCAGCAAAATTGCACTATTGGTGGGTGAGGGTTGATCGAAAGCGAAAATTTAAAATAATATATTAAAATCATTCCAGAGGCCGCCAATTTGTTTTTTCACATCCAAACTCGTTATTTCATTACAATAAATAAATGAATAAAAATAGTTTCCTAAAATCAGCTTTCGAGCGATTAGGAGTAGCAGTTAAAGCGAATTTAAAACCCGCTTTATAAAATAAGATTTTTTTCGTAAAAACCAGTGTAGGAAAGACTTTTACCTGAAACCCAACATTTAAACAACGCTCTAGCAGCATCATTATTTGCGTTTATCACAACAAAATTCCCCCCACCAAAATTTCCTGGGTGGCATGGTGAAAATTATTCCATTATAAAATAACAAGGAAAATGTACCATGCATATATTACTGAAAGAATGTATTATTCCATATATTTATATGAAAATAACAGCAATAATGCATATAGAAATAATAGAATGACAATCAGATTCTTCAGCAATTAAAAATTATTCTACTTCTAGTCTGGGTTTTTCTCACTCCCACCATTTTTAATGATTTTGCATCTGGCAAAGCTTACAATATTTTTCTACTGTTGACAGGTTCTGCCACTGGTGAAGGTGGTATCAACAAGTTTCTTTGTCAGCTATTCTAAAATGATACATATCACATCACAAGGTACATACACAAAAAAATCAGGTAATTATATCCTAATGTAGACAAGTTAATTTTTAACAGCAAACAGTTTCAGTAATAAAAATCTAACTTAGCAGTGCTAACTAACACCTACAGTAATATGCAGACAATTTTTATCATTTTTACCTATCTTGTCAATGAATTGAACAAAGATAACTCACCCTCAAATGAAATTCTTCAACACATATTAAATGTAATGTGCAAAAAATTGTCTGCCAGTTTAATTAAGAAACTTGAAATAGCAGAGTTCCTTTTGTCAGAAACAATTAAACAGAAGAGGATATTAGTATAATTGACATACATTTTCCAGGTTAACTGCATATTACAGTAGTAATAGTAGTATTATATGAATGACAGGTAGCATTCAGTGTTGCTTCTGGCTGCAATTTTATGTAGTGCAATGTGTCTCCAATGCAGTAAGGTCCATAAGAGACATTATATTTGCTCTCTCTTCTAAATCTTCCTCTTTTTTTCAGTCAATACACTCGAGTATTTCAACAATTGATGCATTTCTAAATTCAACTGTTCCATCATTCGTCATCCACTCCAACTTAGTTTCATTGTCAATCTTTTCACATCCTGGAAGCTATGTGATAAGGTTTAACAAGAATATACATTATTAACATTTTAGTCGAAATTGTAACATACACCACTAAAATTCAATATAATGGAAGACTAGTTTCGGGAGCCATTGCTCCAATCGTCAGTTCCTGGTCAACTGCCGGCCTTGCTGTTTGTGGTAGATTGATTCATCTTCGGTCGAGGTTTAATGAACTTTTGTATTAGTACATCACTTGGTGGGATTTCGAAATTAAAAACTTTCTCCTTATTCTTCCAAATATAGAAGTTTTCCCACACTGTAAGTTCAGTTTTTCCTTTAATATTTTTAAGTAATTTGGGTTTTTTATTAATGTTATGTTGTTCTTTCCAAAACTGCCAAGCTACCGCCAATTTTTCTTCTTGTTTTTTGTTTATATTCCTAATGTGTTCTTTAGCTCTTGTTTTTATGTTTCTTTTGGTCTTTCCAATATAAACTTTATCACAATCATTACAGTTCATCTGATATATTCCTGATTTATCTTCTTCTTGTAGGTTGTCTTCTTTTTGTTTTGAGTTACGGATATTTTTAATAGAATAATTATTTTTTGGAGCCAAAACAATGTTGTATCTTTTAAAAATCTTTTGAAATTTATGAAAGGCTGATTGGTGGTATGTGAATTTTTTGTATGTTCTGTTTTTTCTTTGATAGGCGTAAGTGTAGTGGTGTCTCTAATTTTCTTTTTATCCTTTGCTCTAATTTCTTGTGCACAACTTCTTGTTTGAAGCCATTTTCTATAGCTATATGCATTATATTATTCATTTCCTCTTTGTTCATTGTGACATTAACTAGTCTGTATGCAAGACTATTTAAAACTGCATGTTTATGGGGAACTGGATTAAAACTGTTATATTTAATGTAATTATCCGTGTGTGTAGGTTTTCTGTATATGCCAAAATTTAGGTGATTTTCTTTTCTAATGATCTTAATATCCAAGAAAGGTAACTGTTTATTGCATTCTCTCTCCATAGTGAATTTAACTGTTTTTTCCTGTAAGTTAAGTAACTTTAGCGCATCATCCAAGAGTCTTTCTGGTACTATTGCAAAAATATCATCAAAGTAGCGGTACAAAGTCTTAAATATCCCAGGGAAACTATTTACTAATCTAATTTCTAATGCACTCATGAAAATGTCTGCCAATATTGGTGATAGTGGGCTACCCATTGTTGGACCAAAATTTTGTTTGTAATATTTGTTATTGAATGTAAAGTAATTTTGTTCTAGACACAAGTTAATTAATGTAATGTATTCTTGAATATCCTTTGTGGTTATTCCTATCTTTTGTAACCAATTTTTTATCAGAGAGTATAAATTCAGTGTAGGAATACTTGGAAAAAGTGCTGTAACATCAAACGAAACCAAGGTATCGTTTTTTCTATTTTTGTCTTTAATTTTTTGAATAAGATCTAATGAGTTTTTTATACTAACAGATTCAAATCTTGGAAAAGTAGAAACTTTGTAAATCAACCATTTTGCTAGTTTATAATTTGGAGCATCTATGTTATTTATGATAGGTCTCATTGTTTTCCCTGGTTTGTGTACTTTTGGGAGACCGTAGATTGTAGGGTTATCTACTCTAATTTTATAATGTTCCTCCTTATCTATTAATTGGCAATCAGTAATTGTTTTATTAAATGTGCTTTTGCATTGATTTAGGGGATTTTTTGTTTGAATATTTATTGTTTTTTAATAGTAGTTGTTCCATTCTGTCTATATAATCAGTCTTATCTAGAATTACCGCAGTATTTCCTTTGTCTGCTCTTGTGTATATAACAGGTTTGCTTTTTAGTGTCTTTATTATCTTTGTGTAAGGCTTGGTATTACTTTTATTTCTAATTTGTTCGATGATATTACAACACTGGCTTTGAATTGTATTCCTATCTATATGCATTATTACATAATTTCTTAAAAAAAATTTCTTTTATTAATAAGTGTGTCTCGCTTCACATTGTTTCAAGATTCTGCTAATGATATATTGTATCTATATGCATTATTTCATAATTTCTTAAAAAAATTTTCCTTTATTAATAAGTGTGTCTTGCTTCACATTGTTTCAAGATTCTGCTAATGATATATTGTATCTATCATGCCTATTTCTTTTAAAAAGCCTGAGATGTTTCCCTTATCTTCTGCTACTTGCAATAAATGTTTAGTATCATTTTTTTTCTTTTCAAACATTTAAAAAAAACCCTAAACCATTGGCTGGATAACACATTATAATTTCTGACAACCCACACATTTGATGCAAGAAGTACTATCAATCTTTTTTTTGTGATTAGAAACATGAATCTCAAAATGTGAAGAAAATATTTAAAATGATAACACTTAGTGCTCCATTTCATCATCATTACATTACTGAACTGAAAAATTTTTCACTATCAATGACACTTAAAACATTTTTTATAAAATATACTTTTAGCTTCCAAATTAACAGAAAGTTTTTCTCCATACATTTCAAGTTGTTGTATACAGTTTTTTTTTTGTCTCTGCAATCAATGTGCAATTGCCCTGAAATCATTCTTGTTTTTTATAAAGTTATTTCTTAAAAACAATGCTATTATTTTTGTACCATTGGCTTAGGACTGAACTGACTTCCCCCTGTACCTTTATTGGCTCTACACATAATCAATGCTTCTTCTTTCATATTTAGTTGCCTCCATTCATTTCGTTTCAAAAGAATTCTCTTAGATCTTACTAGAATAATAATTTTAAAAGTTATGTTAGCTTTGTTACAGGTCTTCAGCTAGTTTGTTTACTCTGTATTTAACTGTAAACTTTCTAAATCTTTCTCATTTAAGAGAGTATTTTTAGAGTTCCTAATTGCATTTTAGGGAAATATATTTTTTATTTTAGCAATTGTTTGAAAATTGTGTACAGTGAACAATATATATACATACGCAATCACTGTATGTACAAAATAAGTACCCAAGCTAGACAGTACAGCAATGAGCATGTGATGGGAAGCAATGGACGAGAACAAACTTGGCAGAGAACCAAAGGCTGATTAAAATAATGCTATCATTCAAATTTGCAAACAAAATTAATGACAAAAGATCTATTTCAGCAAGTGGTTTAGATTTACAAACAAAATTAATGCCGTAAGACCTATTTCAATACGTGGTTTAGATTAGTGAAGAATTGGATACTTGCCTTTCTTATCATTTTGCTAAATCTATTACTATTAACAGACAGTATAAGAAGAACTTGGGAAATTTGGATGCTATATTCAAGTAAACTTAACTATGGAATCAATAACATACACACTACTTTAATTATATGTTAGGACTAGAAACTTGGTAGGATATTTATATGAAAAATACTGCAGATAATAGTCTGTGGTAAATATGTAAACAATTTTTAAATACAGTGATGTAGATTTTTATCCTTAAGAGCCGACTCAAAATTTCTGCTCAGGCTTCTAATTAGTTGTACTATAAACTATCTGTAACTTGATAACCTCTTTAGGCCTCCTGGGTATAAGATCCAGATAGGAGAAATTTGCAGTTGTGACTAGACAAAGTAGGGTAGTTCAAGCGATTAATACATGTAGGTAAGCTGAAAATCTGTGGTTCCAATACCAGAAATGAGTTTGAATTTTTCCTGTCTGATCCCAAATTGAAAAATTTAACCTTTTTGTCCAATTTAAGAATAGTAAAAACAACTCCATTGTAATTCATGTAGTTTATTTTTTCCCAAGATATTACAGCTTTAATAATGCAGGTATATATGATAAGTATGAAATACCTTTATGTAACATTTAAGTAAAACTTGGGAGTACTCCAAAGGGATTCATCTCCAATGACCATGTGGAACACTTTTTACATTCTTTAGCAAATGTGCATTACCAAAAATATAAACTAACACACTTTAATAGAGGAAAGAAACAGAAAAAGCTGCATATGCACTTGCAAGTTGTTGATAGAAGAGCTAATGCTGTAAAGTTGATAGGAAAATATTTTTATTCCACAGTACTGTCAAATAAATAATTATATATTTTATATAATGTTCTAAGCAGTTCTAATTAAGATGATACATATGAAAACACAAAAATACTCTCCTCTGTCAGGCCAAATAAAGTTTTTGATTTGTAAAATCTGTAACTTAGCAAATCATGCTAAAGGCAATCAATGATTAAAATCACTTTTCAAAGACATAATTGCAAAAGTTGTCAATTAATAATAAATCGGAGAGGGGGGGAAGAAAGCTACTGCAATATATGAAACGCTATGTGACTGATAATTGTTATGTCATTATACTGAAATCCATTGATTATCTTGTTGCCAAAGCACTAGACTGCTCTTTCTTATGCATAAAATACTTCAATTAACTTTTAATTATCTCAGTTGAATTATGTTCTAATGAGATGCATTAAGTTACAAAACAGTTTTGTAACAATGTATTCAAACTTGGCAGCTGATCTCAAATGCTGGATAATTTCATACTCTAAATCTTCATTTTATGCTGTAACTTTCCTGGAATGCCTCAGTTGCACTGAAAAACAACAAAATGCAGATAGATTTTATTAGTTATTATGGGAAAGAAAAGAAAGTACCTAGGTAAATAAAAGATAAAAGAGCATTGACAAAATTATCTGCTACAGAGAGAAGCAATGGAATTCACTTGAAATTATTTACAATAATGCATAAGAATGGTGATGAAAAAATTAAAATTATGAAGAATTTTATTTTAATCATACTTAATATTTAATACACATTAACACCATGCTATATCATTTAAACTTTTTATGAATGCTTTCTAATTAACAAGATGTTTTTAATAAAGACAGAGCATTAATAAAATAGCACTTTATGATCTTAAATAATTTTTTAAGGAATCTATGACTGCACAGTGATCCACAATAATTTAATTCAGACGTACATCTATGAAATTTACTTTTATAGTGATAAATATTCTTCAATCTGTCCTACATCATAACTTAAGAGTAAAACCTCAAGTTTGGAATCAAGAAGCAAATAGGAGAAAATTTGAGAGCATTGTTTGTACTTGAACCATGAATCTTTGGCTTGCCAAGCCCATGCTCTTCCATCCGAGCTATGTGTACTGTCTGGATACAATGCAAAGTTCCCAATCTGAGTCCATTCTAATTCTTTTTCTTATTCCACACTTTACTAATACAACTTATGTGAAACATTTTACCATAATAAAATTATCAATTTACAACTTTAAGAGCAAAAAAAGAATTTTATGTAAATCCATAAAACATATGAAAGTATGTCCTATATTTATTTGATTTCCCTCTATAGCAAATATGAAAATAGCTATTAACTATTTGTCTAAAGCTCTACCATGGTACTGCAGTTAAGATGTATTTTTTATTTGTAGTGCCATTACTTTGTACTTTCCTAAGTTTCTCTTATCTTTGGGGAAAGTTTTTACTGAAGTTGATTTAACTTTATTATCTCAGTATTTACACACTCAAAAAATAAACTTTGGACTCAAGCAAGCTGAATGAAGAACCAGCAGGCTCTGTAGAAGAGAAGTGCTTTTCAACGAGTAATATTTGAAGATATTTTCATACAGCTCAAAGGATAAAATTTGAGAAATGATAATGGCTTAGCTTTATATAAAACTGACATTCCACAAAGTTCCTAGAAATTATGAAATTACTACAAACGTTAAAAATAAAACACTAAAATGCTCATTTGTACGGTAGTGGTAAAGAAACAAGAAAAATCATACCTATAACAACACATTTTTTCAGAACTCAAAGAAGATGTGAATTTACTACACAATTTCTTATTAAACCTGCAAGTCAGAAAAGCTGTTCTCGATCAACAAGTTGGTTTCTACTGATTCTGTATCACCACATTTTCTGATTTTCTGGTCACGAGTGTTCATTCAGTGTTAAATCTGAAAAACTACATTCCTGGCACCAAGTAAATGTTCACGTTCTAGAACAAGATTTTAATTTTTGTAAATCAGTTCACATATTTTTTGGTTTAATTTATACAGTTCATTTGGTGCACTATAAAATATGTAAAGATTTAAAACATTTTCCGGGTATAAAAACAGCATTAACTCTATACTCATTTAATGTTTTCCTGATTTTAAATAGATTTCTCAGGTTCCAACTTTGAAGTCATTTTATTAAATTATTTATACGGTGTGTAAAGCCCATATTTATCATTGAAAACATGTGCACATAATTATTATTTCTTATGATTCATCTGCAATTGATTTTTTCTTGCAATTCATCATTTTGCAAACTTGGTGATCTGGCAATACTACTTACATTTAGCGATGCTACATTTACATTCATGTATTTTGGAGCCAAGCATTCTGACTCACAGTGATTCAAATTACCATTGCAAAAGTTGCTTGCTATTTGCTATGACCATTTTATTTTATTATTTCATTGTGATGTGTTTGTTCAGTGCGTGCCACAAACAAAGTGCATTTGTATCATGTTTTCTCTTTCCAAAAAGGCCAGCATTATTCGAGAAGTAGCGAAAAATTTAAAAGTGAAAATATCACAGAAGCTCTCCGAGTGGAATTGTAAAAAAATAAGAATGCAATATTGGTCAAAGAGGTGAAATGTGCTCAAAGGTTAAAAAAAGGAAGAACATGCAAACATTTCTTCCTTATGGAAGAAATACCAACAGAATCGTTCGGTGCTGTGCATTCAGCTTGCTAACCTGCATTAAGGATAAAGTGTCAGGAATTGTGTTAAAATTAAGGATAATGGATTTCAAAGCATCAAATGAATTATATTGTACTTACGAAGCTGTTGACAATGGAGTGGATAAATCCTAAACTTATGTAATCAATTTGCTTACACTAAAACTCCACTTACTTTTATAAACTAAGACTAGTTTCAGAAGAAGGTCTCTTCCATCTTCAGTTTTTGGCCGTACTGTTGTTTCTCGAACTGGTGGCTGGATATCCGGATGTTCTTGTGGTGTCATCTGGTGATTGAAGGATGAACTCACTGAGTTTGTCAAATGGAGGAAATTCAAAATTCATTAAGTTTTCTTTGTTCTTTAATATGAAAATTCTTTCCTAAGTGGATAACTCTATTGGGTTGTGAAGATTTTTTAACAATTTAATCTCTGGTTTTATTTCGTGATTCCTGGTCCAACATTAATTCACCCACTTACAAAGTAGCAAAAAAATTGATCAATATTTTCAATTCCTTCAAAAAATTTCAAAGTTTGAGTATTAAAAATTCAGTAGAACTAGTTGAAAAACTCAAACATAGTAAAATTACATCTGAAGACATATTGGTATCCTTTGACGTAAAAGCTTTATTTCCGCGTATACCAACAGAGAAACTTGTAATCATGGTCAAAAAATGGTTAACATCCATAAATTTACAAACACAAGAAATAGAAGACCTATTAAAACTTACGATGGTATGCATTCAACAAAAGACATTACCAACAAGTTTCAGGCTTGTCTATGGGAAATCCTTTGTCACCATTCCTAGCAAACTTATTCATGAGTGCCCTTGAAATACACATCACAAATGCCTTCCCTTTAATTTTCAAGACATGGCATAGGTATGTAGATGATATTTTTGCAATAATACCAAAGAAACACTCAAGAGATGCTTTGAAACTTCTCAATCTACAGTACAATTCAATAGAATTTACCATAGAGGAAGAAAGAAATGGTTGGCTCCCATTTCTAGATTTAAAAATCATAAGGGATAGAGAATGTTTGAAGTTTGGGATCCACAGAAAAGAAACACACATAGAAAACTACATAAAAAATGACAGTTATAACCCCATTCCACATAAATATGCAGTTTTTCATAGTTTGGCACATAGACTGACGAATATCCCACTCACAGAAACAGAATACAAGAGAGAATATCAACAGATTATAAAGACAGCTACAACCAATGGTTTCAACAAGGACACAGTAACCAAAATTATCAATAAATTCAAAAGACAAAAAAGGATAAGGGAAGTTTCCACATTGAAGAACATCAAAGAGGAATACAAATTTAAAAGTTTTACATACCATCCGATTTACCACAACAAATTCAAGAAGATTTTCAAAGAACATAGGATAATCTTAGCCCCGAAGAACAAATATAATATTAGGAACTTAATAGGATGCAAATTAAAAGAATCCATACCAACAGAACAGAAATCAGGAATTTACGAAATACAGTGTGCTGATTGTGAACATAAGTACATAGGAAAAACAAAGAGAAATTTGAAAATTCGAAAGAAAGAACACTTCAGAAATATTCGGTACAAACAGGTTGATAAATCAGCAGTTGCAGCTCATTTTTGGACCAGGAATCACGAAATAAAACCAGAGATTAAATTGCTAAAAAATCTTCACAACCCAATAGAGTTATCCACTTGGGAAAGAATTTTCATATTAAAGAACAAAGAAAACTTAATGAATTTTGAATTTCCTCCATTTGACGAACTCAGCGAGTTCATCCTTCAATCACCAGATGACACCACAAGAACATCCGGATATCCAGCCACCAGTTCGAGAAACAACAGTACGACCAAAATCTGAAGATGGAAGAGACCTTCTTCCGAAACTATTCTTAGTTTATAAAAGTAAGTGGAGTTTTAGTTAAAGCAAATTGATTACATAAGTGTAGGATCAAATGAATTGCTAGACAGGTTTAAAATGTGAAATGCGATTTGCAGTTAAATTGCAGGCATCAATGAAGAAACTGTGCAGCACTAGAATAATGAGACCTTACTGAAGCTTTTAGAAAGGTTCTGTAAAACAGGATGTTTAATATTGATGAAAATGAACCCTTTTCGAATAAATGCCAGCCAGAACATTAAGTGTAAAGGGTAAACTTTGCCATAGGCAGAGCAAAGAGAGGCTTATAATTCTCTGATGGCAATGGTTCTTCAACTCTGATCAAATGGCAACCAATTGTAGCTGGAAATTTTACTAAACTAAGCTGTTTTAAGCTGGTATGCACCTCTTTGCATATATTATAGTAACAAGAATTCAAAGATGACAAAGATATTTTCAGAAATTCCTGCAGACTGTTGACTTGAAAATGGATTATGAAAACAGTGGGTACCTTGCACATTCAATGAAGCTTTGCTTTCTGACCAATGATAAAGTTAATTTCTTCCCACCCAACTGCATCAGCACGTTTCAACCACTATGCTTAAGGTATCATTATCATAACTGCTATGGGTGGCCGAGGTCATTAAGGCATGGATTGTGAGCGGGAGGTCTAGGGTTCTAATCCCGTCAGGAATGTTCTCCGTGACTGAGGTTTTTTCTCAGTCCTTATACATGGCAAATGCTGGGGAGGTACCCCAAACTTAGGCCTGGAAGATTTCTTTCCTTAAAAAAAAATCCTTTCCCAGTATATCATTTCATCTCATGTATCATCAGTGTCACTGCCTGTGGTGCCTCAGTAGTAAAAATCAATCAAATAAGGTATCATCAGCTTTAAAGATAAATATGTAAAGTCACTGATCCAGAACACTATGGCATATTTTGACTGAAAGGATAAATAAAAATTAACATGCTATAGGCAATGCACATATTGATTGCTGCTTGGGATTTGGTGTCTGCAGAAACAAATGCTAATAGTTTTTTTTAGGACGGTTTCATGACATCTGGCATTTCACCCAATGAGGTAGAAGACACAGGTGAAAGATGAATGAAATTTGACTTATGAAGACTTGGCAGTCACTTTTGAGCATTATATATCATATGATGATGTGCTTATTTGCAACATCCTAGCTTGAGGAGCTGTGTTTAATAAGATGAAGATCAGAATATGGAAAAGAAGATACTCCTGATGAAACTAAGTTTTCAACATTCTCTAAAGCTGTGGCAAGTTTTGAAGTCTCAGAAATTATATGATGTTCTTTGAAATGGATTCAGTGACATTAGAATTAGAATTAATGAGATTTGTTACATCTGCCAGAGCAGTATCCCAAGCAGACAGCAATTATAGATTCCTTCAGAAAGTAGACATGTTTGAGCACCTGTGATGCAACTTATACTTTTAGATGGTCATAACAAGATGACAACCTTATTTGCACTTGAAATAATGTCATGTACATTTATAGCAATTAATATACTGCTGTACATAAAATAATACAATTTATTTAAAGAGCAGTGCAAATTCTAACTCGTATGAACATCCATTTAAATCTTTCTCAATCCCCATAAAAATGTAAAATTGGGTTGTACAGTAAAAGTAAAGTGACAGCAATGACAAAATGTTAGTTCAATAATATCAATAGCTCCTAAGATAGACTGTAAGAAAGTTCATTTGATTTAGATTTTTTTTAAATATATTATTTCAAATAATTTGCATAATTCCTTTATTTTGTTAGACAGGATCATGAAAGTTGACACATTGTTGTATTTTCCTTTATAAAAACATCAATATTAAAAATATGGAAATATGTTATTTAGACCATTTACTTTAAGGAGAGAAAAAAAAATTAATATTTGGCACTTATTCTTTAGTGATGAAAATGGGACATATTATAATTAAAATTTGAAACTATAATTGTTTTTCATAATTTCAGATGTTAGTGAATCTATTAGGTCTGTACTCGTCTTCTTCCCTTTCCTTATTCAGTTTGGTGTTTATGGGAGAGCACCTTATTTAAATGCTTTGAATCAATTGGGTGCACCATCTAAAATAAAATTAAAAATTTTCTTCCATGTTCCATAGGTATAGGGGAACCCATTTTTAAAGGATTTATTTAAGCAAACTTAGAAATGGTCTACACTATTAGACTTTAAAGGATAACATACTAGTATAATTATTGTAAAATAAGATCTAAAAGGCTTTCTAGGAATTCATATTGGCTATCACTTATAAGTTTTTAGACATTAAATTTCTCAGCTAGATTATACATACCATGGGCTGCTTTTGTCTTTGTTTTCAAAAAGCAGCAATATTTATAGAAAGATAGGAAAAGGAATGAAGAGAATGAATAACCATGTTACAAACCTTCTAAACACCTTAGTTATGTGAGCCTTAATGAAAATAACTGATATGCAGCTTTATTTGCTATTCCACGTAAAATGCTACTGCTCTGCTTTCCTGTCTCCACTGGTATTAATTCCTTTACATTTCAGTTCATCCATAAGTGCTTCCAGCAAAGGATTGCCACCAAGTTTTGCTATTTCAGCTCGAGCTTCTGCATCCAGTTCACTTAGAGTTTGTAAAGTGTAATTGAAGGAACCAAATCGATCCAGCAATGTTACACAATATTTTTTCACTTCTACATCTCTTGTACGCTGCCGTAAAATATCTGAAGCACACAATAAAGATAAATAAGAAGAAATAAAATCAGACAATGCAATTGCTAACATATTGTAAAACCAGCAATAAATTAACTAAATATAAAATAAATGACAATATGTCCACTGTTCTTTATTTTTATATTTCCATTTTATGCATACAGTGGCTTTTCATACACAGAAACTTAATTTAATTAGTATTATTATTACCGTTACTGTATATTAAAAAAATTAATAAATCATATGAAAAATATTTAAAAGCTCACTGCATGAAATAATTTTTTTAACATGCTATTTAACATTTGGCCCTATTGAAGAACTGTGGTGCCATTGGTTATGTTTAAACTGCTAATCTAATCAGCTATAAATACTTTAATGAATGTCATAAGAAAGGGGAAATAATGAACATAAACTCTTCTATTTCAATCACTACCATTGCTAAGTGGTTAGACTATTTGCCTTCCACGAAGTAACCTGAGCTTACCGAGCTCATGCCAATGAATGATATGGAACAAAGCTATGTTGCATCAAACTCTAGATCAGGTAAGCAAAACTCCAGATCATTATTTTCTTTTACTTTCTCAGCATGTGCCATTACACTGAGTCATACTATATGCCAGCTTAATTCTACATAAATTATCAAACTCCTTATTTATATATGTATATGTTGTGATATTTATTCTTCACTGTTTAACTTATAGAAGCTCATAGAGTTTATATATTTTATGAATTCTTTATTATATTTTATGAATAAGATGCATTTGTTCATTGGCCAGTTGTTTTTCTTAAGTATACTGATTTTCAAGGCTTCACATTTACTAACTCACTGCACTGTTCTATTAAGCGGTTAACTGTTCACATACCATGACTACATGAACAGTGCATTGTTGATCAGTTTGAAAAGATAGAAGTGTCAGTTTTCATGACCTGATATTATTGTAGAAATGTTTGAACTGCCATGGGTGACCGAGGTCGTTCATGGCGAGGACTCATGAGCAGCACATCTGGGGTTCGAATCCCGCCAGGAATGTCCTCCCTGACTGAGGGTTTTTCCAGGTTTTCCTCAGTTCTCATAAATGGCAAATGCCAGGGAGGTACCTTAAACTTAGGCCTGGAATGCTTCCTTCCTTTAAAAATCCTTTCCCACTTTATCATTTCATCTCGTGTATCATCAGTGTCCATAGCCTGTGGTGCCTCAATTGTAAAAACGGGCATTAAACACTAGTAAAAAAAAATGTTTGGGCTTAACTTTAAATTAACTGATAGTCTATTTATACTTGGGAATAATTCATTTGTGGTTTCATTATAATGTTTGCCATTTTCACATAATGATGTGCCTTACGTTGTGTTTTATGGTGCTTACAGGAATTTTACCTTAACTGATGTAGTTACTGTATATAGCATAGCAATGTACGACTTTATCCATACTAAGTTTAATGTCCAGCTGCTTCTGAGTGGAGTCACTAACTATTTTCCTAATTTCTTCAATTAGGTATTTGATTTTTTGTTATATTGATTAAAGAGTCCAATGTCACTTTATTGTTTGGATAGTTCCTCTTTGGATTCAACACTGTTGTTTGGTAAGGTCTCTATGCCTCTAATGCTTTTACAATTGCCAGCTCTTTGCCTTGGTTTTTGAAGCACCAGTTTTAAAATCTAATTTTAGGTTCATCTATGAAAATATTCCCTTTGAATATGGCTACCCTTAATCCCATCTCTTGTTCACTCTTGCTTCTATCTATGAATGTTTGCCATGATATATGATTTTCATTTTGATTTCTTATGTTGTTGACTCTGCTAGCATCCTAATGACAGATTATTACCATCAAGCTGAATAAACAATGTCTTGCACAAGCAAGCACTTTCTCCTTATACAAAAACAAAGGAACATACTGGGTAAAACATGGTATGAGTAATGCCTCTCTACAGTCTACTTCAAATAATTTTATCATAACATAAGCGCATGCATTGATTTTCCTAATTTACTAGCTGTTTAGGCCTGTAATTAACATTTGAATTAATACTTCCAATATAAAAATTCTAGTGAAGGACTGCCAATAAACCATTAATCACATAGAAAATACTTAATAATACTTCATCACACTTTCCCCCCCTTTCTTTTATATGTGAGTAAGGCTCATGGCTTTCCTTAATGGAACTAGTCCTACTTTGGTTTCCTACTCACAATTTGAATGAAATGAACATTTTGCTGATCAAAACTGTCAATATTTCAAATAAATCATGAATATGCTTTTTTTTCAAAACATATAAATCTACATTTACAGTCTTTTTCTATGTACGTTTTGCACATATAACTTTCACCATTAGTTATCATACTTTTATGTTTTTTTTCCCCCAACTTTGCATTTTTCTTATGGTCTTCTTTGAATTATTGGCTTATTTATATTTTCATCTTGCTCTGAATATGGCATAACTTGTTACATGGCTGTTAGAAGCTCAGGGATTTGGTGCTGGGACATGCAGTGGGATATAGACCAGTATGGCTCTAACAGAATTGGCTGATTCATTTTGTTTAATAATTTTCTAAAGAATGGAAAGTACATGGAAACAGATTATATGGTAAGATAAGCAGTTCAAAACTCTACCACAAGGAGACATTTCATTTCATTTGGCCCATTATGGATCTGAGCCCTTCAATTAGTGTCACATAGATTATTACAAGACCTCAGACTTTTAGGAATGAAAAATTGAATTTTAGGCACCTAAAATAGCCTATAAAATGATTTAATTAGACACCATTTTTTAACTTTAGGAATAAAAATATTTACATTTTTGGCATCTAAAATGGGCTACAAAATGATTAAATTAGGTACTACTTTTTTAATTATGCAGGAAAGTAAGTATTTTTACATTTTTATGAGTATGACTGTTAATTAGCATGATGTGTTATTTTTCATAATTTGCAACACAATATAAGATCAAGATATTCTCCAATTTTTCTACATTTAGGCCATGACTTTTGTCTGTTAAAATAATTTTAAAGGCTGAAAATGGCCTTCCCACTGACACAGGTGTTATAGGAGCAAACTTATATTTGTTACATTTTTCTTGAACATTTCTTCAATTATTGCACCTTTCTCAACTAAAACATTTACACGTGGACCATTACAGCAAATGCAGGATTTTTTTTTCATTCTACTCTCCCACTTGCACCTTACTTTGTTCCCAACTTCTCCCTTAGCAACACTAATTTTCATTTCAGTTTTTTGCACTGCTGACACCTGATCTGACAAAGGGTTTCATCTGCATTCCAACTTCGCTATTGTTAACGGAAACAATGAAAAATGTGCCTTTATGTAAACAATATCTCGCTTCAGTGTTAAGCTTTTAAACAGTTTCTTTGTAGACAAAACATAAGTTGTACTCTCAGTAAGAAGCTTTTTTTTACCATGGCAGCAATGTCAGCTGCTGTTACAATATTTTGTTACTTAATGCATAATTTACACAGGTTACTAGTTTCACTGTTGCCATCCATGGTTCCCACCTGTGAAAGGTGTGCAAATTGAGACATGTTCAGTTCCACATACAGCAAAAAGGAGGTGACACCCAAAGAATTATATACTATCTGAAATTCCAGTCTTATCAATAACTCTTCTGCTGAGGCAATGCAGAATTTGTTCTTCTGAGTAACATAGCTTGAAGATGGTTTAAAAGTTTCAATTACAAAGGAAGATGAATTTGGTGCACCAGTTTGTGCTCTGTAAGAAAACATTAACACTGCTGGTGTCATTGTGAGAGAGGATTATCACATAACATTAAGAACACTTTCAGAAATTATAGAAATTTCACTGGGTGTTACCCACATGTTGGATTCCAAGACTGCGGATTCCCAAACAAAGGACATTTGTGTGCAGGTTTGCATGCACTTAAAGATATTACAGGAAGATGTGGAATTTATTTCAAAGGTAATCATTGCTGATTAAACTTTGGCTGGATCATTTCAGTCCTGACAAGCAAAGCCCTGTATAATAACCTACACCAAAAAGAGCAAAAGTGGTTGCTTCTGCTTCTGGCAAAGTTATGCCATTTTATTTTTTGGTATTCAATGAAATACTTGTACCTGTGCCTGAGCAATACCATAGAGATGTTCTGAAAATTGTAAGACCATGTAATATGCAAAAGGTCATTTCTGTAAAACAAGCTGGGCACTGTGCATCGCAAATGTTGTTGCTGAATATTTCACAAAAATCAATGTAAAATGCTTTGCTTATACTCCCTATAGTCCAGATTTAGCCTGATGCGACTTTTTTTCCTTTTGCCATAAATTGAAAGAACACCTTAATGGAAGGCATTTCTCATCATCAGAAGCAGTGATGTGGAGGCAATTCTAACAGTTTCCAGCATGTCTTTAAAGACCGGCAGAAATGCTGGGACAGGTGCATTGCATCCAAAGTAGATTACTTTAAAAAAATCATAAAAATTATGAGGATGAGTAAAGGTGCATTATCAAAAAATTTATGATCATACTCTATTGAATAATCCCTAATTGTTACAATTGGGATAACTTGAATCAATTACATTCACTAAGCTGGGAGTTACTACTTTGATTGCTGGCCTCCCAGCTGCTATATGTAATGGGAGACAAAACTAAGAAATACCCAGTATATAGCCCTGTTTCTTTCACACTCACACAAATAAGCAAGTACCAAGCTAAGAAAAACAAACAAACTTAACTTACTTATAACTTGATGGTCATCTGCTTGACTCTTTATAGCATGTATGATAGGAAAGCTGAATTTTCCTTCTGTCAGGTCTTCGCAATAGCTTTTGTTTTCAGTATACTGGTAAAAGGAACAAAATATATATTAATGATCATTCAGGTAAAATAGAAAACCATTATCATTGAAAAATTATTCCTAAATAAAATTACATGCAATTTGAATTGAAGGTTAATACAGATTGCTCTGGCATTGATTATGGATCTCCTTATATAAATATTGCCTCAATGTGATGTGTGAAAAACATCTATATTCCCCTTCCAAACATATTTAAAACATTTGTTGATGCAAAAGTTCTTTATGTTTAAATGAACTATAACTCTTGAATTCAGAAGTATGCTAAACAGAAATCTTTTTGAGATCAAGCAGTGAAAATCAAGAAAAGTTGAACTCATGAGAACTGAATTTTATACACATTCTGTCTAGAAAAATGGAATATACTGCTATAATGTTTTACTAAATCAACGTGCCTTAAAGAGTGTAATGAACAGATATTGCAGAAATTATCTTATAGAAATGTGCCAGACGGTTCAAGAATGAGAAAAAATTAGTCATTACAAGACCACTTTACTTTCAGGTGTTCTGTAAGTAATTTTAAATTATAATGATCTGATAAGCAGCAGTTTCCTGTTTAATATTCTCTTTTCATATCTCCTGGAAGCTTTGCAAGCACTGGTTAATTGCTTGGATTTTTTACTTCACACTAATTTTATAAGTTTATAATTAGGTATTTTGTCCAAATATAATGAGGTTATTTGCATTATGGGCCACCTGAGAGCTTCTCCCAGTATGCATATGCAGCCAGACTGTATTAGTTAGTAACTCAAATAACTTCATGTATTTTAAACAAGTTTTAGCAATTATTGATATTACCAAACACATGTAATTAATAATTTATTATATTTTATTTTTTTATAATAAACTGGATAGTAATTTTAAGAAAGTAAAGAAAAATATTCTTTTAATAAATCTATTGGCTGACATGCATAAAAGTAAAGTGTTTACTTCTAGTTTCTACTTGCTAGTGAAAGAGGGAAAAAACTCCACTGCAAAATTATATGCATAAACACCCCCACTGAGTCAAAAAAGTGTTTCCATCGTTATCTGAGTGTCGACTGATGCACATGTCTTTTCAAACAGAACAAGAGGTGATTAACATAGCATGTGACTGCAGGTAAAACACTATGGAGAATGAAAACAAGTTGAATGCAAATTACTTTCAGGCCAGATTTATCGATTTAGTAATTGCATGTATGCTGTCAAAATCACAGTTACCTAATGTTAGATCAAAGGTGTCCGCATTTTTGCAAGAGATAGTTCAGAATGTTAAGAGCATTTATAGAGTTGAATTTACTGAGCATCAAATATTAAAAAGATCCAAAATATGAAAGTCAGTATCAAGGGAAAAATAGACACAAGAAATATGGGAACAGATTCATCCAACTAAAACCATGGGGAATTACTGCACATCGTGCAAAATATTTACTTTAAGAGAAGCAAATAACACAATATTTATTTAATTTTGGCAACAGACAGCATGTATACATCTTCAAGTCCTCCATCACCAACCCCCATCACCAGAATCTGAAGTGACTCTACAAAGGGGCACTAGCCACCTACTTCAGAAGAGGAGAATAATAATAATAATAATAATAATAATAATAATAATAATAATAATAATAATAATAATAATCATCATCATCTTCAAGTTCTCCACCACCAACCCTCATCACCAGAATCTGAAGTAAGTCTACAAAGGGGCACTAGCCACCTACTTCAGAGGAGGAGGAGGAGGAGGAGGAGAAGGAGGAGGAGAAGGAGAAGGAGAAGGAGAAGGAGAAGGAGAAGGAGAAGGAGAAGAAGAAGAAGAAGAAGAAGAAGAAGAAGAAGAAGAAGAAGAAGAAGAAGAAGAAGAAGAAGAAGAAGAAGAAGAAGAAGAAGAAGATGACATTTGCAGAGCTATGAAAGAGTATATTCATACAGCAGTCTCAATAAGCAAGTGCAAATTCAACTTTATGCATTTCAACAATTGTTTTCCTAAGAACATCATTGTTTTTGAGAGTAAAAATGGAACATTTGCTATATTTTGAACCCATATATTAACAAAATGGTTAAGGATTATTTCTCTATTGCATATCTTGTTAAATGTGTGAGAGAGAGGGGGGAGGGAGAGGGAGAGGGAGAGATTGCTAGCCCTTTTAAATGAAACGAAAGTTCAAGAAGTATTAAGTATGAAAAACTGATAATCTTCCAAATTTAGTGGTTTGCTGCAAAATGATAAAGAGCATGATGAAACCTATTACACTAGATTTGTTATATAAACATGAAAAGACAAACTGATTTAACCACACTATTAACATATTATTCATTATCATTAAAGTTATAAAAAGTACAGAAATATGGTGGTATTTTAAAGTGTTTGATGCTTCTTTTTATTACTAGAGCAGTTAATACTGATAATACATGAGATAAAGTAATAATTGGGATAGAAATTATTTGGGGGGGGAGGCATTCCAGGCCTAAACTTAGGGTACCGCCCTCTGGAAAAGTGTGGGAGGGGGCTTGCAGTACTACTTTGTTAAATATTTATATTACTTTTGAGCCCTTTTTTAAAAGAAATTATTAGGAAAAATCAATAAAATAAACACAACTTTCAAATTTACCCTCTTCCTATTCCACTAAAGTGACTGATTGAATATACAGCAATTTTATAGCATTTGGCATGATTAATGATGATTTCATGGAAAATCCACAAAGTAAATATCTCATTCTGTAAGCTTCTGTGGCCTTCTTCAGGTATTCCAGTGTCCAGATGTGTAAAAGGTATGTTTATAAAGAGGGATTTGGTCTGATGAAAGAGCAGACCTACGGCCAATTATGTGTTTAAAACTAGGTCAAGAAATATATTAGGGACTAGTGATTGGCCATTGTTAGATGATCTTCACTCAGCTGATTTTCCATGAAGTTTTCAATAATAACATTGTTAAAACATTGGAATTAACACTTAAATTTAAATTTTATTTCAAGTATTTATAACATGAAGGACATTCTAAAAGTTCTCGGCCTGACAAAGGAAAGACAAAATTTAAAAGAAATGCTTTTTTTTTCCCAACATAGCCATCAATTAGTCCAAGGGCTTTCCAACTTTTTAAATACCCAGTAAAATAAGATTTGTTCAAATGTGAAAAATAAGAATCTATCTCAGGTTTAACCTCATCATTTGATGTGAATCTTCGTTTACCCAGCCATTGTATAGGTTTGGGAATAAAAAGTGATTGCTGGGAGTAAATATAGCAAATATGGTGAATGTGGAGCACTCGGAAGTGAAGATCATGCAGTTTTGCTACAACAATCCCAGACATATGTGAAGGCGCATTATTGTGATACAAAAGAACTTTCTTTTTGCAAACATCCTTCAGTTGGCCCAGTAGTGAAGCGCAATACTCTCCAATAATGGTTCTACCCTTCTGGAGGTAGTCTACAAGCACCACATCATAAGAATCCCAGAAAACTTTATCCATAACTTTTTCTGCAGATGGAATCATTTTTGCTTTCTATGGTGCACTTTTGCCTGTTACTACTCACTGTTTAGACTGCTCCAGGTTTCACTAAATCCTCTTGCAAAATGTTAATTTGAATGCTTATTAACAAATACAGCACCCATCGAGTGGAAGACTCATACCCAAAACTTTGTGTAAAATGTAGTGAACATAGCTATCAAGATCTTTGCAATGTCAGTGAACTCATGTATCTTCAATTGGCGATGACTAAGTAAGGCATTGTGAATTCTTGTCACAATCTTGTTGGTTAGTTTTGGTATGCCCTGAGGGCTTATCATCTTGAGTGGATGTATGACTATGCTTAAATTCAGCAGCCCCCACACTTTTTAACCATTGGAAACAAAGAGGAAGAATGCTTTAATGTGGAATCTCACTCCTTTTGAATTTTTGTTGGGATTAAAACCTTCAAAATGAAATACTTTATCACAGCTCATATTTCAGTTTTATCCATTTTATAGAAAATGTTAACACTATGTTTATATGATCTGTCATAAGCAAATGATTGCATTTATGCATCTGAAACTTTACAGCATGCCAAAATACCTACTATCATAGTAATTTGGCCATCTTTATGACATTTCTGACTCAAGCTGAAAACTTTTAGAACAAGTTACTACAATGAAGCAAATGAAGCAAATCACTATTTTCCAATATCACCTAGACTTTTAAAGATAATCACTAATTTATGTTTGTATACGGAGGGTTTCCTGTGATGCGGAGCACCATACACATATGCTGCCTACAGTGTAACAAAGCTCTTATTTTGTGCAGAATGTGTATTAATGAAAAACTATTTCTGTAGCATTTCCATAGAATTTATTTCAACTGATATACAGCTATTTTATTGCAATATTCAAGTAGATACGTAATACAATTATTTATCAATCCAGCATAAGGCACAATGAATATAAGCACTGAAGTCTACATCCTAAGAATTTAGTTTCAAATAAGCAAAGACATTCAAGGTCAGTCTCAGTTTTCTTTTGTCTTTGTGATACAAGGATAGGTCCATAAGTTTCCGGCCTAACCATTTTCTAGGTATGATAAAGGCAAAAGCTATATTTCACTTTTCAATATAATTTACCCTTTATTGCAATGCACTTCTCACATCTTTGAATTAACATTTCTATTCCCCTCAAAAATAGTCAGAAGTCTTGTCTGCAAAATGGGTATGAAACATCATCCACCACTTCTTCGTCACACTTAAATTTCCTTCTTTGAAGGTCCTTCTTGAGTTTTGAGACAAGGAAAAAGTCATTGGGAGCTAGACCTGGGCTCATGGTCCATTTCCATGATGCCACATTTTTTCACAGCTTCCTTTGCAACAAGAGCTGTGCACAGGTGCGTTGTCGTGAAGAAGGCTTACATCACCACTCAGCTTTCCTCGCCTTTTCTCTTTGATGGAAGCATGTAGTCTGTGCAGTACTCCCCATTTACTGTGGTGTTGCTCTCCTTGAAGTCAATGAAGAGTAATCTTTCACAGTTCCAAAAGATTACAACCATGATATTCTTGGTTGACTGAGTGACCTTGGTCTTTAGAGGTGGTGCTTTGCCAGGTTTGCACCTACCACTCCAATAATTCTCTTTTGGACAAGGTATCATAGTAGAAGACCATAGTTTCATTTCCTGTGACAATGGTTTGCAGAACTTATCTCTCGTTTCCACAGCAGGGCCCCAAAAATGCCTGATAACAGATGACTTGTTACTGCTTTTGGACTGAGGAAAGAAGTCTAGGCACCGATCTTGCACTAACCTTGTTCATATTTAAATGTTCATGAATAATTCGAAGGACTGTTGTTATAGAAAGGCCCAACCTTGCTACTATTTCTGTAACTTTGAGCCACTGGTCTTCCATAATTTCTCCTTGCACAAGAACGAAGTTTTCAGGAATGAGAACGAACCCAGCAGGACCCATGGATTTTTTTGGGCGTAAAAATCCTCAGTATGGATTCCTTCAGAAGGGAAGTAAAGCCGTGGGTCCCATGTCATACATTTATGGCATGAAAAAGAACCTCAAGCCTGAAAGAGAGGCCTCTGAGCAAAATTTGTCAGCCATTTCACGCCCTGAGTTGAATAGGACGCTGATGACCTGAGATGTTAAAAGAGCATCCATAAATTTAAAGAGAGAGAGAGAGAGAGAGAAGAGAAAAAAAGGGGAAAAAAATAGAAAAAAAGAAAGGGGAAAAAAAAGCAAAAGGGGAAAAAAAAAGAAGAAAAAAAAAAGGAATGAGCACCTCCAAGTGCTCTTCGTCTTCAATGCCTTCTTGATCCATTAAAAAACATTTGGCCTATTCTTTTAAGGTTGAATGTGAAGGGGATGCTTCCTGCTCAATTGCTGTTTAATTTCATTTGAAGTAAGTCCTTCTTTTGTGAAGATATTAATAAAGCTCAATACTCCATTTTGAACGTGTGACAATTTTCTATACATAGACTTCTTTATGCAACTATATATGAACAACTGAACATAGCATAGCGGAAGTTACAGCTACAATTATTTACTAACAAATACAAGTATGACAATAGATAAGGGTTTTGTGAAGGCAATAATCCTTATCAGCTAGGTTGGAAACTTATGGACCTACCCTTGTAACATGCTAAAACGATCCTTTCCTTCCCCAATTGGAAACTTTAAGCCGTCATAATTATCACACATTTTTCAGTACAATTGCCTGGTGTGGACTTGGCTCACCTGTTTTTTGTTTTTTATTTCCTTATTTCTTTCAGAAGCACTGATGTACACATGCAATGAAATATTTTGCTTTTTACACACCATGGTATATCCCTGTAAGTGCATATTATTTTGGAAGTTATCAGGAAAAAATATTTGGTTGAGAGTGAATCAAATACCCCATATAATGATATGTAATTATGATCCTTTTAACATTCCTACACAATAACATTTATAGAAGGAACGGTCAGGTTTAAGTTTGCCTTTATCACTTACGTAAGTATTTAATTATTAAAAGAACATCCCTGTAGGGTAATATACTGTATATGAGGGTAACCTCCCTCATATACATTCCTTTGGTTTGATACTTTTATGAATTACAAATTGAATGTGTTGTTAAATGATGGAGTCACAGTGCATAAAGAAACAAAATTTAATTTAACTGCTTAAAATTAAATTGGTGTGTGTATAAAAATATTTTTTGTCTATGTTCAAATTCATTAAAGCTCAAGAAGCAACACTGGCAATTTGGAATGACTGCTGAGCTTCATTTGATTTTGCAAACTGAGCTTAATGATAAATTAATGATTGATAATATCTATCTAACAAAAAATGGTGCTGAACTGTTAAGTTCTTAGTTACAAGGCTGGAATTTACTTCAATGTGACATCAAAATAACAGAAAATAGACTAAGTTAACAATTTTCTTTGCCATTTTTTTTCACAAATAATGAATTATTCTACTATAATGATGTTGGCCTAATTAAGGAGCTGGATCACCATTACAATCCCCAGGAATAATACCTTTTCATTGATTGGAGGAAATTTAGTTTATAGGTAACACTACTGATAGCTTATACCATTTTGTGCCTGGAGCTTATATTGTCCATATATAAGAAACATGAGCATATGAACTAAAACTTAATTGAAACATTGCACAGTGAAGTTAATCACATATTAAGATCGCTGTGTGATTGAGTCGAACTAATACTCTTTTGCTCCACTTACTTGTTAAATATATAGAATCAGTTTCACGAACCTTCGTTCGCATCATCAGCTAGAAAGTGAACTGCTGGATAGTTATGCATGCTGTAGGAATGTGTATTCTGCTCTGGTGGAGGTGTGATGAGCTTAAATTTTATGTTTTCAACCCCCAAAATGTCGAAGTTTATTAAACTGTCTTTGTATCTGTATATTTGTAGTTTTTTTTCCCAAGTTCCTAATTATGTAGGTCCTTGTAAACAAGTACGTGGAGCAAAAGAGTGTTAGTTAGACTCAATCACAGAATGATCTTAATATATGATTAGCTTCACTGTACAATGTTCCAATTAACACTTTTAGATAATAAATAGGCCTTCGAACTGCTAGGAAAAGATGACGTGGATAAATTTATTCCACGATAGGCGATACACACGAAAGATACAATAACCTTTAAACTTCAACTGAAATATTCATAATTTGAAAAAAGAAATTAAAGAATATATAAGATTAATAGGAAAAAGCAGATTAATTTCAGTCGATAATTGTTTTTTAAACCTGTGCCCACAAACAAAATATGCCCAAATTTTGTATGGAAAATCGTTAAATATAACTATCACAGTCGTAAGCAATTAGCTGCAGAGAAAAAAAAAAATTCACTTAGAAAAGGTACACAAGTTTGGCCAATATATGTGTAAAACTTTATGAAAAATACTTACAGATTTCAAAGAGGTTAGGAAACATAGTATGAGGTAAATTAATCAGAACAGCTTTAGAACATATACAATATCGGGTAAACAAAAAAGTCAGCAATCAAAAAAGACAGTTTAGAAATGTATATCAAAAACTTAAGAAATCTAAAATTCCAGAGCCTAAAAGAATTTTGTGAAAAATCTATCAAAAGAAACTTTCAAGAAAGAAAAATTAGCATTTTTAAATAAAAGCCTTAAAACTTTTGTCCAATACTTCAATAAAATAGAAGATTATTTGGTAGATTTAGAAGTGGCTATTGAAGGATTAAACAACAAAGAAAAAGAATTGCTTAGAATCAAATCAGAAAAGGTGTTAGAAGAAATAAATAAAAAGAAAACTTCAGTAAACAAGACATGTTGGAATACAATAAAAAGATGTTTTAATACAAAAGCTGACAAAGAGAACAGAATAGTAATATTAGATAAGGAAGATTATAATACAAGAATACTAAATTTGCTAAATAAGAAAGAGTATTAAAACATATCTTTTAAAACAGAAAATACAAATAAATTCATATGATATATGTCGTACCAAACACTATTATCGCTTCACTTAGAGTAGAGAAAGAGTATGTTCAGATCCATTTAGTCCCATTGAATGAATGTATTAATTCAGTTAATGATAATGTTCAAACTTGCACAGCTATCCAAGGAAACAAAATATAAAATTAAACAGAACATAGCGAAGATATATGGTTTACCAAAAATTCATAAGGCTGGAAATGGTATGGGACCCATCATCAATATCAATATACCATCATATTTAGCAAAATGGGTAGCTTATAAATTCAAGACACTTCCTAAATTTCAAAGCAAAAGTATAAACATTTCTTTCAATTAATAAAAAAAATTAAGTACATAACATTACAACCTTCTGACACATTAATATCTTTTGATGTAGAATAGCTGTTTCCGAGCATACCTGAAGGAAAGCTCCTAATTTATCTAAATGATTGGTTAAAAACAAGTGAAATTAATGATGCACACATAAAAGAATATATTAAACTCACCAAAATATGCATAAACCAATTCTACTTTTCTTTCAAGGGCAAAATTTATAAACAGCAATAATGACTTATTATGTGCAGCCCCTTACCTCCATTTTTAGCTAACTTATTCATTATCCGTTTTGAAACACAAATCAACTCAGCATTCCCATACATATTTAAAATATGGTACAGATATGATGCCGATATGTTTGCCATAGTTAACAAAAAAATCCATTGATGATGCCATAAAATTTCTGAATATACAAGATAGAAACATCTTTCACATAGGAAACTGAAATGGATATTGTATTACCATTCTTGGACATCAAAATTATGAAGCGTCAAGGAAACCTAGAATTTGGAATATATAGAAAGAATACACATGCGACAATCACATCAAAGCTGACAGTTTTAACCCCACGATGCACAAACATGCAGTTATTAACAGTGTAACACACCAGCTAGTTAACCTGCAAATTAGCAAAGAAGAATATTTTAATGAATACAAAGAAATAGAATAAACAGCGGTTAAAAATGGTTTTAAAAAAGAATACAAAAAAAGGTACAGAAATTCAAGAGGCAAAAACACACCATTGAAACCACAACACTTTCAGCAAGAAAAGATAAGCTAATTTTTACAAAATTCACATATCATCCATAGGCTACAAAAAAATTTAAAACATTCTTAAAGATTTTAATATCAGCTTGGCACCGGTTAATAGAATGTTAAAAACCTACTGATAGACGATGTTAATGACAGTATTCCATAAGAGAAAAAAGTAGGTATTTGAAAAAAAATTGTGCAGAATGTGAAAAATTCCACTTTGGAAAAACAAAGAGGAACGTAGGCACAGGGTTAAAAGAACATTTCAGGAACATAAAATACAAGCAAATGGAGAAATCAGCAGTAGCATTTCATTTCTGGACAGAAAACCACGACATATTGCTTAAAGCAAAATTATTGAAATCAAGGACCTACTAAATTAGCAACTTGGGAAAAAATTTGCATATAAGAATACAGAGACAATTTAATGAACTTTGACATTTTCAGGGATGAAAACATAAATTTTAAGTTCATCACACCTTCACCAGAGCAGAATACACATTCTCACAGTATAACGAAGTATCCAGCAGTCGACTTTCTAGCTGAAGATGCAAACAAAAGTATGTGAAACCAGTTCTATATATTTAAACAAGTAAATGGAGCAAAAGAGTGTTAGTTCCACTAAATCAAACAATCATGTTAATATGAATATCACTTTATTTTTAGAAGCTATGAACTATGAACAATGCAAGTGGAAAATCTGAGAGATATTTAAGTAACAGGATTACATCTTGGAATGCTCCCTAGATTTATTAACTTCTCTTGCTTTCTGTGTGAGTGGGCAATCAAGCTAAGGAGAAACATTACAATGATAAAAGAGTGACAATTAAGACATGTTTGGATCTCTGGTCAAATGGGTGTCAGAAATAAACCATTAGTTAAAAAAGATAACATTTTGCTGGTAATATTTCACATGAAACTAGAGTTGATAAAAATTTTTGCAAAGACATTATATGAATTTTGAATTCATTTTTCTTTACATCAACATACAATTTTAAATATTACAATAAGATCTATATCTTCATCAATTCCATTATACTACCAATATAAAATTAATACATATCATTATGACTCTATTATAATATTTTAATTCTACACACTTCATTAATCTATTGTCCTATACTTGTGCGTTACTTATTTCCTTAGGACACACTAACATTCAGGGTATTGGTGTATAATAATCCTGTTTCTAATGCTAATAAACTTTACCTGGTCAATTTGCTTAGGTAATCAAGAGTTCTAAATCAGGAATGCTACAGGTATCCAACTGCAATGATCATTCTTAAAGATTGGGTAACTCCAAAAAAACATATTAATAAGAATGATTCTCAAGGGAAAGCAACAAGATCAGGAATGCATGTGAATGCAAATATAAAGGAAAGTTGAAAAGAAAAGATTCAAGGATATAGCAGACTTGTAATGAATTCCTCCCCACCATGCACCACTTTATATTAGTGATAACGTACCATATGAGACAAAAATATCATTGGCATTTGAAATTCAATTTCTAAGGATCTTGAAAAATGTTATTCATACCATTGTTGCAACCACAGATTAGAGTGATTTATTGGTTCTAGAATAGATAAATACATTACCCTTGCCATTTCAACAAACTAAATAACAATTTTTTTCATTTTTAAAGTATTTATTTAATAGCATCTTTCAGTTTATGATGAATGCCATTTGGTTTACTTATTATATTTTTCAGATTTGTGTACCCTCTTAGCTTCTTCAATTTTATGACTTCTTCAAGAATTGCTTATTTATCTGACAGATGCTACTGAATTGTTAATTACCTCCTTTGAGCAAAGATTACAATAATCATCACGTATTTGGAAATAGAGACCAAGCACCCCAGTTAACTTGGTGAAGTCAGCCTTATTTTCACTGAACAGCTGCATGAGTCGAATGGCCAGCATGAAAAGTCCACCAGTTTCTATGAAATCAAAACATGGAATATAGTATTATTTTGAGCCTTTAGCAAATCAGACACTGTTGAAGTACTCTCATTTTAAAAGTTCTCATTAATCACTTTAATAAATGCATGGGTGTTTATTTGTCAAACAATAATATCAAATGCATATGGGTGTTAATTTGTCATTAGCATCCTACGAGGAACATAAAAATCCTTTTAATAGACTGATAATTATGAAGATGTTAGATTTAGGATCTAGATTCACTTACATTTATTCAAATTTATAATCTAGTTTATGGAAAATCCCAAACTAAATATCTCAAATATGTGTAAACCAAGGTACTTTTGAAATTGTCCTCCTAGCACATTTAGTTGATGTTACTATTGCTATCATCTGTACAAATATGACTACTCCCCATCAAAGCCACATAATGACAGTAAGTTGGATAGAGGCTGGTTGCACCAGGCTTTGTTATTTATACTCAAACATTATTAGAAATATATTTGGAATACAAATGACATTAAAAGTTGTATGTTCCTTGATGACAATTCCTTTATTAATTATGAGTAAATCCTGTCAACAAAGCATTATCAATGATGATAATTATGCAGTTAAGAAAAAAAAGTGATATATTGTTGCAGCAGAATTTTTCATATATAGTTGAAAAATTGAAAGTTATTCACTGTATAACCTGTGACCAATATAACAAACCTATGGTTTCCTAATTTATTTTACTGGGATATTGAAAAGGTTACGTTAGGTTAGGTACAAGGAGCACTGCAGAACTCTTTTGATAACTGTTCTTTGTATTCTAACCTGTCTTCACTTTCTTCCTCCGGTACTTACTTCCTTACTTAAGATTTCTTTTATTAAATGTTTTATTTTTCAGTTCTAGAAAACCTTATGGAGCAGTTAAGTTTTCCAAATATATATTTCAATGAAAAATTTTATTTACCTAGCATTAAACAGTTTTTAATGTCACATTTCCAAGCCAGATTCTAGGGTATGATTTAAGAATTAGGCATGTCATTGAGGTTATCTCATATGACATATATATATTGTTTTGGATGAAGGGAAAAATGGTGTAAATAATCTCTTCTGATTCATAATTATCTAGTGAGTCGATTTGATAATTAGCAACATAATAGTCGTATTGGTTCTGACATGAAATTAAATGTTATATATATATATATATATATATATATATATATATATATATATATATATATATATATGTTATGTTATATTTAATCTCTTCGACTCTTCTGAGTCGAAATATTTAGAACACTTTTTATGGTTTCAATTGCATTAGATTTACTAGGACATGTTTTGTGGAATTTGAATTTATTTCTCTTTACATCAACATTAAATTTAAAATTTATTGAAAGTGCTAAGGAAGGGAGGGGGAAAAAAATTACAAGTGGTCTCCATCTATCAGGCCCAGGCCATTTTAGGTGTACCTCCTCACAATTACAGAAATTTTAATACAATAATGCTTTTATACTAACCCTTTATCTAAATTCCAAATAATTAAATAAAGTACAAATTTCCACCCTGATTGCATCAGACCTCAGTCCCCAGTTCATCAGCAGTAGCCTACTGGAATTCCAGGGGACTAAGCTCCAACCCAACCCAACCCAACCCAACCCAACCTAGTGGACTAAAATAAAATATATCAATTACTCTACCTATACTATTATTTTATCAGCTAAGTAGTCTCTACAAACTACTAATTCTTATATTTCTCAAACATCTACTATAATGAAATTTGAATTTTATGTGCCAAAAAAATTTAAATACAAACTACAATGGGGCCTTCATCTATCTTTAGGTGTAACCCCTTACAATTACAATTGTTGATACAATAATACATTTATACCAACATCTTTAATTAAATTCTAGATACTTACACAAAGTATAAAATTTCCACATTGAGTGCATCAATTCCCAGACAATTCCCACAGTGCGTCAATTCATCGGTAGCAACCTACTGGAATTCTAGGGACCAGACTCCAACCCAACCAAGACAATAAATTAAATATTTCACTTATTCTACCTGTACCAATTATTCTATCAGCTAACTACAATTCCTACAAACTACTTATTTATTTATTTCTCAAATACCAACTATAATGCTACATTTATTCACTTTCTAGAGCAATTTCTAATTTCCAAGCTCAATAATTAAATAAATTTAATATAATTTCATTACTCCAGATCAATGCCATTTTTCGTAATCATATAGGCATTTCTTTATCGTCTAAGATTTTCTAAATTATATATCTTTCAACTAACCATTTCTATATCAATTTTACCATCCTAAAAATCTCTTAATTTGGGTATCTACTCACGATTTTCAAAGATATTTCTCAATACAATTCCTTTATTTCTCATTAACCATTTCTTATTAATTAAACTTTCCCTCCAAACAATTGTGGCTTTAAAATGGAAGATAATATGAATTTCATCTTCCTTCTGTCCAATGATGGGACACATTCCTGGAATAACATCTCCCCCCATTCCCCTCAATTTCCAAACACACAATCGAAACCATGATATCCCTTCTCTTTCATTTTTCTTACAAATTAAAATATACTTCTCCTTTTCTGGATTATCTTTTAATTCTTTATAATATGCTGGTGAACTTTTCTCCCTAATCTGGGCAAATAAAACTTGTATATCCATATCTTCCATTCTTGATCTCACTTTCCTCCAGCAACCTCTTCTAAAATATCCAATTTTAACCCAAAACTCTCCTAACCCATTTCTAAGTAATTGTTCTCTAATTTATTCAACCAGGTATTAGTCCTTTACATTAACATACAATTTTATATATTACAATAAAATCTATGACTTTGTCAATTCCATAATACTAACTGACAATATAAAATTAATACATATCATTATGAGTTTATTAAAATATTTTAATTTCAAACACTTCATAATACCCTATACTTGTGAGTTACTAATTTCCTTAGGACACACCAACACCCAGGTTTTTGGTGTATAAGAATTCTATCCTAAACTTAGGTATTAATTTTTTTACACTAAACTCCATTTACTTACATAAAAGTAAGACGCGTTTCAGGAGAATCACATCTTCAGTTGCTCACCGAACTGCCATTACTCGAAATGATGTTGGATACCCGGATATTTCTGTGATGGCCTCTGTTGGTTGAAGTAGGACATTGCTGAGTTCATCCATAGGAGGAAACTCGAAATTCATTATGTTTTCTCTATTTTTTTAATATAATAATTTTTTCCCAAGTGGATAACATAAATGGGTTTTGAAAATGTTTCAGCAGTTTAATTTCCAGTTTTATTTCATGGTTTTTGGTCCAAAAGTGAGCTGCTACTGCTAATTTATTCATCTGCTTAAACCAAATATTCCTAAAATGTTCTTTCCTCCGAATTTCCAAACTTCTCTTTGTTTTGCCTATGTAGCTCTGCTCACAATCTGCACATTTCATTTCGTAAATTCCTGATTTCTGTTCTGTTGGTATGGAGCCTTTTACTGTTCAATCTAATAAATTCTTGATATTGTATCTGTTCTCTGGGGCTAACATTATTCCATGTTCTTTGAAAATTTTCTTGAACTTGTTGTGGTAAATTGGATGGTAGGCGAAACTTTTGAATTTGTTTTCTTCTTTTGTGTTTTTCAGTGTGGAAACTTCCCTTATCCCTTTTTGTCTTTTAGATTTATTGATAATTTTTATCACTAAGTCTTTGTTAAAACCGTTGATTATAGCTGTCTATTATTTGTTTGTATTCTATTTTGTACTCTGCTTCTGTGAGTGGAATATTCATCAAACTGTGAAATACTGCATACTTATGTGGAATTAGGTTATAACTCTAATTTTTTATGTAGCTTTCCGTATGCGTTTCATTTCTGTAAATTCCAAAATTCAAACAATCTGCTTTTCTGATAATTTTTAAATCTAAAAATGGTAGCCAACCATTTCTTTCTTTTTCTATGGTAAATTTTATACATTCATGTTGCAAATTAAGAAGTTTCAGGGCATCTATTGACTGTTTTTTGTGGTATTATTGCAAAAATGTCATCCACATATCTATACCGTGATTTGAAAATTAAAGGGAAGGCTTTTGTGATATGTGTTTTATATGAACTCATAAATAACTCTGCTAGAAAAGGTGACAAAGGGTTTCCCATAGCTATAGGCCTGATACTTGTTGGTAATGTTTTTTGTTCAAGCTGAAGTAATTTTGTTTAATGCAAATATTAGTAAGTTTTTATAAATCTTCTATTTCTTCTGTTTTTAAATTTATTGATGTTAATTTTTTTAGCATAAGCATAAGTTTCTCTGTAGGTATGCTCGGGAATAAGGCTTTTATATCAAATGAAACCATTATATCTCTACTTCAACCAACAGAGGCCACCACAGAAACTACCGGGTATCCAGCCAACATTTCGAGAAACGGCGGTTCGGTGAGCAACTGAAGATGTGAGAGATTCTCCCAAAACGCATCTTACTTTTATGTAAGTAAATGGAGTTTAGTGTAAAAAAATGAATACCCAAGTTCAGGATATATTACCACTTCATTGTCAACAGTTTCATAAGTACAATATGTATAATAATCCTGTTTCTAATGCTAATTTACTTCCATTCCCTTCCCGTATTCAGTTTATCAATCATTTACTATCTTTATCATTTCCTCCTCACCTTCTCTAAATACACTGTAAATTCATAAATATTATACTTTTTGCTACATTTTCTTCCATCATCCTCTTTGTCATTCTTATCCATTTTTCTCTAACTTTACCTAAATAGTTCCCTATCATTTTTATATTTTTCTCTTCTTTTACAGTTAAAATCTTCCAAATTAAAATTTCCCCATTTTTTATTCCAAACCTTTTCTCTCCATAACTTTGTTTGATTATAATATAACAATGAAAATATACATTGGTTTCTTCACACATTGAACAATTTCCTATTCCTTTATCATATTCTAATCCTTTTAAATTCATAACTCCAGTTCTAGTACAAACAAATCATTCTGTACCCATCTTATCACATTGTTCTATATATTTTTCCCTACCCCATACTATTTTTATTCCCTATAAAGTTTCAATGAACTCTTTTCACCTGAACTACTAATTATTTCTTGTCATTCAATGTCTTCCAATCTTACATTTCTTTCCAAAATCCTCCATTTTGGTATTCCTATTTATCCATACTTTCCTAAACCTATCTGTTGTAAAGTCGACTTTGAAATACCATGATTCTTTCCACCCACATATCTGCTGTATACTAAAGCATTATTTAATAATTCTCTCTTCTACTGTGGTAATTCTAAATGAATATTTCATAATTCTTTATTCTGCTCTTTCCAACTTTCATTAAAGCTTAAACTTGTTCCTAGATACTTTTCCTTACCACCTCTATTTCTCTCCCATTTAACTGCCATTTTTCATCATTTTTCTACTTATAACTGCTTCGATTTCTTTTCATTAATTTTCAATCCCCATTGTTTACAAAAAGTATTCACTACTTCCATTAATCTTTTCAATCCTCCACTAGATAAAGATGTGATTACTAAATCATCTGCAAAAACAACCCTGGTATTTTCTTACTATTTAATACTGGTTAATGCAACTTATCTCTTTTAGTTTCTTCCAAAATGTCATCAATATAGAAATTGAATAGTGTTGGATTTAATTTACAACCTTTTCTTACTCCTGTTTTACTCTGCATATAATCCATTACCTCACACCTGAAAATTTTACACAAAACAGGTTCTCACTATATATCTTTTGTATTAGTTTTATAAACATCTTACTTATTAGCATTTTACATCTTATTAAAATTTTTAATAATTGTAAAACTTTAAAAAAAATTTTCATATGGAACTAATACAGTCAAGCCCATGTGAATTAAATGTTGTCTAACACTCTTCATGCTTCACTAATCTTAAAAATATCCAGAACCAGTTTCAAAGATATGTTATCTCTATCTTCAGCCGTGGACAACTGGTGTGAAAGGTTGTTGTCACGTAGTATCAGAAGCAATGTTCCGCTCTGATGAAACTTTTATGAACTTAAAATTTATATTTTCTTCCTTAGGAATGTCAAAATTCATCAAATGTTCCTTATGTTTGTAGATGTAAATCTTATCCCAAATATCCAATTCTACCAGTCCCTGTACAGCTCTCAACAATTCAACTTTTCTTTATATCATGATTTTCGGTCCAAAAGTGATATGCCACCACTGATTTTTCTATTTGTTTGTATTTGAAATATTTCATATGTTCTTTTAGACGTATCCCCACATTCCTCTTAGTTTTTCCTATGTAGATCTATCACATTCAGCACATGAAATCTTGTAAATTCCTGCTTTTTTTCTCTTTTGGGGTATTATCTGTAGTATTGTCTTTCAAAATGTTGTTTAGACTAAATCTATTAGTGGGAGACAATTTTATATTCACATCTTTAAATATTTTTTGAAATTTATACATCACTGTTGGATTATATGTAAATTTTTTAAAGGTCATTTTTTCTTTAATTGTTGATAATGTAGTGGAATTTTCAATTCTTTTCTTTCTCTGAAATTTTTTAATCTTATTATGTATTAAATGTTCATTAAAACCATTTAAAGTTGCTATTTCTTTTATTTTTTTATATTCCATGTTACATTCTTCTTTACTGATTGGTAAATTGATCAATCTGCATATCAAACTATTAAAAATTGCATGTTTGTAAGCTATAGAATTAAAACCATTTTCTTTTATATAATTATCAGCATGTGTGTCCTTTCTGTATATGCCAAATTTCAAGTTTTCTTTACTTTTTATAATTTTAATATCCAAAAAGGCAGCATATTGTCTGTTTCTATTTCATGTGTGAATTTTATATCTTTATCTTGAAATCTTTAGTGCATCCTCAATTACCTTTTTATTAACTGTGGCAAAAATATCATCAATATATCTGTACCAACACAAGAAGTGTGGAAAGGCTGAAGTAATATGTGTTTCAGAATTACTCATGTAAAGATTTGCCAGGAAAGAAGATAGAGGACTGCCCATGGTCAAGCATGTTTGTTGTTTATAAAAATGTTTATCAAATGTAAAATATGACTGATTAATACAAATGTTTGTCAGATGTATGTACTCTTTTCTGTGTGTTTCATTGATTCCTACTTCTTTTAATCATTTTGTAAAATGATTAAAGGCTTTTCTCTAGGTATGCTGGGGAACAATGAGATCACATCAAATGACACTAGCGTATCTGTAGGTAATAACCTAATATCCTTTATTTCTTCAATTAATTGGATAGAATTATTTATGCTTCTACTTTTGAACTTTGGTAATTCTTTGAATCTGTCTGATAACCATTTTGCTACCAAATATGTGGGGGTGTTAATACTGTTTATGATTGGTCTCATGCTCATTATTGGTTTATGAATTTTTGGCAAATTATATATACTTGCTATTTTTGGATCATTTGTAATTAATTTATATTTATTTGTATCTGGAATAATTGTGCTTTTTCTTATGGCTTCATTAACTATTTTCAAGCATTCATTCAATGGATCTGATTTGACTATGGCAAATTCTTTTTTATTCAATAAGTTTAATATACTAGTGGTATATTGTTCTTTATCTAGGTTTACTATTGTATTTCCCTTATCTGCCTTTTTATACACTACTCCTTTTGAGTTAAGGCTCCTAATAATATTTTTATAATAGTTAATTCTGATAGGTTTCTTTTTATTAATTTTTTAAGACTTTTTCTGATTTTATCCTAATTCTATGCTTGTCTTGGTTTGTCAAGTTATTCATAGCTATTTCAAGATCTGCAACATGTTCTTCTACATTATTTGAAAAGTTTACACAGGTTTTTAGACCTTTGTTGAGAAATGATATTTCTTGTTGGTTAAAACTTTGGTGAGATAAATTTACTACATAATTTATCTCAACTTCCGAGCAATTTTCTGTTAGAAACCACGCTTAAACCATCAAGTCTCCCTACATTTGCATCCATAGTCAAACTGTCTTCTATCAGCTGAGTTGTTTCCTGGACTTGCTTCACCGATGACACCACTGATGATGAATACACATATTCTCTCCTTTTTGTGCCATAATCCCACCTCTCCCCACTCACTCCTCTTGATTGATGGATTCGATTCATTGGTGACGTCACTCACTATTCTCTCGTACATATTTTCAACTTATGGCCATGTTTGTCTATCTTGCCTTTTTTCTACTCCAAAAATTATTAAATTCATTCTCCTGTTTTTCTCCTTAATATCTTTCAAGTACATTAATTTTTTCTTGCATTCTGTTAGCTCCTTCTTAACCTCTCCTTCAGAATGCCCTATTATCGATTTCAGTTCTTCCATTCTGCTTTCCACTCTTTTGTCAATTATTTGCTCCACATTCTTTGTTTCTTTCATATCTCGTGTCATAGTTTCCAACATCTTTCCCATTTATCCTAAACTTAGGTATTCATTTTTTACAGTAAACTCCACTTACTTACATAAAAGTAAGACACGTTTCGGGAGAATCTCTCCCATCTTCAGTTGCTCACTGAACAACCATTACTCGAAACGATGGCTAGACAAGCAGATGTTCCTGTGGTGGCCTCTGTTGGTTGAAGTAGGAAGCCGCCGAGTTCATCCATAGGAGGAAACTCGAAATTCATTAGGTTTTCTCAATTTTTTTAATATGAAAATTTTTTCCCAAGTGGATAACTCCAATTGGTTGTAAAGATGTTTCAGCAGTTTTATTCCTGGATTTATTTCTGATTTTTGGTCCAAAAGTGAGCTGCTACTGCTGATTTATTCACCTGCTTAAACGGAATATTCCTAAAATGTTCTTTCCTCAGAATTTCCAAATTTCTCTTTTTTATTTGCCTATGTAGCTTATTATCAATAAAACTTAAAAGACAAAAAGGGTTAAGGGAAGTTTCCACACTGAAAAACACAAAAGAATACAAATTCAAAAGTTTCACCTACCATCCAATTTACCGCAATAAGTTCAAGAAAATTTTCAAAGAACATGGGATAAAGAACAGATACAACATCAAGAATTTATCAGGTTGCACGGTAAAAGACTCCATACCAACAGAACAGAAATCAGGAATTTACGAAATGAAATATGCAGATTGTGAGCAGAGCTACTTAGGCAAAACAAAGAGAAATTTAGAAATTCAGAAGAAAGAACATTTTAGGAACATTCAGTTTAAGCAGGTGGATAAATCAGCTGTAGCAGCTCACTTTTGGACCAAAAATCATGAAATAAAACCGGGAATAAAACTGCTGAAACATCCTTACAACCCATTTGAGTTATCCACCCGGGAAAAAATGTTCATATTAAAAAATAGAGAAAACCTAATGAATTTCCAGTATCCTCCTATGGATGAACTCGGCAACTTCCTACTTCAACCAACAGAGGCTACCACAGGAACATCCAGTTGCCTAGTCATTGTTTCGAGTAACAGCAGTTCAGTGAGCAACTGAAGATGGGAGAGATTCTCCCAAATCGCATATTACTTTTATGTAAGTAAGTGGAGTTTAGTGTAAAAAATGAATACCTAAGTGGTAATATATCCTAAGTTTAGGATATAATACCACTCCATTGTACAGCTTCATAAGTACAATATTCTTTCCCATTTGTTGCATTGTTGGTCTCATTACTCTCTGTTGTGAGTGCGCATGTAACACATCTATCCTCCTTTGCATCTAACAAGCAACTCATGTTTTATGAAAAATTGTCTACATTCAAAGCTGTAAAATCAGTATAGAAGCAACAACTTTATTTAATTTAATTTGCCATTGTATTAACAAAGGCTGTTGAAATGGCCATTACACCAATTTCATATATGGAGCATGTAACTTTAAAACCTGCTAACAGTTGCAATTTACATTTCAAGAGCTTTTCACCTCAATTCCTCCAAATAATGTCATAAAGATTTCACATTCACGTCACATTGACTCATTAGCACAAAATAACTTTTTTTTCCCACAATTGCTCTTAAGGTTCAAAAGCTTTTGCTTTAGGGCATTAATGGTTCAAACAAACTATTCCATTAACTCATAATTCAACCCTTCAAACATATTAGAATAACTTCAGTTAAAACAAAATTCATACACTCGTTTTAGGAAAATGCAACAATGCTGATTTAATAGTCTTATGTATTCTGTTGCAAATGGCAAGCATTCCTGTTTACATTTTTAAATCTTTTCTTATTCAGATCACAGTTTAAGACAAGCTATACAACCTATTTAGAACAGATATTTTATTTTTCAGATCAGCTTTTAAATTCATGCTCTATTTGAAAAATACAACTTAAAACATGAAAAAGGCCAGTACTGTTCCAAATTATTCCCATTAAGGAATTTCAAATCTCTCAGCTAAATGTCATATATATGAAAAGAAAATTAAACTGAAAATTTTCACATTAAATGTAATAACTGGGTTTTAAATCATGCTAACTGGTGGTTTCAATAACATTTTAATTGTTCTAGGCTGGTGATGGCTATGAAACGGTTGTTCCTTTGTTTTATTGTTCATGATTCCTTCTACAATTTTGAACTCTATAGGATATGCAACACAACTGGAAAACATACTGAGATGACTGTAGGAGGAGAGCAGGAGATGGAAATACAGAAACCACTGAAATATGAGGATAATCCAAAAGTATGATTTGTTTTCTTTCTTTAGAAACAGAGGATGATAATATTGCAGGAGAGCAACAGTTTGATGGATGGTGTGGGGAAGAGCATTGTCATGGAGAAGGCATACCCCCTTGCTCATCATTCCTCTTCTCCAGTTCTGAATCATCCATCTGAGTTTTTGGAGTGTCTCACAATATCGGTCAGAGTTTATTGTGGTCCCACAAGCCATGAGGTCTACCAACAATAATCCATGTTCGATCCCAAAACACAGCTGCCATGACTTTAATGGCAGATTGTGTTTGTTTGAATTTTCACGGCTTGGGCAAAGAGAAATGCAGCCACTCATTGGTTGCTGTTTAGTCTCGGGTGTAAAGTGAATACCCAGGTTTTGTCATCCATGATAACCGAATCCAACAAATTGTTCTTTTTGTCTACATAAAGCCAAAGAAATTTGCAGGAAAAGTCAACGAGGTGCTGTTTGTCGTCTTCTAAGAGCATTCGTGGACTCATCTTAAGAACATCTTTCAACATTTCAACTCTTCCATCAAAGTCCTATGAATGGTGCTTTGAGGAACCAAAATAGAGAGATCACTGAGAGTGATCCTCTGATCTTGAAGCAAGATTTGTTTAATCTGTCTCGTCAGAAATTGATGGTCTCCTGCTTCTTTCTTTGTTGGAATTAGTCATGCCTACTTTCGCAAATGGCAGCAAAGAAAACTGAGCCCAATTCAAAGGAATGGTCGCCTCTCTGTACCAGGGTTAAGTAAAAATGAAATGCAGGCGGACAGAACAATCGTAATGCACAGAAACAAGCAAAAATTAACTTTTTAGGATGCATGTTAATAGTAAATCACATTCAGTATACAGCAAAATCTAACCTAAATTTGCAACCTATGCATTGTTGTAATACTATAAGTTTGGCTTATATTATTATTTTTTAGCAACATCTAACCTAAATTTGTAACCTATGCATTGTCCTCCCCTAACTAACTGGTGCAAAGAAAACAATGATGCGCAGCTTACGTAGTCATGAAGCAACAACGAAATTTATTTTATTTCAGGATTTAGAATCAGTACATAAAATAAAGAGTAAAATTGCAACCTATGCGTTATTAGTAACAGGCTTGTATGAACTACATGTTAATTGTAATCTTAAAAAAAGTTAGGATCAGTGAAGTTGTTATATATACAAATCAGTCAGTATTAGGTGACACTAAAACTTCACTACTGTTTAATTCTTCAGAACATGTTTCAAGAGCATTCGCTCTCATCCTCAGCTGGGGACCAACCAATTATCTGCCTTCATTTGTTGAAGTCACACTACCAGAAAAGGGCTCAACTTTCTCTGTTGCCATTCGTAAAAATAGGCTTGAATCCGATGAAAAAGGATCGTCTTTCCATATAAGTCTTCTTTGGGAGTGGGGGATGCAACAAACAACAGTTAGGCCAACAGCTATGCAAACAGTTTTCCTAGCCTCAGTGCTGTGGAGATATTACTTTTGGGATTACCCTCATATTAAACACATTAAAAGAAATGAATAAACTGTTAATAAAAGAACTACAAAAACTTGGAGTGCACATAGTACTTCGCACATACTTCTTTTAGTCATTTCCCGATATTCTTCTTCAGAAGGACATATGTAATTGTCTCGCCAGTATATTTCCATTCCTTGTCCGCGATGGAGCTCCAGTAATTGTTCTGTGTATACTGTTGTAGCTTCTGGGTGATTCAAGCCCAACACACGCTCAAGTGCAATAAACAGTACATAGTTGGCTGCATTAATTGTGCTTGCAACACCATATATGGAATGTGCAACTGGGATACCTCTTCGCAATATGGAATTGTCCTGAATGTCATCGATACTGAAACAGATAATCAGCAGCTGTCAGTGACAATCAGTTATGTTTTATGAAAATAAATGACACTACTGGAAGAATAGTAACAGCTTTACATTATAGATTGCAACTCGTCCTGTATGGTCTGACCTACTGCATCTGCTACCTCTGTCTTGCAATGTCATTGATAGAGAGCAGCATTACAAGGAGGCACGTGATCTGCATGCTAGCACCCTGCTGGTTGCCTATCATGTGACATTTGAGATTAAAGGATGTCATCTCTCTAGAGGCAGTTCCTTAATTTTCCTCATTAAGCTGGGTGAACCTTGCTGGTTTCACACCTGACTTAGAAAATTCCTTAGCAGATACAAAGAATCGAACCTGGGACCTTCTGGTCAGCAATCAGCCATGCTAACCACTTGACAGTCTGAAAACTGATCTGCTCAATTACAACATGTTTGGCCCACAGAAGGATGCATCAAGTGGTTGCAGGTTCATTTATGGTAAGGCAGTGGTGCAAACCTGGCTTTAGAAATAAACAACAATCTCTATAGCATTGCAAATGCTAGTGGGGCAACTGAAGTGCAATGTTCTGCTTGGCAACTAGGTAGAAGAGTAATCTGTTCATTTGCTCATTCATTCATTTTAGCGAATAATAATGAGCTTTGGCATTATCAGTACTAATCAAAAGAAAGATGATTTGATGCCTGCTATTTAACTCACTTTTATGCTGAGAAATTTACCTGATCTCTCTCTTAAGAATATTAAATCTAAAACTCTTAATAGGAGACTTAAAAAAGGCATTCTAGATGATGGAGGTAAGAAATTATAGATTCTACAGGGAAGGTTATAAGAGATTTTCAAAAGAATACATTTTTGACCAAATTTACTAAAAAGAAGAGTCTGAAAACTTTGTCATTCTGGTTTAGGGAGTAATCCAGATATCATGTCATCATCAGTAAGCCTTGGAGGTTTCAAGCCAAAACGTTTGTTCTTCAATACCTGCTGGGCTGCTTTGTGTATAATGACATACTGCACCATACTGCATGCAATTTGAGTTGGAACCTCCAAGCCCTTATCATCTAATATCATCAAGAATACCTAAAGAAAAGTTGTAGAAAATCCAGATTCTGGTCACGGCACAGTGATTGCCATCATGCAATTGAACAATTTAAATACTAACTATGATCACTATAAAGGTAAACTAGAATGGCTACAAAAATGAGCTGGAAAATAATTTTAGCAAATCTCCAAAAGGATTGTAATAAACAAACCATATGCACAAAAGAATTTGTAACTTAAAACAACAAAAATACATATCATTAAGTTAAATAATTAAACCTTTCTGGAATCATTATTTAGAGAACTGAAAAAGGAAACAGATGTAGATAGAAAAGTAGTGGAACATACAAATAATATTGTTGGTTGTTTGGTTGCTAGTAGCCTGTGGGGATGCTGTTATTTATAATTTTTTCCTAGTTTCCCAATAATTTTTCATTTGTTTGTTGGCTGCATTTCAGTATATGCTCTTTATTTAGAATTGTATTCAAATTCTTGATTAATTTTATCCTTTTTAATTTAGTTTATTTATGGTTGCTCTTTAACAGGTCATTAGCATTCCATTCAAATTAGGGCATGAAACAGCAATAAATTTTGCTCAGAGGCCTCTTTTTTCAGGCTTGAGGTTCTTTATCATGCTGTAAATGTGCAACATGGGCTTTACTTCCCTTTCGAAGGAAGCCATACTTGGGATTTTTATGCCTGAAAAATTCATCAGTCCTGGCTGGGATCATACCCGTGATCTTGGGTTCAGAATAATTTCATTCTAAAGAAATATGAGATGGATTATGCTCAACAATTAAGTGGCATAATATGTCTGAAACAAAACTGTCATACAAATGTGTGACACTCAAAAGATATAGCAATACTGCTAAGATAAATTATTTTTGCTAACTTTTTACAGAAAGGATGACATAAGAGCTTATAACTTCAATAAATGAATAAATAAATAATAAATGTTAAACATCTATTGCACTCAATAATAAACAGCTCACATAGGACAAAGACATAGAAGGAATCTGTAACAAACAATATGCTAATGCATGTAAATTAACAAACGATAACAATAAATTCATAAGGAACCAAGAAAAAAACTAAAACATAGAAATGTAGCTCTAATAATGATTACTCTATTTTTACCCAAATTTTTGGTGCAAAAGAATTAAATATTTTGATAAACAATAAAAAAATTAAGAAGTTCCCTAGCTCAGATACAGTATATTGTAAATTAATTAAAATTCTTGGAAACAGTGCTACAGAACTTCTCAAACTTCATTTGATTTAGGACTAATTCTGGTGTTTAGTCAAAAAATCAAAAACTCTTAATAAGAAGGAATGTGCTCTTGCAGTTTTTATTGATTTTTCAAAGTGGTTAGAATTCTATTTGCAGAATTAAATCATATATATATATATATATTTTTTTTTTTTTTCCGTTTCTCCCAATGCTGCTACATTCCTAGATATTGATATTCCTTTATGTAATGGCTGTTTGCTTATGTCTGTGCACAGTAAGCCTATCAATTTACAACAGTATCTTCATTTTGATTGCTGTTATCCCTTGCATATCAAAAGTTATATTCCTTTTTCTCTTTCAATCCGTGGTCATCGTCTTTGTAACAACTTTTCATCTCTTGACAAGTATATTAAAAACCTAGTTCAAAAGTTCCAAGACCAAAATTATCCTTCCTCTCTTTTAAAATCCCATATAATCCAAGCGCACAACACTTTCCATTGCAACCTAAAACTTCTAATAAGAACTTCATTAACCTTGTTACTACTTACGTGCCTGGAATTGAAAGCATCAGACCTATTTTGAAAGAATGTCATGATATTTTGTTAATGCACTCATCTTTAAATGATTTTTCTAAATTTGTACCCTGCCTTACTTTCAGAACACCTCCTTACCTTAAAAGTATATTTTGCCGAAACTTATCTCCTCCGAATTTACCATGTCCCTTTGCTGGCTCATATCCTTGCCAACGCCCTAAATGTAAAACCTGTGTGCTAATTATGCCTTGCCATTCATTCCACAGCCCTAATTTATCCAGAGAATTCAACATTTCTTCATTTGCTACTTGTTCTTCCAAGAATGTCATATATATGTTATCTTGTAAGCTTTGCAAAGTATTTTATATTGGTTTAACTTCTACTGTTGTTTCGCTATGTATGAACAATCATAGACATTCTGTTAAAACCAAGTCTCCCTTGCTGGTTGCCCAACATGCCTTATCTCACCGTAAGGATTTTGATGATGCTTTTAATCTAACACTTATTGATGCGTTACCTACACAATGCTCTGAAAGTTTACTCAGAGATAGAGAAATGGCAGCTATATTTTTACATAAAGCGAGTATACCACCTCGTTTAAATCTTACATATTAATCCCCCCCCCCCCACACTCTCATTTCTAGCTTCATCTGTTTCCATGCACAACGTTACCTTCGACACTCAATATTTACTTTTATCACCGTCACTTGTCTTTTTGCCATAGAAGGACTTCACGAGTTCGAAATATAGCGATCTCAAGTGTGACTTTTTCTTAGTGTTTTATCCTTTTGTACTGTTATAACTGCTGTTAACATATATATATATAAAAGAAGTATAAAAGGTATATTAATCCTAGTTATCCAATTTCTTCAGGGATCATTTTATTGCTACTAATGTGACAAAAACATCTCAATTTACCACAGAGCTCTATTCTAGCACACTTATTTTTAATATTTATATTAGTGATTTGTCATAAAGAATGCAAGAATCTGGAGTTATGTATGCTTTTTGTAGACTTATCAATGTGAAAAAACATTATTATAATTTTAATATATTTAGGAATCAACACAGTGAGTAGATAAAATATTTTAAAATGCCAAAAACATTTCTGTGGCTTCATCTGAATTTGAGGCTGTTGATTATTGCTAAAAGGCTACAAAAGAGGTCATATGTACCAGAAATTCACATTCCATCCATGGACATACCAAAAACTGCAGAAGATTTTAAAAGATGCAAACATTATTTTGGCTCCAGTAAACAAAACAGTTAAAAAAAACTCCTAAAAACAAACCATAAAAGACAAAATTATGCCAGGAACACATTTGGGTATTTATGAAATTAGTTGTAACGACTACAATATGAAATATATATGAAAAGAAACATTACCTATGGTTTAAGGAACACGTAAGAAATGTAAAATAAAACATGCAGAGAAATTAAAAAAAATTATATAAATAAAAAACTAGAAATCTTCAAAAACTTGCAGAATTAACAATATGGGAAAACATATTCAAAAACAAGGAAAATTTAGTTAAATTTGATCTTCCAAATATTCTCATAAATAAATTCATTATAGAGCGACATTTTAATATACACTGGAAAGCTGATACAGTGGAACCATGCTGATGAAGGCCTTTGAAACATATCCACGTAACTGGAAAAAAAATTAGTGAAATTTGAGCGATTTCCTTGTAAAAAAATTGCAAAATTATACTACATTTCACTGAGAAAATTCCCACTATTCAAAAATACAGTTATCATGTTGTTTTTTATTTTTTCAATTTGTCTCTTCTACACCTTATCTTTAATTTGCAGTAAGTGGTGTCATTCCCACGTTTTATTTAAACTACAACCATGTTATGGAAAGAACACCAAGAACACCTAAATTGTATTTCAAGTTATTTTCAATGCAATTAGTTTTTATGTTATTAAATAATAACAATTTAAACTGAAGCTGGTCTCTCTGCTGCTTACTATTATTTTTGATTTTGCATTATATATGTTACAGAGAAATTAAATATTAAAAATAAAAAATACAAACAAAACAAATAAACAATGTAATACCGTATTACATTGTTTATATATATACCACTCCATTGTCAACAGCTTCGTAAGTACACTTAATTGAATAAAACAAATGTAAATTTAGAATGGTTATTGACTATAGCAGGTAATCAAACAAGTTAGACACATCCTACCAGAAACTTTGTTTTCAATATCTGTCATAAAAGGAGTCATAGTAAAGTAACAAAGTTATAATGCAGCTAATTTTACAAATTAAGATCAACTTTTAATTTGCTATAATTCATACTTTTTTATATTTGCTACAGCCTTCATTTGTCTCTATCCATAATACGAAATATATGACTTTCATATTGTATTTACAAAGCTGTTGACAATATATCCTAAACTTAGGTATTAATTTTTTACACTAAACTCCATTTACTCCATATGGAATCTTTTATTGTTCAATCTAATAAATTCTTGATATTATATCTGTTCTTTGGAGCTAACATTATTCCACAAGAAGTTCAAGAAAATTTTCAAAGAACATGGGATAATGTTAGCCCCAAAGAACAGATATAATATCAAGAATTTATTAGGTTGCACAGTAAAAGATCCCATACCAACAGAACAGAAATCATGAATTTATGAAATAAAATGTGCACATTGCGAGCAGAGCTACTTACGCAAAACAAAGAGAAATTTGGAGGAAAGAACACTTTAGGAATATTTGGTTTAAGCAGGTGGATAAATCAGCAGTAGCAGCTCACTTTTGGACCAAAAATCAATAAATAAAACCAGAAATTAAACTGCTGAAACATCTTCACAACCCAATGAAGTTATCCACTTAAGACAAAATTTTCATGTTAAAAAATAAAGAAAATCTAATGAACTTCCAGTTTCCTCCTATGGATGAACTCAGCAATTTCCTACTTCAGCCAACAGATGCCAACACAGGAACATTTGGGTGTCTAGCCATCATTTCCAGTATCGGCGGTTCAGTGAGCAACTGAAAATGGGAAAGATTCGCCCGAAACGCATCTTATTTTATGTAAGTAAATGGAGTTTAGTATAAAAAATGAATACCTAAGTTTAGGATATACGACTTTCAGTTTTGAATTCCATTTTTTAAACAAGAGGCAAGAAAAATTAAAGAATTTTGTGACTAGTTTTACCAAAAAACTAAGCCAATAAAAGTTATTATTGAATACAATTGTACTGATTTCATAAATTTTTATGGGAGTGTTGAGATATATTTGAACAATTTTATTATTTCATCCAGAAGCAAATTATCATATTAACCATTAATTGCATTTACATACCTTTAGTTCAAAACTTGAAAGGCAAACTCTGGGAAAAATATATGAAGGAAGAAACACCATATTAGCATAATAATTTGCATCAGCAGTAGAGCTAACTATAGCATATTAAGCTACAGTTTTTTTTTACCAAAGACTACAGAAAATTTCAAGATAATATTCAGAAATCTTTCAAAATGAACTTTTGTTCCATATTCCATGGAATTGTACAGCAATCCAAAAACAATAATGAGAAAGAGAATTATCTAAAGAAAATGCTGGAAGTGTTATGAATTTGTTTTCAGTTGTACTTTATACTAATACTTGAAATCATCAGCTGAGTTCAAAGTTTATTGAAACCAAATGAATAATATTGATCTTTCCCAGGCATCTAATCTTCAGAATGCTACTGATTACAGACATAATTTGCAAAAAGCATTGTTGTCTGTCATTGCAATTGCAAAACAATGGGGTTCTAACATAAAATATGAGTACAAGAGAATTGTAAGAAGTAAATAAAATATTTCAGGATGAGCACTATCAAACCCAGAATGACATCACATAGCTGCATTCAATATTAATCAAATCCATGTCAGGTTTGAAGCATGAATTAATATGTAAATTCATTTATACTTACTCCTCAGTATCCGTCACTTGCATCAAATGCATATATACACAGGAAAGAAATTTGTTTATTTTTGAATTATGAAAAACTATCTGAAGATTTGCACATCATATTCAATACTTCAGATTTGTATTAAAGAAGGAGATAAAGCTGAAAACAATCAGAGAACTAGCAAATCTGTTAGTAGAAAACTATACTTTGGCTTCTAGCATTCCAGATGTATGCAGAGCTTTTACATTCTTTCTCACTTTGCTAGTAACCATTCCTTCAACAGAACAATCTTTTTCAAAGTTAAAATTAATGAAAACATGTTATGTCCCAGATAAGACTAAGCTGAGTCGATAGGATCAATTGATGTGAATGAAATAGCAGAACAGTTTGTAGCATAAAATGCTAGAAGATTACTTTGCTTTAAATAAGCTTCTAGAAAATTTCATCAGTTGCTGTTCCTGTGCTCTTTCCTGGTGAGTGTTAGATTTAGAAATCCTTGTTAGTGAATCACAAATAAACCACAGCTTTCTAGTTACATATAGATTGGGAGGGGCCCGATAATTTTGCATTTTGCCACTTAGCACAGCTCACGCTAGAGGGAGTAGATAAAGCAATGGAAGTAGAGAACAATAAAAAGAAACATGTAGATGAGGTGCAGTCTACTGTTGAGAAATGAAGTTCAATAATAATTTCTTTCTTCACGAAAAAACCCATGAATTTAAAAAAAAGATATATATTCTCTTCTTACAGCAGTAATTATTTCAATAATACTTTTTAACATCTTTTTTGAATTCTTATATAAAGTACCCCATTTTCTTTAAAACATTGTTCTCCCTTCATAATATTTTTATTAAAAATGTGTGCGAGGACTATGCGGATCCTGGATGCCAGACGATGCTGAATGTGATGATTGTGATTATATGCTGCTGCTGTTGTTGCTACTACTACTAACAATTTTTTAATTTTCTCAGTTTCAATTTTAAAATGCTAATTAATTGTTATATTATTAGAAAATTTATTAGGAAACTTCTCAGACTTGGTCATACAATGGAACTTGGATAATTTGAAGCTGAAGGGACTGGGGAAATTATGTGAAATATCAAAATTTTGAATAACAAAATAATGTCTAAAATGAATATTTTATCAATATTCATTCATAACTAAGGCTATAAAATAAAAAAAACCATACATAAGAATAGAATGTTACTGAATTTTTATGTTAAGGAAAATTGTACTCAAGAGAATATACAGTGATTGCACATTTTATCTTATACAGTAAATGAATTACAATTATGCAAAGAAGCTTGAAATATCTGTTTTTTTTCCTCCACCACCAGAATTTAGTCCGCCAAGGTTGGAAGTTGGAAACTCTTCAAGCATGTTTAATGACTGAAAAACAACTCCACTTTTTTTGTCTGTCCTGGTGGTATAGTAGTAAACATACTTGCCTTCTAAACCCAAGATCGCGGGTTCAAACCTGGCCAGGATCGATGGATTTTTTTCGAGCATAAAAATCGTAAGTATGGCATCCTTCGGAAGGAAAGTAAAGCCGTGGGTCCCATATCGTACATTTACAGCACTATAAAGAACCTCAAGCCTGAAAGAACTCTGATAAAATTTAACGGCAGTTTCACACCCTGAATAGAATGGGACGCTGATGACCTGTGATGTTAAAGAGTGTGCTTAAATAAACAAATAAAAAAAAATCAACTACACTTATATTCCTGTCCCTGAACAAACTAATGAAATTCACACAGATGAATGAAATACCTCCAATGACAAAGGAACTGACATCTCTTCAACTTGTTTCTCCTTCTCTTCACTAGATGAATATCCTTTCTTCTTCAAAACTTCTGGCAAAATATCTTGATCTGAAATCTCCCCAACATACCACTTTTTGTCCAAGGTGACATATTCGTAAAATGTAATTCCTCTATACTGTCATTCCAAGTGTCCGGTACAGGGACACCTTCTTCATCTAAGGGTTTAACTTGTTCATTTTTCTTGTTAAACCCTGCCTTTAAGAAATAGTTTGCTATCATTTTGTTGGTTACTTGAGACAATGCAATGACACATTCACACTGCATCAATATAGCCTGATAAAAGGTGCTGAAATTTTAAATGATGCAGTTTTATTGGCTGCACAACTGAAGTCATGTCAGGGAGGAAAAAGATAATCTTTACATTGTCCATAAGAGGAATCCCAGTTAATAGCAGTGCAGTTGTAAATAAAGAGCATTTTTCCACTTTTTTTTTTTCGTTTTGGTACACTTTCTGTAGTTTTAACAGCAGTCTTCAAAAATGTCTGCAGTCATCCAAGCTTTAATTGCTCTATACTTTGGTTTTGATTTGACATCTTTTAATACATCTTGAGTTTGGAAAAATATTAAACTATTATATATTATAATATAAACACCTTTCTTTCAATTTATAAATAGACAACAATTTAAAATCACCTCAAAATACATAATAAAATGTATGAAAAGCAGTTTTCTACCATGAGCAAAGATAGCTTTTCACTCCCATTCATGTTGGCCTCTACCAATAATGTGACTCTTTCTTTACCGTTCTTTCTGCCCCCACTATAATGTTATCCTATGAAAGCTGAATTTTTTTCTGATACACATTTAAGGAACAAATCTATTTTGTCATTGTTGAAAATGTACCTAACTAGCATTGCTTTAATCATTAGTTAAATATCCTCTTTCCAAGAATTTGGTGCATTTTGATTCACACATGCACTCTCACCACTTAAAGAGATGCCGTTTCTTTCTTTAAAATCATCTGCCCAACTGGCACTAGCCTTGATCTCACTTTTACCTAATTGCACTTGCGAAAAATTCTTTCATGCAAACTGGAGGATTACTAAAAGAATTTTTATCCCATATTTGCTTAAAACACTTTAATACTTAGTTTTTGACATTTGGATTTTCCAGTTGTCTCACTCTTTTTCATTTTCACTTGAGTCACTCTTAAACATTTTTTATCCCTATTTTTCTTCTTGACAAAGCATTTAGTGGTATCCTGTATTCTTTTGCAATCTCTGATATTTTTTTTCAAACCCCATTTGAATTTTTTTATGATGACAACTTTTCTGCAAAAACTAAAGTCTTGCATTGAACACTCAGATTATTATAAGACACCAGTGGCACTATTTTGCAACACACTAAACAACAGAAAGCTCAAGTGACAACAAAGGTGCATGAGTTAAACAATAGCATATATGGTTAGGGAAGGCTATCAACTGGGAAAAGTCCACACGGACTGCATTCTGACAAAACAAACAACCTCGGAGTGATCCTTTTTTTTTTACAAAACAAACAAACAAACAAAAAAACAACAAAAAACAAAAACAAAAAACAAAGATGAAGATTAACATTTTAAATTTCTGTTTTTAAATTAATTTTTCCAAATAAAAACTTGGAACTAAAGAGGATTAAATTCAATTACATGCAATTTTTTATGTTGCTTTCATACAAATTTCAAGAGACTGAGAAAAATCTTTGAATTAATGATCTGAGTTATAAACATTCATATTATTAGAGCTCCACTGTGTATGTATGTATGTATGTATGTATGTGTATATATATATACACACACACACATATATATAGTAGTGTTTGGTTAGTAAAGTTAGTAATTTTGGTCCTTTGACCAATTTCTACCCTCTTGTTCATCCAAAGTGGGAAAGAACAGAATCTAAGTTTAACTTTCGAACATTAAAATGCCACATTAATTACCAGAGGCTATACAATGACTTCAATAGCATATGTATTGTAAGAATATTGCATGCACCTGTTACCCTGTGTTGATTTCTTTTGACAGAAAATTTTCATTGTGAAGCTGAAAGAGAACAACAGAAAAGTACTAAAATATGTACTTTAGAGAGAATTATTACATGTAGAATGATGGTAAGCCTAAAGTTACATTCTGGCCATATGGTACATCAGTAATTTGGTATACCTCATATAATGTGGGAGGAACATGCTACTATATTAAAAAAAAAAAAAAAAAAAAAAAAAAAGGGATGAAGTAGAAAAATAGGCTGGGAATCAAATGCATAGGTCTCTGGATGCAAAGAATAACTCTGAATCTCCTTGAAGATATAAATATAATACATAGTTTATTAAACTAAGTTATGGATGATTGTAACTGAGCATTACATACGTACAGCAGACTAGAATTGTGAAGCATTCTAACAACATCTCCCACAGCCACAAGCTTATCTTCTGGAATCTTTAACCAAAAGTTGAATGCATGGGTCAGCTTAGCTCGTATCTGCTTCCCTGGTACTTGCAGTATGTATTTAAAAGGTTGCAAAAGCTTCTGTAATAATAAGCAATTAAGCATTATCTTCATTATTATAATTATAAGACAGTCTGCTTGAAGATGTCTATAATGCACTTGGTATTAAAAGAAAATACCTATTACCAGTGATAAAAATGGAATTATTACACACTAACTTGGGAAACTGTGTGTTAGGGTAGGCAGTGCTTTGGTTGGGGAGATGGCAATCACCCAAAATATTTGGGGTTTTAGTTTTTTCTTAATCACATTTCAAAATAATTTTTTAAATATTATGTCCATCTAACAACCACAACATCCTGAAGTTCCTTCTATATCAGCCTTGATCAACTTGAGCACTCTTCTGAACAGTGCATGCACTCATGAGTAAGCAAAAGCATGCCAATGCATGGTGGGCAAGTCCTATGTAGGAATCCACTCAGAAGTGGCTTGTCACTGCTTCAGAATATCAACTTATAATTCAGTTTTTGAGACTTCATTTGATTAGATTAGACTTGAATTTGATTAGTTTACATTAAATTGTTATTAAGTACTTGAAATTAGGTTCAGTTTGATGAATGCATCCATGTATTGAACCATAAATCATTTAAATGCATTAACATGGACATAAGAAGCATAGACTGAATGTATATTACATACTAAATGCATACTATTACATACTACTGCCACTGGCACGATATTATGAAATATAATATATATACAATATTGCACCCGAAATTTCTTATTGTTTAAAATTAATGCAATATCTAGTGCATTAACTGCGCATGGATAATTCTAAAAGTGGTGGTGATGGTGGTGGTACATGAGCGCAGTGTTCAAGCTTAATGAAGGTGGCAATACCGTGCTTCCTACTTGCAATGTTTGCAGAGGGAAAGTTTCAATAACAGCAAAAAAACTGAGTATATGGCTGGAGTTGTTCATTATGTTTCAGATTATTATAAAAACTTTTATGAAAATATTTTATAATAGCCTACATCCTTCCAGGCTGTTTATAATGAATACTCTGATATTGATAAACTAAACACACTTGTTTGAAATTAGTAGTTTTGTGATGGCTGAACCTCACTCTTAAGGGACACTGGCTGTTGATTCTATTTTATTTATTTACGGACGCTCTTTAAAATCTCAGGTCATCAGCATCCCATTCTATTCAGGGCATGAAAGGGCTGGCAAATTTTGCTCAGAGGCCTCTTTTTTCAGGCTTGAGGTTCTTTATCGTGCCATAAATGTACGACACGGGACACACAGCTTTACTTCCCTTCTGAAGGAAGCCATACTTAGGATTTTTACGCCCCGAAAAAATCCATCAATCATGGCCGGGTTTGAACCCGCGATCTGGAGTCTAGAAGGCAAGTATGGTACCATTACACCACCAGGACCGACAAGGGACACTGGGAAGTGAGTTTTTGATCAAAATATCACAAATTGTATTTTTGCTGTAAATGGTTTTTTGATCCATTGGGCATCCATAGAGAGTCAACATTTGCATTCCCCTTCCCTTCAGGCTCTACAGTCATTTAAAATTCTCAGCATGTCCTTTTTCAGCCTGTCACATCCCCTCAATACAGAAGTGTGGAATGAGATACTGAACTGTAATGTACTGTCTGATGGAGATGCAAAGACTCACCAGCTCCTCCAGGAAGTGTGGCGGTATATCCTGCAGGTGTGAAAATAGTGAAGGAAGAAAGTGTCAATCAAGTAGCAAAGAGGATGACTACAGCTTTCCTATAATAATAATAATAATAAAAAAAAAACACACACATACACACACCCCCTCACTACTGACACTAATTTGGGTGGTCATGGCTGTGGTAAGCTGAAGTTAGAAACTATAAAAAGACTAACCAGCTACTACAGATTGGCCATCCAGAAGCATCTGCCATGAAAAATGTCATATATGTTGCACTTTACTATTACAGATCAACAGACCAGAAGTACCCCCTACAGGAACTGACCCTTGGTGTTTCTATAATAGCAGCATAGCTCTCATGAGACTCTGCAGTCATTGCAAGATTCTGTTCAGTTTGATGATAGTATGGTTAGGACAATTCTTCCTATCTATCAGAGACTAACTTGCACTGAACTACTGGCATACTGTGCTTGAGAAGGGATACAAATTTCATATGAAAGTGTTCACTCACTCATTTGGAAAAACTGTCATAAAGAAATTTTTATTTCTAAGAAGCTGTTAGAAATTGGGGCATTAAATGGTGTTCCTGCTTTTAATACGGGCTGTTCAGCTTCTCAGGATCTGTGGTACGGGACTAGGAATGTTTGGCAGCTGCTTCAAAGATCAGCAAAACCTAGGATATGATTTGGTCTACGAGAGAAGGAAGTTAGCTCCCACAAGTAGGAAAGGACCTGCAGGTAGCAAAAGTAACATAACAACAGCACAGAAGGACACAAAGAGAAGTACAGGCACATAGAACTTTAAATAAAGAGGGTTCACATATATAAGTGCAAATTCACTGTTTCCTTACATACTTTTTGTTTTATAAAATGGTACTTTTACCCAAAATTTTGTTTTATACATTCAAAATGTCCCATACGTTACAATTTTTGTTTAAATTCAATTAAAATTTCCTAATGCTAACATCAAAAATAATTTCTAAAAATGAAGAAATGGTTAATTTTAAAGATTATAATTTTATATAGATTAAAAAAATTATCTTTGAGCACTCAAAAAATTTATTTAAAACATTCCTTAACACACTTGTTATATGTTGTTGAAAGTTGCAATTGGGAAAATGTCAACCAATTTTTTCAACTCGAGATATATGGAACATTTTGATTATGCCACATATTTACATAATAAAATTTATTAAATAATTTATAGCTTTGCAAAGTATTTATCCAATTTGTTTGAAATTTGGTATACATATTAATTTAACAGCAATGGAATCAAGTAAAATTTTCAGAAAAATTCATACAACATGTGGAATGTAAGAGTTTTTAAAAATTAATTTTTATATTAAACTAAACTTTTTTTTGCAGGAATACTTAACTTTTATTAATTGTAATGCTTTTATCTATTATCTACTTCTTTGAAGTTTAAAAATTACAATATGTTAAATTTATTTGTGCCAGTCCAGCTAATATCCAAAAGGAAAACATTCCATTTAGTTTGTATATTACATCTCATTAGTTATAAAATACTTATTAAAAAATATTGTTCCACGATCACTGCCACATATATCTATGATAGTTTTTGAAAATAATTATTAGTTTACTCTAAAAAAAGGGGGGGGGGACTATGGAAGGTTTTTCTACTTTCTCTCAACCATTCAAATATATTACCTCCTTAACCACCCCTCAACCAATGGAGTATATAAATTGTCTTTCAGATTTTTGACCTTTGTTGCATGATTGGAATCCTCAAAACATGCATAATTCTTTGCATGGTAAATAGAATGTCTTTGAATTTTGAACTTTCTCACATATGTTAGAACTTTGGCCAATAAACTTGTTGCCCTTTTTTCATATTCAGGAAATAAATATAAAGGTTCCAATTGAGCTTAAATAAACAATTATTTAAATATGTTTTTCCAACTAAAGCATTGGGGTGATTAAAACTAGGTTTATTCAATAGTTAACATTGCTACTTAGCCTACTTTTTAAAACTACACCATAGGCAACTTCTAGGAAATATATTTTGGGGCAAATTTATAAAGCACTAAATAAAACAATCATCCCCAACTTCATATAATTTATAAACAAAACTTCCATGCTAAAAGCACAAGGTGGATGCTGTGGTACAATTAGCTATGCACTTATCTAAAGCTCTGATTTATAGTAATTCAAGTTTCTACTGCTGAAAATAAAATATAGTTTGGAAATCATATCAGTATGAACGGAGATTGAACTATAGGTAATTGATATTTTGAACTTGTGAAAAAATTTCAGTGTTCTTGGATATGCAGAGAAGATAAAACTAGAGAAAAAAAGGTGATTTGTGATTTTTATCTCTTTAATGTTTAATTCACCCCTCAAGGCAAGAGTCATTATGTTTCATTTATGTGTATTTTCTCATTTTCTTTCTTATTAATGTGAAATCGAGTGACTAATCCGTGGTAAACTTCTGGAAAGATATTTGATTTAATAGATCATTGCATCAAATGTCTGCATACTTCAGAACATCAAAATGAAAAATAGATTTTTGATCTACTTTCACTGATGAAATAATTAATTATGTCAACATTCTTAATCTTTCTCTTAAATGGAAAGAACAAATCTTCACAGCTGCATTACCATGTATGAGTGTTCATATGGAAACTGTTATTGTGGAATCAGTTAATTTTAAGTAATAATGACACAACTTATACTTAAAATCTAACTTCAGTTTCTCAATGTCAAGAAATTAGTGATTTTGAACAATAGGCCATGATATTAGGCAAATAGCACAATGAGTTTGATTTAAGATACCAGGATTTGGAAAAGTTGGAATACAATTGAAGAATGTATTCTAAAGCAAAGGAAATCTGCAAGATTTTTAGTTACATTTTTCCTGTTCCATGGCAAGTTGCTAATATATTGAACATTTTTGGTTTAATTGATGTGTGTAAGCTGTTTTTCCATAATGAAAATGTCATAGAAGATCACATTCGACTACCAATTTGAAAAGTAATTTTCAATTGCATACAATAGACTATTGTTCCAAATATTCGAAAGAGAAAAGAACCCAAAAAGGTGTGACGGATGAGCATAGAATAACCTGGTTGACATGAGGAATACAAAGTTATAGTGCTTTATGGATACAGATGCTATATGGATATGGATACAGGCATTGTAATTTAATTAATAAGAGGGTATTCACTATATAATAAAATACATTTCAGTAAAATTGCATTCAAGATAACTTGCTTTTATTTTCATACATTAACATAAATATAACATGCATGTTTAATTAAGCAAAACTGTCCTATTATTGAGTATTGAACAACACTCAAGCGAATTCACTAGGATAGAGAATGCAACGTGAATACTGGCTGCCTGCTTGAAATTTTTAGGGCAGCAGGGCAGATAATTGTGACGTTGCAGGGCATTGTTGAAGCTGAGTGGATTAAGAGAACACTTGATTTAACAGAATTTTAGCAGAAATAAACCTTAAATTGATTCAAATGATCAGGGGTCTCATTATGTTGCAAGACCAGCCAAGTAATAAACCATATGTTGGAAAATTACTGACACAATGATTCTCATATAATTTTATTTCATTGTTGATCTGAAAGAAACAAGTGTAAAACTTTCCACTACTACCTTATGTTAGATTCTGCAAGCAGCAATATTGACCTGAAGCAAATAATATTATATACTGGCACTTTAGGCATTTACTGCAACATTATTATTTTTAGTAGGAATGAACTGCATGAACACTTTGGATAGGAATGATAAAACATTAATTTTTTTCTAAGTGAATTAATATTCTGGAATTGTTTTCATAATTTTGATGGCAGCTGCAGTTATTCTCAATAAACTTTTTCATGATGAAAATGAAGAAAATCACGGGTAACAGCTAAAGCAATAAACAAAAATGTGACTTCTATGCAATAACTGCCCCATATCCAACAGGAAGTTCAGCACACTCGTCCCACCTAAAAACAGGACCGGTACACTGCAAAATTGAACAAAATATAAAAGTTAGTCTTAACAAATAAACAACATTAAAAGTATATTAACCTCCTAACCTACACAAAATTAAACTGAAAATAAACACTAAAATATCCCTGGAAACACAACCATTATCATAAAACTGGGTAAATGAAGTTTTTAAGAGCAGATTGAATGAATCGGAGGTCGGTGGCTTGAACCCACCAGGACCTGCTACTACACACATCTAATACTCCCCAGTTCATTTTCTACACCTTATACATACCTTGCAGTGATTTTCTCTTATATGCTCATATAATTCTTTAATTTTGTGCAAAATGAATTTTCTACAGCCTCACATTTACACATTCCATTATTTCCCTACAGGGCAGCTCTATGCATCACTTTCTTATGTTCATCCACTATTTTTCAGAGTTGCCAATTGTTCTATAATATTACTTTAGAGAATAAAAAGGGTATTCTTTCATGCCAGTCTATTCAAGCAAGGTTGCAAATTAAACTTACATAATAAAATATAATATTACTTTAGGGAATAAATAGAGTATTCTTTCATGTCAGTCTATTCAAGTAAGGTTGCAAATTAAACTTACATAATAAAAGTTTAAGTTTTACAAGGATTCTTGTAATAATACATATTAGCTTAAATTAGGTTAGATAGCAATTTTGCCATGAGAAGACTGCCTTAGATCCATACTTGAGAGATATTTGATACACATATTCTTTTTACACTATTTCAACTGTGCTGCATTCTAATGTATTTCTTGGTGTTTGCAATCACCACTCACATGACAGTTTTCCTTCCTGCTGCCAAAATATTATATAAATTCAACTGCTTTTTCATGGGTTGGTGGGAGGGTTAAAAACTTCTGACCATCTCGCATCTTTTCCCAATGACTTGCTCCTGTTTTATTTAAATTTTGCAATTTTTTTCTACCTTCCTTTCGGTTTTAGTATTGGGTGACTAGGGCATTTCACCTCTAATGCCAGGTATATAAACTTAGTTAATAGTTAGATTCAATCTGTAATTTAAATTATTTTTAATTATCTATCTAATATATGTTTGTCCCAATTAGAAAAGATTTGCACCTTGTTTTGCATTTCATGGCAGAAACTGTAAATTACAAGTTTATGTGACCATTATTTATTTTATCTTACTCAAACTCAATTTAAGTACTTTAGGCCTCAACCTATTCAAAATTTAAATAGACTACCAGCTGCTATAATTTATTCTGTTTTCATATATATAAGCCCTTCTCTTCTCAGTTCCTGGCACAGTTAATATAATTAATGTGCTTTACACAATACAATTATGGTATCAATGTTTTCAAATTTCTAACATTTTTTTACACAGCATTTATCTGCTATTATACAAATTGAAAAATGTTTAGAATAGTGCGACATTAAGGATCTGTTCTGGGTCCTCTTCTTTTCCTGATATATGTAAATGACCTTTCCTTATCTATCCAAGATGTAGGAAATACTGTTCTATTTGCAGATGACACAAGCATATTAATAAATGGAAAGAGCCTTAATGATTGTGCCATTAACTAAATCTGGTTCTGAGTTCTTTGTGTGTATGGTTCAAAGCAAACTAATTGTCTCTAAATCTAGATAAAACAAATGTTATGAAATTCATTACTCACAGATCTCCAGAGCCACAATTACACATAGGATATTATAACAGTGTACTTTCACAAACCATATATATGAAATTCCTTGGTTTAATAATTTAACCGTCTAAATTGGAATGATCACATTGATCTTATTACACCTAAACTAAGCAGTGCATGCTATGCAATACGTGCATTAATAATGTTGGAGTCAATTAAGACTTTAAAACTAGTTTATTATGCTTATTTCAACTCAATAATGAAGTACGGTCTAATATTTTGGGGAAATTCAGTTAAAAGTGAACGTGTCTTCCTGTTACAGAAAAAAGTCATACGAATAATCACTGGTAGCAGACATTCATGCAGAAACCTCTTTAGGAAATTTGAAATTTTAACTCTTCCTTGTGAATATATTTTATCTCTCAAGAACTTTTATATAAGAAATAAACAAAAATTTGTTCAAAATCAAAATATACATGACAAGAATACTAGAGAAAAAGCAAATCTACATTGCCCAATTTCAGCACTTTCATGCCATCAAAAAGGCATTTATTATGAGTGCATTTTAGTATACAATGCAAGCCTAAAAGCCTTAATAAACAATGCAAATTACTTTAAATCTGCTCTTGGAAAATATCTATGTAAAAAGGCCTATTATTCTGTAAAGGAATATATGAGTGACAATATTATACTGCACAACATATGAATCTATATGTAAATATGTATATGATAACATTTGTATGATTAAGTGAAATGTCTGTTTTCGTTGTTGGTTGAGTTGTTCTAATGTTCTTTTTTATTTTTATTGTAATTATTTATGTAGATGCAGACAAATTTTTGTAAATACAGATTGAATGCTACTGTGGTAATTGTATATGACAAGTTCAATGTTCGTAGGTCTCTGTGGCTGCTCCACGAACTCACTGAATGCTCTGAGAACTAACTATTTAAACTCCAAATGAAAACTGATTCTGAAACTTATCAGAGCCCCTATTAATATTTTTTGCAAGACTCAACGACATTGAACTTTTTAATAATAAATTGCCCTATCGTTATTAATTCCATATAATAAATTGGTATGTCATTATTAATTCATGAAAATACTGTACTATCATAAATTGACCTGCCATTATGAATTCCATGTAAAAATATCATATTATAAATTGACCTGTCATTATGAATTCTATGCAAAAACTATCAAAATCTACTAAGGGCACGTTTTCATTCACACCTAATAAGGTTAAGTAGTGTAATGCCAGTTAAATCACTGCATGCTTCCATTGATAATGTTCGGTTTATTAATTTAAACTATACTAAATCTTGGAAATGTTTTGAGATTTTCTTACCTCATCTTGATCCCTATCACCCGTTTTACTATATGGAATTCCATTTCCGCAGTTATCCATTCTAAGCAATTTTCTTGCAATAAAAGTTGTTTCCCTCTTTAGGGAAATCTTTACAGCGCGCCTCAACAACCTGACTCTTTTTAATTTGCCAACACGACGAACTACAACTCCGATCAATATCCGACTGTAAGCCCGTGTAAAAAATCTAATGATTTATCATACATTTTTCAAGGCAAACTCCTGAGCCCAATCAAGTAGGCTGTGAAGGGCACGTGCGGATGAGGTACACACAGGGTTGTCAACATTACTTACATTAGTTTTATCGATCAAAGTGCGGATATTGCCAACATTATTTCATTGTGTAGTCATGCTCTCACAATGAGGAAGAAGGGGGTAAAGTAAGGTTTGTATTATCGTATTAGTTATTTATGAGGTAACGAATAATTAGTTGCAGGGAGTAGCTGACGCACGTGTTACACCAATTGCATCTGACTGTGAGCCTATGAAATACGGAAACACCCTTTAACAATATTTTAGCTAAATACCTTAGATATTCTGTTTCGAGTACATCATTAATATCTTATATATTTCTGTGGCCCATGGGAACATTATATCGTTTTTTAATCATAGGATTCAACTAAACATTTATTAGTTCAACAATTTCATTAATATTCCACAGAGAAAATTATATTTTTTCCCAAGGACTTTAGGAAATGACTGAACAGCACTAATAAAAATCTAATCTCTCTGAACAGAATTTTTTCTCTACAACTTACGATGTGTTCGCGTGCATATTTAATACATATTTTCTAAAATGTGTGATTAAACTAGTTGGATTTAAAATGTATTCTTTATATATGTCATTTCTCAATAGAAGAACTCAGAAGAAAATAAAAATTCATATCGATATCTACTTTAGTCTTTGACCGGGAACATTAGTGCATACTATAGGCATAAAAGAGACACTGAATATACAACCAAAAAAAAAAAAAAAAACTTTCCGTGCCGTGATATTACACAAAACCCACAACAAAGTGCATATAAAATGCATGTTTCGCAATTGATTTGTAAGCAAAGAAAGGCATGTTCTCCCGCTATTTAGTATATTATAGTCTTAGTACCCACAACTTTCTAACATATTAGAAAAAAGTAGTGCAAAGAAAAAAAAAAGAGAGAATAATTTGTGTTTAGTTATTTACTATGAATGTCATAGGGCATTTAAAATAATTAATCACACTCATTTAACTAAAGAATAATTACTAAATGTAAACATGGTAGCATGTTAAAGAAATGTTCAAATTTTTTTTCATATGGAAAGCAATTTTTAGTTCACAGCGAACGAGCAGCCAGTAAATAGTATGCAAAACGTTACCGGATTTCTTATTCCTTCCCACCCTTCGATCTACTTATCATTACATCTCACTCACACAGTTCACTATATATATGCATACTTTTAAGTCTCTGTTCTAGCCATTGCACTGTAAGCAATAATTACGATTATAATAATTGGTGACAGTTCCAAATAGTCCATATATACCACTTTTGCACGCGGTAATAGTTCCGCCGCAATTCAGGCGCAATGAGACAACGCGTGGTAAAAAGTGATAAAATGAAGTAGAAACATACCTTTACCGAGTTTTCTTTTTAAATAATTAAAATAGCGCCCGTTAGAGTCCTTTTTAAATTTCTGTTTAAACCTCAACCCTTTTTCAGGCAACACCCACTCCCAATAATCAAAAACTATTTTTTTATTTGATTTTAATTATATATGCTGAATTTCGACACAAAAAACATATTAATGCCACTAGAGCTATTTTTAAATTTTGAGGTGCACAAAACTCTCCCTCCTAATCCCCCGATTTCCCTGATTTTCAGAAACGATTTTTTTTATTCTATATAAATGGCATATACGGAGTTTCGTTGCGAAAAATCATATATTAATGCCCCCTCCTAATAGTCCGATTTCACTGATTTTCAAAATCAAATTTTCCTACTTTATTTTATTTATTTATTTATTTATTTTTTTTTTTAATTACAGCTGCTAGAGCGGTTTTTAAATTTCTCTTTAACCCGCAAAAACTTTTCAGTTATACTCCTCCTCCGAGTGAACTGATTGCCATGATTTTCGAAAAACACTTTTATAAATTCATTTAAAATTTTTTACAGAGTTTCGCTGAGATAAATTTTTCCTTTTAAAGTTTTCCTTTAGGCTAACACCCACCCCTAATGGTTCAATTTTGCTGATTAACGAATTGGGCGAATGGTTTGTTAATTGATAGCTATTTTCCGAGTTTTGTTTAAGAAAAAACAAAAATTGCGACCGCTAGAGAGAGAACGGACACACATACACGTGCATATTTAATATTTTTTTTAAAAATTTTAGGTGCCTAGTAGGTACGATCTATGCAGATTTGGATAGATTAGTGAAAACTCTTTCCATTGGTTCAACAGTAATAGCTTATATTCCTTCAGAATTGTCTTAAAAAGGGGGGGGGGGAAGCAAATATCTCAGGGTGGCAACCGCAATTCCTTCGGAATTCGCTAATAAGTAACATTACTTCATGTACAAAAATCGGACTCATACATTTTGAACTAGTTTTTTAATGTAATACTCAATTTTAGTTTTGATGACCAAAGAATATGTTTATGAACTATAATCCAGCACTGTTGAACATTTTTTCCAAATAATTTAGAAATTATTTTAAAATCCAATTCTTGAATGTAGGAGCAATCATTTCCTCATTGTAATCGAATCACCACTTAAATACCTATTTGCTCCTTGGTACAAGCCTGTTTTCGCAGATACTACGCGACAGACAATAAGAGAACTATTCTGTCCTATAGCCGTTTTAGTGGGATCTTGCAAGACTTTAATGCGTGGTTATATTTACCCGGTATCATTCAAGTAATACATATATTGACCTCGTGTCACCAAAAGTCTAAATTTTGTGTAGTGAGCATAGGCATTTTTGACACGGCAATATTCTGCTTTATTGCGATTGTGCCCATGAAACGACCTTTGGGGGGGGGAATCTTCAAATATCCATCGACCAGACACCAAAATAACAATAAAATTATATATATATATGTATGTGTGTGTGTGTGTGTGTGTCCGTTAACGCTCTAGTGGTTCCAATTTTTGTTTTTTATCAACGAAGAAACTCGGCATATAACCATCAATTAACAATCGATAAATCGAGTTCGTTAATCAGGAAAATTGGATCATTGGGAGTGGGAGTTAACCTAAAATAAACATTTTTTAAAAATTTAAAAATCGCTCTAGCAGCCGAATTTTTGTTTTTTCTTAACTAAACTCGGAAAATTTCTTTAAAATAAAGTAAGAAAAATAGTTTTAGAAAATCAGGGCTATCTGTTAATTAGGAGTAGGGTTATATCTGAAAAAATGTCCGTTACGCAAGAGCTGTGTAAACGAAGTGAATTCCTCACCTGTTGAATAACTTTCATGAATATAAAATCCATAATAGGCCTTGTTAATTAATGAAATTAAATAAGTTATGGCATTACTATGTAGCATTAGGGGAACAAAATTAGAATTATTGCAATCTGTATTACAAAAGAGAAACCTCATTTTTTAGAATTATTGTTATAATTGAGATCAAACCACAAGAATTAATAGTATACAAATCATTAAATAGAATATATGACCACTGATAGACAAAGCTATACTGCGCGGGTATTTTTAAACATTTTTAAATATAACCAAGTTAATGAACTTAACCCATTAATATCTTCACATTCACGTAAATAGAGAAAAATAACAGAAAATTTCGAGCTACATTCTGTATTCAAGAATATGTTCATATGTTTCAATAAAACAAAACAAAAATATTACTATTTAAAAACAGATTCGATGTACTAAGCAAATATACAGCATTCAGCAAAGAACAATCAAAAGTTGCATCGATTTTCATTGGCTCTGAAATTCAATTTAAATGTTATTAAATGTATTAAAAACATAATGTAACATAAACGTTTTCTGATGGTTATTATAGAGAGCTCTTACACAAAAATATGTCTCAAAAACATATTAGATTAATATTTCACAACTGCTACCTTTACGACGATACTTTTGTTAAATATAAAACATACGCAACGTTTATAAACATAGTTTATATGCTGAATTAATTTCTCATTTTATTTTGAAACAACGCAAAGAAAATTAAACTATAGTGATCTTTATTTTTCGGTTTTCAAATATACCTTTACTGCTAATAGTCCTAGTTCCCTCTTTTTCAGAAACTATTTTTCTCATTTATTTAAATGGTATATACGGAATTTGGTTGTGATGAAATAAATATTGGTGCCGATAGAGCGATTTTTAAATTTTGGTTTTCAGTCCCCTCCCGCCTAAGAGTTTAATTTCCCAGAATTTCAGAAAACATTTTGATGATTCTATTTAAATGTCATATACGGAGTTTTGCTACAAAAAAAAATATTAATTCTACTACATCGATTTTTAAATTTAGGAGCGCAGACTAAATTCCCCTCATAATAGTTAGATTTCACCGATTTTTAGGAACTATTTTATTTTCTCATTTTATTTAAATGACATATACCGATTTACTTTGCGGGACAAACATAATACAGCTTGAGCGATTTTTAAATTTTGGGTAATGTCCACTCCCTACTAATATTTCAATTTCATTGATTTTCAGGAACTATTCTATTTATTTTATTTCAACGGCATATATAGAATTAACTTTAAATGTTTTAAATTTGCTGCCGTTAGAGTCCTTTTTTAAATTTCTGTTTAAACTCTACCACTTTTACAGGCAACCCCGATTCCCAATAATATAATAATTTTCAAAAACTTTTTTCTTATTTGATGTAAATAGTATACGCCAAGTTTCGTTGTGATGAAATAAATATTAGTGCAGCTAGAACAATTGTTATATTTTGGTTAATCCCCCTGCTAACGGCCCCGATTTTCCTGATGTTCAGACACTGTGTTTCTTATTCTATTTAAATGGCATTTATGGAATTTTGTTGCGAAAAAATATTAATGCCACTAGAGGTATTTAAAAAATTTGGGGTGCAGGTAGCCCCTGCCTCATGCGAATAGTTCAATTTCACTAATTTTGAGAAAATGTTTTTCTTATTTTAGTTCAATTGCATATATCGAATTCCTTTAAAAAATTTAAATTGTGGACTTTAGAGCGATTTTGAAATTTGGGCTTAACCCTAAAACGTTTTTAGATATATCCCCACTCCCAATGATAGATAATTTACCAAAACTATTTCTTTTATTTGGTCTAAATGCTATATATTTTGTTTTGTTAAAAAAATAATAACAAGAGCAATTTTTAAATTTTGGGTTTCAGATAAATCCCCTTCTAATATTTCGATTTCTTTAATTTTCAGAAAGTATTTTTCTTATTCCATTTAAATGGTATATAAGGAGTTTCTTTGCGAAATAAAACATATATTAATTCCATTACAGCGATTTTTAAATTTTGGGGTGCAGAGTAAACTCCCCTGCTAATAGTTCGATTTCACTGATTTTCATGTACTGTTATTTTTTCTTATTTTATTTAAATGGAATATACGGAGTTTCGTTGTAATACCTATAGTGCGATTTTTAAATTTTGTATATCCCCCCCCCCCTGCTAATAGTCCATTTTCACTGATTTTCAGAAACTGATTTTCTTATTTTATTTCAAAGGTATATATCGAGTTTCTTTAAAAAAAAAAATTAAAATTGCGACTGTTAGAGCGATTTTTAAATGTGTGCTTAATCCTCAAAATCCACTCAAAATAATAATATACTTTTCAAAAACTATTTTCTTATTTGATTTAAATGGTATATGCCGAGTTTTGTTATCAAAAACAATTATTGGTGCTGCTAGAACGATTTTTAAATATTTGGTTTCAGGTAACCCCCCTCCTAATGATCCTATTTCCGTAATTTCAGAATTTATTTTTCTTATTCTATTTAATTGGCATATGCGGATTTTCGTTACGAAAAAACACATATTAATGCCATTAGAGTGATTTTTAAATTTTGGGGTGCACACAAATCCTCCAAATTCGCCGATTTCCCTGATTTTTAGAAACGATTATTCTATTTAAATATCATATACGAAGTTTCGTTGCGAAAAATCATAAATTAATGCCAATAGAACGATTTTTCAATTTTGGGACGCAGATAAAATCCCTACTAATAGTCGATTTCACTGATTTTCAGAAGCTATTTATTTCTTTATTTCAATGGCATATACCGAGTTTCCTTTAAAAACGTTTAAAACTGCAGCCGCTAGAGCGATTTTAAATCTCGCTTTAACTCCCAAAGGTTTTTCAGTTATATCCCCCCCTCCGAGTGAGCCGATTGCCATGATTTTCGAAAACCACTCTTATCAATTTATTTAAAAGTTTTTTTAAGCTGAGTTTCGTTGTAATAAAGCAAAAATTGCGCGCGCAAGAGCGATTTTTATTTATTTTTTTTTTAATTTTCGCTTTAGGTTAAACCCCCCCCCCAATGGTTCAGTATCGCTGGTTAACGAACTGGACGAATCGTTTATTAATTGATGGCTATGTGCCGAGTTTCGTTGAGAAAACGGAACAATTGCAATCGCTAGAGAGAACGGACACACACACATATTTGTGTGTGTATGTGTGTGTTTTCAAAAGGTTGTATTTTTTAAATTCTCTTAGGTGCTTAGTAGGTACAATCAATGCAGATTTGGATAGATTAGTAAAAATATCTTTCCATTGGTACAAAAGCAACAACTTACATTCCTTCTGAATTCGCTATATAAATAACAACAACAATAATAATAATAATAATAATAATAATAATAATAATATGATAATAATAACAATAATAATAAGATGATAATAATAGTAATAATAATAATAATAATAATAATAATAATAATAATAATAATAATAATAATAATAATAATAATAATAATAATTTTGTTGAGGAAAAAGAAAAATTGCGATCGCTAGAGAGAGAACGGACACAAGTGTGTGTGTGTGTGTGTGTGTGTGTGTGTGTGTGTGTATTTTCAAAATGTTGTATTTTTAAAAAAAAATTTAGGTGCTTAGTAGGTACAACCAATGCAGATTTGGATTAGTAAAAAATCTTTCCATTGGTATAAAAAGCAATAGCTTACATTCCTTCTGAATTCGCTATATAAAAAAAAAAAAAAATAATAATAATAATAATAATAATAATAATAATAATAATAATAATAATAATAATAATAATAATAATAAAAAGGGGGTTAGAACAAAATAAAAAGCGCTCTAGTGGCCGCAATTTAATTTTTTTAAAGGAAATTCGAGATTTGCCATCGAAATAAAATAAGAAGGGATATTTCTGAAAATCAGTGAAATCCGAATATTAGGAGGAGGGGGGAGGAGGTTGCCTGAAATCCAAAGTTTACAAATCACTCTAGCTGCATTAATATAACTTTTTAGCAAAAAATCCATATATACTATTTAAATAAAATAAGAAAAATAGTATCTGAAAATTAGGGAGATCGGATCATTAGAAGTAAGGGCATACTTGAAAACCAATATTTAAAAAGTGCTCCAGCGTTTAATTTTCTCTCTATTGTTTCAAAATAAATGGACTAATTAACTGAACATATTAACTGTATTTATAGCAATCCACAGGTTTTATATCTGATAAAAGAACTGTCGTGAAGATAGCAACTGTAAAACATTAATGTAATAGGTGTGTGAGAATTATATTTGTACTCCTATTAGCGAGTGCGAAATAGCGCTCTGTAATAACCTTCAGAAAACATTAGCATTACATCAATAAAATTAAAGTATATTTCAAAGCAAAGGAAAATCGATGAAACTTTCGACAGTTTGTTGCTGATTGTGTATATTTGTTTAGTACATTGTATTGTTTTTAAATAGTAACATGTTATTATTTTATTGAAACATGTGAAAAATATCTTCTTAAATACACAATGTAACTCGAAACTTCCTGTTATTTTTCTCTATTTCAGTGAATATAAAGATGATATCAGGAGTTCAGTTCATAAACATGGTTACATTTAAAAATGTTTAAAAATACCCACACGGTAAGGCTTGTCTATCAGTGATCATATATTCCATTTAATTAATAGTATTCCATTAATTTTGGGGGGTTTGTTCCCCTAATACCATACAGTAATTTCATTCATTAATAAGGTCAATTTTATTTAAAGTTATTCAACTTGATGAGGAATTCACTTAGTTTACGCAGTTCCTACGAGACGAACTTTTTTACATTAAAATTTGCGCTCATTGTTCTTTCTTCTGTAGCTGAAGTCTAAATTTCTCAGTATTTTCTAAGTGGACAAATCAGGACCCTCGTATGAAAGTTTGGTTTTTAACATTCATCAAACTCAGTGATATCTTCTCCAAGGAGATTTCGTCCAAGCCATTGAAGGTGTACGCCACAGTTGCGGACGAAACTTTTATCTCCAGTAGACCATGGCAGCCCGGAAAAGACCTCTAGTTGTATCTTTTAAGTTTGTAAGCCCCTTTGGAAGCCCGACATACTTCCTAGAAAAATTAAGAGCACAGCCAGTCATTAGTTAATGACCCAACAGCAGATGTATGGCATTGTAGCCTATTCACATCACAGACATTTGAAATTCAACACTTTTTAAAATTATTTTCATTCTTTTTCGTCTACAGAGAATGTTTTTAAAAATCGTTTCAAGCTCTAAAATTTATGTATTGAATCTGGATCCGCTATACATTTTTCCTTTACTTCACGGACATATTAAATATTTATTTAAATGTTCCCATTAAAACCCATACATTTACTGCATATGAAAGCTGGAAATCTCAACGGCTGCGCTAAACTGAATCAGCATCAGGGGTACGTGGTAGACATGCTCTATAAGCAAGTTTGAGCACAAAAAATATAAATAAGATTTTATAATTCAATTATACGCTGATTCCTTAAGCCTACTCTATAGTGCTAGTGCAAGGAAACATTTAACCGACCGCGAAATGAATGAAAACTGCTGAAGCTAAAACTTTGCTTTTCAACGTACATATTCACAGATGTGCCTTCCGTTTGTTTAATAGAATATTTGTTTTAAAATAGAGCAGGTAGCGAACATGGTTTTTAAAATCCCAGTCTTCTCTGCAGCGAATTACAGTCTGGCTGCAGGAATACAGTGTGGCATCATTGCATAAATCTATTAGGCACATGTTCAAACCCGGCCAGGATCGATGGGTTTTTTCGGGCTTAAAAATCCTAAGCTTCCTTCGGAAGGGAAGTAAAGCCGTGGGTCCCGTGTCGTACATTTACGGCACGAAAAAGAACTTCTGGAAGAAGAGGCCTCTGAGCAAAAATTGTCGGCCGTTTCACACCCAGAATTGAATGGGACGCTGATGACCTGAGATGTTAAAGAGCGTCCTTAAATAAAACGAATAAAAAAAAGAATAACTATTAGGCACATATCAAATCTTAGCTTCTCATTTTATAAACAATATACCTTAAACTAGTTTGCTTTCGACATTATTGGATTGAATTATCGCTATTTTCTTTTCTTCACAAGGTGGATGGCTAGATCATTTATTCCTTTCTTTCCGTTTTAATATCATCATTATTATTGGTGTAATTTTTGTTGTTTTATTATCTTTTACTTATAAGTAGTTATATTTTCTTTTGTAAAGAAATATAAAGTATAAAGCGAAATGGTTCATTTTACCGCCTTTGAGACTTTACGCGTGAGAGTTCCAAGAACAGGGTGCGAAATGGCTCGCATCATTTGTCAGTAGATTCATGTTTAAGCAGGAAGTACACTCATCGAATGCGCAACTAATTATTATTAGTTTTTAGAGCGGGAAGGTGTGAAACTGTAAAAATGTGTAAACATTAAGAACACAATTTATGGATAAGACATACTCTAAGTCACAAGTGCAAGAATAACAGAAATTTCGGAAAAGGACAAGATGCTGTGGAAAATGAAAGTAGCCAACGTTGACTTCGGACGAACGTAACGGAAATAAGCATTCAGGAGGTTTGGGATCTTATCGAAGGTTTCCGATATTAAGCGATTTTTGCAGTCCCTTCTAAGGTTGAAATAAGATATGAAAGTGTTCAATCAATTATTTCAGATGCCTTGAATTACCATAAAGTCTGGGCAAAGTGGGTTTCACGAATTCACACTGAGGATCAAAGGCTGCACGTGTTAGTCTGTCAGAGGCGTTGACTCAATTCCGGAATTTCTGCATTAGTCGTAACCTGCGATGACATATAGAAACACCAAAATGGAGCATGGAGTGGGGAAATAGAGGGAAATCCGGGCTCTCAAAGCCAAAACCGATCTGTCAGCTGGGAAGGTTCTTGGCCGTTTTATGGGACTCTCAAAACATTTTGTTCATTGGTTGAACAGTCAATACAGCTTATTACTGTCAGCTTCTTTTATAGGAAACGTATCAATAGCAAGATGGATGGACAGTAGCACGGAGTTGATCCTTAATCTAGATATAGCCCAAACGGCGAAAGATAAGCGATATTCGATTCCCAGATTGTGCTGTTTAAAATACTTTCCCAGGAAACTCTCGCTGTACTATTTGGGTTTAACAACACAGTTTTCTATCAATCATCAAGCTCATATTCTTCTCAGAGAAAATTGACACTCCAAGCATTAGATCGGCCATTCAAAAGAGCAGTAGATGACAAGCTCAACGAACAATGGCGACAAAATCGCAAGAGATTCATATTGCGGGACGGATTTAGTAGCGATAACAAATTTCATTCTCCTGAATGAATCCGAATTTAAGCGTGAAGTCCTACATAAATATTATCAAGGCCGACCACCAAAGCTATAATAATAGAAACTACAATAATAGAAACCACAATAGATATCATGAGCTTTCTTAGGTAAAAGAAAGTGTCATAATTTGCCACTTTCTGAGAAAACCGTTCATAATGTGAGACAAACAGACACTCTGTGATAGACAAAACAATAATTATGACGTAAACCTAATTACACATTCGTATTAAGGTTCTGACATTCCAGCCATCATATTCTCAATCACCTGCTGGTCAATGCAACTGAACAATAGATTGATAACAGAAAAGGAGGTACGGCACTTGCCGGACATCACGACTGAACACCCTGAAAAGGAAAAGGCTGCCTTTTGTTTCCTTAGGGGAGTTTTAGAAATCTTCAGATGCTCTGGTGCGATCCCTGTGGATTCCAATTCCCTTGAAACTTCTGATTTTACTAGAAGTTACCGGGCCGGACATTCGAGTACCCTACTTCTGTAGCCTTCGATGTGACATATTCAAATATAGAGGGAAAATGGGTATCCTTCGGCGGGGTGTGGGGCCACCATAATTGTTCGGGTTACACACATATTAAATTGGGAAAGCTAATTACTAGGTTAGGTCAAGCCGATCAGCGAGGGTCGTAATCTGGCACCTATCCCAGAAAAAGTGAGTACCTTTAAAGTGCAAGGTACTGGTCTAACATAAAGCCTACTAAGAGCCGATTCAACAATGTAGCCGATGGCGAAGAGCAGTCCACATTTTGGCGAAAAGAGCTATATAGGCATTATAACATGCCCATTCCGCGTCTGGGTCTTAGTAAATGTGTGTAAAATAATATGTATTATAGCGCTGCAGATTCTCTAAGCGGAAAAAAAAAACTATCTTTGTCCCAAGGTCTAGAGGCACAAGAAGGTCGCTAAATTCCTGTCTTATCTTAGGCGTTGCTGAGTGTAACAAAATACGATGCTATACCTAGAGACCGGCTATTGTAAAATGAGTAAGTTTAGGTAGCCTATTCAAATTAACAAAGACAGATACTAAATTTCCCTTTATACTATTCACAATTAATTACTGGAAATATGTGGCGCATGTTTGCTTGTAACAAATTGGGTCTGAATGTGGAATATCCTGAGAACAACTTTGTAAGTGGATACTGCATTCTGGTTCATCTAAGGGCCGGCAAGCTCCTGGGGTGGGAATAGTCAGATGGCATATAATCATAGGAGTTATATACCCCCATCAAAATTGCCACAAGATTAATAAAATACTTCGATTCACTTTATGTAGAAGTCATTTTGCTCAACGCGGTGCTTATATGTAAAGCGAGAAGAAATTAACTGCGTCTGCCTTCCTTTTACATAATAATGAATATATGCAATTTGTAAGGCGAAAATGTTTTCCATTTATTGCCGTATATTTACACCATACAGATTTTAATTTATGTTTACTTTTATTATTCTTTCGCTTTCAAAAAGGTTTTAAGTAGCATTTTTGTTCTACTTCACCTGCATTCATCATTAACTCTTGTACTTAATTATGAACACGCCCCGTAATTATAATATTTTTATCAAAAACTACTTTAAACTTTTTGTCGCGGTTCTAAGCAAAGCGCTTTCTATTTGGATTTATTAATACTATATCCTTATACGTCACAGGTCTTCTCTTCTTGAATAAATATCTTTTATATGACTCTGTAATCTAGGAAGTTTAGATTTGATCACCCATACTTTAAATACTAGTAATGACATTATTGGATATTTATTTATCAATATCGATTATCTTTCCATCTGTACCACGCCTCTCTTGGGCGATACAATTTTTCGCTTCTTGTGTAATTTTTCTATTTATTTCCATTAAAATAATGGTTGCATTTATTTTTATTGACTGTCGTGGTTAGCCTAAAATACCTCTTCCGATTTTTTTTCTTTAGGAAAATATATTTTGAATGCTGTGACACAAATCTCTCTAATTGTTTCTAATGCTGAAAAATCTGCCATTTACGAGCTATTATCGAATGTGCTGCGTCTTTTTCATTATTTTTTTTTATAAAACGCCATTTCCATAGCTTTTATATTAAATAACCCCATTAAATGCAAACCTGAAATTCTTAAAGCATTTGATTTTTTGTATTTGTTTGAGATAGATGCGGTAGGCACATTGTTACATTTTCATTCCAAATCCAATTCTGTTTCAGTGTTTCGCTGTCCTCTTATCTTAATAATCCCAGCACGGTTCCTAATTTGCAGATATTTATTAAGCAAAATGTGCCCTCTATGTTACGGACACTGCGCAGAGAAAGGCTACCATCGTTACCGTTCTGCATAAAGGGCTGCCTTCTCCGTTCTCCAAGCTAATCAGAGTAGCAATCTCCCGTTTGAAGTCCTCGCATGGGACCCTTCAACCAGACACAGCACAATGGGTCACTAGAAGATAGTAACGCTGTCCGCTTTCATGACTGCCTATATGAAGTTCTTACCTTGTTTACTGTTAATTACCGCTTTAAATGAATGTTTTTGAAAAGACGCATGCTCACCAGAGTCTGTTTTTTCTCAGTGATTGGGGAGGCTTTTTACTCGCTTATTTGTGATGCTCTAAAATGTAATGGTTTTGTGCTTTCGTGGTAATATGCTACGCCTTTTAATATCTTCTTGGCAACATTTTTATTGAAATATGAAGACAACTTTTAGACAGATGGTAATTGTAACAGTATCTCCAGTCAGCCATCAGTCACTTTTGGAACAGGATATATTCGTTTATTTCAAACTATGTTCTTATTAGTATGAGAGCGTTGAAAAATAAATTTAGAGATATAGCATTTTAACATTGCTTCCACGATTTCCATCATTGATCTTCATAGATTATTATATCTTTAAAAGTTAGTACAAAGAAAATGCAAATATTTCAACTTGTGGCATGCATTCAGACCTGCGGACTAATCATAGTCTAATTTTTTTTATTACAAAAATTAAATTAATTATGCATATATATTTTCACGCTGAATTAAACATTTCTTACATATTTCTCCCATCAGGCTATCTTTTGGTCGCACGTTTAAAGTTGTATAAAATTAGTACTCAGGTAACTCTAAATGATAAATATACATCGTATTCTGTCTTACCTGATACGCTGTATACACATGTTTGTTGATTTTTAAGCATACATTGCTTTCGGAAAGTCTCTCGTTAAGCAATAGTCTGCTATCATAAACATTTGCCATGATGCCTCTTTACACTCGTGTGAATGAACCAATGAAATATTCGCTATGTTTATCTCTGATGAACTAAATACTTTTTGGGGATGAAGTCCAGAGGGAAGTGCAAGAAGCGAAGTTTAAATATGTTTTACATGCCATAGTATGATCAGTCACTATATCAAGGCAGATTCCTATTTTATGACTTACAAGAAATTACATTTCTTAATGATATGCAGGCTGATTTTTGTAATGAAATAAAAAGTTAGTAAACATTTTCAATAATGACCTTATTTGTGGTCCTATAAAAACCATCACTAATTTTAAGGCATTTAGATTTAAAGTACAGCTTTAAAATACAGCTGAGTTTTTATCAATTTCTTAACTTTTTTATAAGTTGTAGGATAGGTTAATTTAATGACGCGTTCTAATATCTTTGGTCATTAGCGTCTCCTTTTTTTCATAAGTCCCAATGTTATATACACTGGAGTTAAATACGTTTTTTCAGAATTTACTAAAATAATATCGACCCTTTTCTATCCAGGCATTACATTGTAATCAGACTATCTATCTCTTTTGTTCCAATCACACTAGTAGTTAAAAAATTCAGTGTGCCCAAGTTTTGTATGGAAACGAAGCAATAAAACTATTACCTTCAAATCGATACAGTTATTGTTATGTAGATTTTTATAAAGAAGCACAACATATCATTATATTCCTCTATTATATCAACCACATGCATGAGTGTATTGATGGAAATTTATAGCCATTATGTAAATGTATAGCCTCCAAACTAACTCTTGATGCATCTATGAACAATAGTGGCCGATATTGATGACCAAGATCCTCCGTGACTGAAGTATGAAGTTATTATGATATTTACGGTAAAAGCATCATTGTGCAGTGTCTCTGGATTCCATTCTTTTGACATGGAAGTTAAAAAAGTTCATTTTGTTGTTTAGACAGCTTTTACTTTTAATGCGTTCATAAATATCTTAAGTAAGTCTGGTTTTGATGAACTACTTCCTCGAATGTAGGGTCACTTTTCTTGCCTTTCCTCTTCAGTGTGAGTCAAGAGTCACGAAATCTGGACACTTTGGTACAGGACTTATTGGAGATGAAAAGATGGACCACATTCTACAGAAAATAATCAAGTCACAACATGCCTAACCTGATAAAGCTATTAAAAGTTAAACATTAATTAAATATTTAGGAATGAATGCAACATATCACTACAGTTTTAGGTGATACTGCTGATAAATTCTTCTTACGAATAAAACATAATTCTTGAATTTCATTATTTAGCGATATAATATCTACAAATGTTTGTGATCTGGTTCCTTTCTGCAGAATGTGATTCAATTATGGTACTTAAATTTATACTTTATTTTTAATGCGATTCCTATAATGTTAATAAAACAAATAGCATCTGATCGTCCTTCGGTTCATAGGAATTGCAAATAGTATGTGTATAGGGCGAGTTGGGCGAGTAAATTAGCTGTATTTATTTTACATGCACTTGACATGCAATATACATAATATAAAATCAGTCTCATACATGAGATAATAAACTGATATTTAATTGATTCTAACAAATTAAAAATCACTTGCTTTATTTTTATGTTCTGTTATTGTATTGACATGCAAATAATCAATGCAAATAATATGCATGTTTTACAAATCTTCATTGGTCACTAATACAACACATAATATTTGAAATGTTACTTATTTATTATTTACTGATAAAATATTTACGTTAAACTGTATATATGCTTTAAGGTATATGTAGTATAGACATTATAATATAGCAAACATTGTAAATTAAATAAGCAACCAATTTATTATTTTACTATGTTCAGCAAATAACATTTGTTTTCTACTTAGAACATTAATATTTGTAAAGTTAATGCAATTAAGATTTAGAATAAATGGTACTCACAGAACATAACAATTTGATCGCTTCTTAGTTTCAAAACAGCTTCCAGTATCAATATGCCACATTAACTTTAGCATTCTGCATATTTAAAAATTGTAACACAACATCATATAAAACTAACAGAGTTTATTCAACAATAATTACCACACAATTGAAATTAAATTATAAGAAAGTAAAAACACATTACCTTTTAGCGAATTCTAAAGGAAATAAGCCATTGCGGTTGTATCCATGGGAATATTTTTTAATAAGCTATGCGAATCTGCATCGAGCGTCTGCATCTGCTCTAGCGACCGCAATTTCAAAAAATATGTAGATATGAACTCAGTATATGCCATTGAAATAAAACACAAAAAATATTTTACCGAAACCAGTGAAATCGGTATATTAGGAGGGGGATTTACTTGAAACCCAAAATTTAATAATTACTTTAATGGCATCAATATTTGTTTTTTTCGCAAAGAAGCTCCATATATATTATGAAAAATAATGTAACACTATTAACAATGTAAATAAAATAACTAGAAAAGCAGAAAAGGTTAAAACACTAGGAAAAAGTCACAGATTAGTAATAGCTACATTTAGAACTGCCCGAGTTCTTCTATGCAAAGACAAGCCAAATCGCATTACCTTTTAATAATATATAATGTTTATATATTAATAATAAATATAATATAGTTTTTGGAAATAAGGGGAACCGGGCCATTAGGAGGGGTTTACCTGAAACCCAAATTTTAAAAATCTCTCTAGTAGCATCAATAATTGTTTTTTTTTACAACAAAACTGGACTATTTAAATCAAATAAGAAAAATAGTTCATGAAAATCAGTGAAATCGGACTATTAGCAGGGGGCTACCTATAATTTAAAAATCGCTCTAGTGCCACCAATATTTGTTTCTTCACAATAAAATAAGAAGGAAAGTAAAGCCGTTTGTTCCATGTCGTAGATTATGGCACGTAAAAGAACCTCAAGCAGTTGCTCAAGAGGAGCAACACTTAAAGACCGTTTCACGCTCTGAATTGAATGTGACGCTAATAATCAAATGCGTTAAATAAAATAATTCTAAAAATCTAGTCTGCTCTAAACAGATTCAGTTCAAAACAAATTTAAATAATACTGAATCCAGAATGCTCATTTTGCTGCAGTGTTGAATTTTTAATGTTGTTTGTTTTTCGTTTATTTTACGTTGACCGTTTACCGACAGGGAAAAGCAGTCTCCCCATTTTTTTAAGTAAGATGAGAGGTACCTTAGGGTCAGCATAAGGCACGAGATCTCACAAAAAAAAAAAAAAAATAAATAAATAAATAAATAAATAAAACAAGAATTTACGTTTTGTTATCAAGAGCTCAGCCATAGAAATTTTTATATTTCTACAATACTCTTGTAACTATACCATATTCAATGCGCTCACAAGAGTCTTCCTGAAGAAATATACCAACATAAATTTTCATAACAATATTTGAATTAATAACTATTTTTGGAATTCATTCATTAATTATATTGATATAAAAAGCATTACACTTTTCAGTTAATTGAACACATGGTAGCTGAAATATCAGGTCTATTGTACTATTGTGGTAACTCTTTTCATATTTAAGTTCTGTTTATTCAAAACACCTACAACTTTTAACATCTTTTACATCTTTTAAAATTATGGTAAATCAAAAGAATGATCAACTGTGAAATTATAGATAGAGTTTCAAAAGATAAGTGCCTTTAATTAAAAAATGAATAAATGAATGAATGAATGAATGAATGAATGAATGAATGAATGAATGAATGGAGTTACTTAGGGCCTTCGCAAGCGGAGAGGGCTCATCAATTTCTCATATAGTTAGTAGATATAAGCTATTATCTTCTATGAACTGTTAAATCTAAAATGTTTCTTATTTTAATACGGGATATGCCAATAAGGACTTCAGTACAATTGATATTTTTGTACTATGAAAATTTTGCAGAATATTTCTAGGAAATTGTTATTAATATTATTACTCCATGGATACTTGAAGGAAGACACATGACGTCAGATACCTGGCACACCCCAAAATCGGCACTAGTCTGCAATCCTATAATTAATAATTTACATATCTTCCTACGTAATACAAAACAGTAGTTCAAGACATATGATGATATTTTTAGATATCTGTTTAATTAGATAAACTCTTGAAATTGGATTGTTGGTGTGGGATGGAAATTATGACTGATTGGATTTTTTTTTTATTTATGGACGCTCTTTAGCATCACAGGTCATCAGCATATTGATTGGATGTTGACTTAATAGGGGGTGTATGGGGATGTATGGAAATTGTGACGGTCGATCGCAATTCTCGAAGCTGATGCCGCATACTACTAATTTCTGTCCTCTTGTAGATGATCTCCAGAGTATTTCGCTGAAATTTGGAAGCTGAAAGCTTGCCGAGACTGAGTAATGGAACTAAATGTGGGGGACGACAACAAATAACGCCTCGAAGTTCATTAGCTGACGTAGTTTATTAGCTCAAACATGATACCTGGGCATTCTCTCGTCTTATGTCGAACCATTGTGCAGTGCAAGTTTGATAGACAACTAGATATGTAATGATCGCCAAATGGTGCTGAATATAAAGAAAATGTTGCTGTGATGATATTGTAACACAGCACAATGGTTCAATCAAGTAACTTGCGTGATAATTGATGGTCGAGCTATGTCGATGCTGGACTTGATACCTCTGACTTAGGCCGCTCTTTCTTGGATTGCCGGGCCACACGTAGCTGGAGCATTGGAGTTTTTTTTTTTTTTTTTTTACTAATCTACATTTATTCATAGGTGGTAATGGGAAGAGGAATGGAAGGAGAGGGAAGGAAGTCCCGCATGAGTACCTTCGTTAGTAAGGGCTTAATGCTGCTGATCGGAAGGACGGCCGATCGGCGAACGGATATGTTCCTAGCTGCGGGTTGGTGGTGGAACTGTTGCGGTTGATCGGTAACTGTCGACTGATGGAGGTCAGCTGCTGCAGACTGGAGGTCCGGAATTCCGAGAATGCCTCCTCCAGTCTATCAAGGCGGACGGAGACTATTTCGATGATTTTCTTGAAGTGTAACAGAAGCTCGTTGTGATGGTTCTGAATTTTCTGGGTCAGGTCTGCGGTGGCGGAGGGGATGGCGTTTCTTAGGAAGGAGTCGTGAACTTCCAGTCGGGAGATGATGACGTCACGACTCTTTTGTGTGAGGGCGGCCTGCTCTTGGAGAGATGCTGTGCATTCTGCGTGCGATGAGGGTTGGTGTAGGCTTGTGATTTCCTGCCGGAGGCTTTCGGCAGAGGAGTGCAGGGTGGTCATGGCAGAAGTGATATGATTTTCTAGGGTCGTAACCCTGGAGACTAGCTCAGTGAGAGCGGCGGAGGCTGTTGGTGTTCTTGTAGCGGTCGAGGCGGTGCTGGCAGCGGCGATCTGGGTGTTGAGGTGTTCCGGTGCGTGGTTGTCCGAGTTGTCCTGTTCTCGTGCTTGTGGCGAGCCTGTGGTGTTGAGGTGGTGCCGGGGTCTCAGCGGGCAGGAAGCCTGGCCCGTGGAGGCAGTGCCAGGACCTGTAGTGAGAAGCGAAGCAGATGGTGGTGCACATGGCACTGGGTTGAGTCTTGGAGTGCGTGGGTGGAGAATGCGGAGGTTGGTTGATGGCCTGCTGGAGCGGGCAAGCGGCCTGACCAGTGAAGTGGTCTGAGCCTCTGCATGAGGCACAGAATCGGCGCCGGTGTGTGAGGTCATGTTGCCTGCATTCCGATGTGAGGGCTTCAGCCCCGCAGTAGTGGCAGCGGGCAGGCCGGCTGCACTCCGGCGCCTTGTGGCCGTAGCCGCAGCAACGGCGACACGGGGTGATGTGGCTGCGAAGGCTGGGCTCGACCGGAATGATGCGGCCGTGGAGAGGGAAACCGGAGGCGATGGCAGCATCGTATTCCTCCCGGTCGAGAAAGCCCACTCGAACGAACGGGGTGGAGCCGAATCTGGAATGAATCCTTGATGTACTGAAGACCGACGGCCAACATCTCTGAAGAGAGTGAGGTAGAAAAGAGGAGCTGATATTCCGGGGAGCATCGCGTATAACGGCGCTCGTTTGGCCGAAGGGAGCTGGTGAGGAGGTGAGCAGGTGTGCCGGAGACCTGGTTTACGTGAGTCTGCTGTGCGGTTGGAACAGAGGTGCGGGCATCAGTTTGAGTTGCGGTGGCTGGTGTGGTGTCAGGGATGCTCTGTCGGCGGCGGAAGTGGCAGGTGGGTGAGGGTGATCGGCGGTCTTCTTTTTCTTTTGCTGCTTCGAGGAATTGACTTTCGCCGTTTCCCCAAAGAGAGCTGCGGCGGTGGTACTCAGAAGTGATGATTGGGCGTCGCCGGCGCTGTGATTCCGGTGGTGGCGTGGTCGGTCCATCCGTCCGTATGATGAGCTCTGGTCCCTCAGGCTGGAGCTGAGAGGACTGGAGATTCTAAGACTGCCCCTTTCAACTGCGTGAAACTGCCCTCTCAACTACGTGATTTTGTGGAGGAGTCGATTGCTTAAATACTTCATAAACTGACGCCACCACCCCAAAACGTGACGCTATTTTACTCGCCTTTATTGTGGTTCCTCTCTTATAGGCCAATACTTACATCAAGGAACTCTCCTACTATTTGCTACACAATTTTGCTGAAACTACGGACTTTACTATTCGTCCTCAATTTGACTTCGAACTGATACCTTCCTATAATTGTACATCAGTTCTCTCACACCTATCTCGGGGTAGCTTCCCTTCCCGAGGGATAATCAACCCTTCACTTGAATACAAAGAAAGGTTTTAACATGTATTGTTTGATTTCCAAACTGCTTACCTTATTGCGGTCCGAGAGAGACTTGAGGTTGTTCCCAACATTGATGAAATGTTACAAACTATTATTTAAATTTAACTGGAATAAAACATTATATACATTCTGATTAATCTTAACCCTATAAAATCTTAACTCTACTCATAAGAACCGAGTCACTGAAATTTCTTCGATGAAAAAGGCACAATATACCTGAAAATAATTACGAATTACTAATTTGAAGTTAAGCAAGTTAATTACATCATCATGTAACTGATGGGAAGCCAGGGACAGCTTCAAAGTTCACAGAAAGAGAAAACAACCACATCTTTGTAACTAATATCTTTTTATTTATTTATTAAATCTACGAATCTTACAGGAAGATATGGAACTTGTCAGCATATTGAATACAATATCTAAAACAATCAAATTATCAATTCAAAATATTAGCATTGAGCATATTTATCTAAAAACAAAACATATTCAAGTTAATCAATAAGAAAATTACACGATATACATCACAGTATAACAATACAATGTACTATAATACAAAACAGTAATGCAATTAAGTACAACAATAACCTATGAGTAGTAATTCAATTCATAAGCATAAATGATTTGTACTAATAAATATGGGAATTAATATATTTATTGAATAATATTAATTTAACAAAAATCTACAGTACTTTCTGTTAAAGAATAGGAAAATTTCTAGTAATCAGTATTTTTAAGGGAATTCATCGCATTTGATCCATAGCTTTTAGCTGAATCGACTGATTATTGACTTTATATTGCGTATTTTTATTATTTCAGGAGTTTTAATTATGTAGAAAACTAATAGTTTGGTGAAAATTTATGGAAACCGGAGTTGGACACATTATTAGATGTATGCGGAAAACGTCCCGTGGATTATGGGACAAAATCATTATAATACATGAAGTTTCTTATCCATATAGAATCTCCTTACTTGATTTGCAGCCATTAATTCAGGGTATTTGAATACAAAGTGGTTAGTACTAGTAATCTCATGAAGATTCGTGCTACCTTTTACCACATTCCAGATAAGATTTCTCAAGGACAACAATCTCAACGTCGCTGCAGGATGGAATATTTTTCTAGAAGAAAAAAGAAATAAAGATTATTTACAAACTTAGGCTTTCACGGCCGGCGTCAATCCAATAAAACGATGATTTATCCGGGCTTCTTGGCCGTGGTCTAGAGGTAACACTAGTACCTGACGTTTCGCCCGCCACTCCGTCGGGCATCCATGCGACGGTTGTGATGGACGCAGAGGAATACAGACATAAGTTAGGACACCTCTTGGAACCTGAGACTTATAAAGTCCTACAGAGGGATCCAACCAGTAGAATTCTAAGGATGACGAATCTATTAATAAAGAAATCATCGCTAATGCAAGAGGTGCAAAGGACCATGGTTATCAGTGAAGCCGTTGCACCGTGGTTATACGGTTTGCCCAAGATTCATAAGGATTCGACGCCATTGCGTCCCATAGTCAGTACCATAGATTCACCAACCTATTGTTTGTCCAAGCATTTGGCTCAAATGCTGCAACCGTATGTGGGCAACACGGAGACCCATATAAGGAACTCTGCACACTTTATAGAAAAACTTAAGGACATCAGGTTGGACCCACAGGATCAACTTATAAGTTTCGACATAACCTCACTTTTCACTAGGGTGCCATTGGAAGACACATTGGTACGCATTGCGGAAATCTTTCCGACTGACATCACGGAACTGTTTCGTCACTGCCTTACCACGAGCTATTTTAGTTGGGGTGGCAAGTTTTACGAACAGAAAGATGGGGTGGCTATGGGTAGTCCACTGAGCCCACCGATTGCTAACTTTTACATGCAGTATTTCGAGGAAAAGGCCTTGGAGTCAGCCCCGTACAAACCTAAGGTTTGGTGGAGGTATGTTGATGATACTTTTGTTATCTGGCCACATGGCGAGGGGGAATTACAAGGGTTTCTGGACCACCTAAACAGTGTCAATGAGAGGATCCAGTTTACCATGGAAAGGGAGAAGGATGGTTGCATTGCGTTCCTGGATGTGTTGGTTAACAAAAAGCCAAATGGGACATTGGGCCACACTGTATATAGGAAACCAACCCACACGGACCGGTACTTACAAAAAACGTCAAATCATCATCCACGCCAGAAGAGGGGGATCATCAAGACCTTGGCAGTACGGGCAAAACGCATCTGCGAACCGGGGACCTTGGAACAAGAAATGAAACACCTGAAGGTCACACTGCAAGCTAATGGATATGGTTATGGAGAAATCAACCGGGCATTACATCCCAATAAAAAATGGGTTCGCACGGAGAACCCGAAAACTCAGAATTCAGCTTGCTTACCGTACATCAACAAGGTCACAGACAGAATAGGGAAACTATTAGGGAAATTTAATATACGTACTTTATATAAGCCTACCAAAAAGTGGAGATATCTTCTTCGATCAGTGAAAGACAAGCGGGACCCCCTTTGTTCAAGAGGCGTTTACCGCATTCCGTGCAGTTGTGGTAAAGTGTACATTGGGACCACAAAACGGAGTGTACGTACACGGATAAAGGAACATCGAGGCAACTGTCGTCTTGGTCAAACTGAAAAATCGGCGGTGGCAGAACATGCTATGTTGGCGGGCCACGATATCCTGTTCGGGGAGACGGATATTCTCGACAATACAGCCCCATATTATTCGAGGTTGTACCGTGAGGCTATTGAGATTTTTAAGCACAAGGACAATTTTAATAAAAAAGAAGAGGCTACACGAATTCACAAAGCATGGATGCCGGTCTTGAAGAACACCAGGATCAAGCCAATAAGAAGCCAGGACGGACGTACAGTAGGAGGGGACCTTAGCCGCACCATGATTGGCGGAGAGGCGGGCCAATGATAGGGATGTGGGGAGGTACTCGCTCCCCTATATATTGACGGTGCGTTCTCTAGAACGCCACTCTTGAGTTTTGTCAGTCATGAGTCTACCTCTGAGGATGCCCGACGGAGTGGCGGGCGAAACGTCAGGTACTAGTGTTACCTCTAGACCACGGCCAAGAAGCCCGGATAAATCATCGTTTTATTGAATAAAGATTATTGTCAAACACTTTTCTATACAGCAGCCCATTGTAGTGTTCATATGGTTTAAATATTCATAAATCAAGAATATTAATAGTGGAATAGATTTCAAAGGACAGGGTAAAGGGGAAAATAAAAATTAACGTAGTGAGCAGAAGAGAAAGATGCCGTTATAATTTATACTAAAGTTAAGAGGGAAAGACACACTATGGATGTGGAAAAGAGCAGGCGAATTGATCTTAATTGTTCATACTGTAACAAAGCACGGATACTGATAATATAAAAAAGTGAAAATTTTCATCTTTACAAAATATTTCTGAAGGAAATTGTAGTCCTACTACATTAATGTTCCACATATATTAAGTTAAGGAATGAGATTAAATCAGTCTTGAACAAGTCAACAAAGCAAAGTAAAATGATTAAACTGCCAGTGTACCAACTCCTAATGCCTATTATGAATTTCTTTGTGAAACAAGATAAGGAAAGACATCATTTTGATATGCAACAACCGCAGCGTAGCCATTCCTGAAAACACCAGTAAAAGAGGCTTTCTACATTGACAAATAAAATTCTTCATGGTTTGTTGCGTTCCTTTAGATTATAAAAACCGAACACCCAACATGATGCTAACGGAAGAGCACTTGTCTTAAAACTTTCCTTGTGATTAAAATAGTAGAAATGATGCAAATATATAACTTTAGAGTGAATTAAATGAGTGAATATAAAAATGAATAAAAAAACTTTAGTATCTGAAAGAACTCCTCAGCGAAGTCGCATTTTGAAAAAAATTATTCCTATATAATAGAAGTCGTTATTTGGGAAAATATAAACTTTTGCAGCAAAATTTTGCTTGTGGTTTTCACACAAAGTATAGGTATGTATTGGCAGGTGTCAGGTAGGGAAAATTGAGGTCAAGGCCGGGACTTGAACCATTAAGTACGGTATAGTGATATTGACTAGAATTTTGGGAGAAACGTACTGTAATGTTTTGAGTCGTATCTTAGGGATCAAATCTCTGTGAGGAGAAAATCGAAGCATGTTCTCCAATTGACATTAACAGTGCAGCAGCAAGACGAAGCGCAATGAATGTGTTTCTAGTTACTGTGCTGCTTGTCTTAGATGAAGGCAAATACCAGAACACTAGATTCCAAGTTAGCGCCAGATAGCATTTGTGTATTCACAACAGAGCATATCTGTATTATATGAGATAATGGTCTGTTCAAAGAAGCCAAGAATTAATGCATCTGGAGATAGTTATTATCATTGAGAAAAAGCGGATAGTTAATATTGTTTCACACGTTAGCTAAATGTGAATAAATCTTACTTATATACAAACTTTTCCGTGAATAATACCGTTAATGGAAAGATTCCAATAATATAAGCACAACTGCTAAGTGAATCACACGTTTTGAAACCACAGCAAGCGCGTATGGCTCTACGGCAGCTGAAAGGGACTACAAACGAAGAAACAAGACGCAAATATCTGGATACCATCAAGATCCAGACATTGTGAGAGCTTTAAGCGGAAACCTTACTTAAAACCACGTGATTCGTTAGAAAATATTCAGGAATTATCCTGAGGCACTCTTAACAACATTGTAATTGATAAAGTGACACTCCACGTGAAAATAATATATACAAGTACAAAATAATGGAACTCTAAGTACCACATACAAAGTTACTGTGTTAATAGATTAGGATAGATATCTAAGTGAAATGTAATAGGAAAAAGTTGGAAATATTGTAACAGAGAGAGCATCGGACGATAAGTCGAAGATCCACAGTTAGTGCCCTGGCCATGACGTCGAATTTTTCGTATGTATCTGACTCCGGTTTAGAATAACGTAACAAAATAATAAAATTATATACGCTGGTTGAGTAACAAAGCCATCCCATACAGCTCTGATATATTGATCACCGTTTGGGGTGCAGTATTGAAAACAACAAAATAAACTGCGGAAAACTCAATAAAAAGGCCAATGTGAAAGAGAGGCTTAAGACTTTTTTTAATAATTTCTTCGGCTTATTTATTTCTCTACAACAAAAGGCGATAAAATTTGCTGATTTCCTTTGTATCTAAAGGCACCAAAGTCACTAAAAGAACATTTTATCATAATGAAATAATAAAACTAAATTTAGCAGACGTATCTATTAGTCTGAAAGACTACACTATATTTATTTTCAAAAGTAAAATGGTAAAAACGCTTAATTTTCTAAAACATACACAATAAAATAAGCTTAGGATAAATCATCTCTACAATTTTTTTCAATTATTCATAGTGCCTTACATCTGTGCTGTTGATTCCCAGATAAGCAAGATCAAAATTAAAATTTATAAAGTTATTCAAGTTATAGTACAGTTAATGTGGTTCTTTTTTATTCAGAGTATCTATGAAATAATAATTATTACCTTAAGGAAACAGATATTTTAAACATTTTTCATTTTAACATACACTTTATCAATCTATCTTATAAGAGAAATTTAAAAATATAATACATATATGTGATCATTTTATTACTGGAAAGACTGCATATTTTAAATGGGTTGTGAGAATCTAAGGTAATACAAATTAAAGTTAATAATTAACTTACATTTATTAAATGCCGGAAACATCTGTATTTCATGAAGCCCTAAGAGCTTAACAATAACCAGTGTGTTTATGTCTAATTTATGAGTCCATTTTTGAGAATGGTATACATATACCATTACAACCATTTTTATAATATCGCTGGTATTGATTTCATGATGTAATCTTTCAAAGCAGCAATTCCCATTTATATATTATCTTTAATACAGACGTTACCATTCCTGCTTCTGAACACGAGAGAAAAGTGTATCTGCAAATGAGCGGCGTTGAATACTCTGAACAGGTTTCGAGGTACATAAGGGAAGAAGTGAAGCTGTCACATTTACACAGCAATGATCTGAAGACATACGTCAAAACTATTTCATTCATCCCTCTGTGACTTACGCTATTTGAAAATAATCTATATATGGCATACAATTAGTTTATTATTTAAATTGAAGTCAGGAAAATTTGAAGTAGGGAGTATCTTGGTCTACCGTCCTGATACTCTAATTATTGAAGTTGCTCTGGTCTTTCCAACCGATAAACGGTAACTTCTGCCGAAGGTTATCGAGTTATAGAGATTCGATGCTTAAAAGACAGCTGGATCACTGGAAGGCTTTTGGACCAGTTATACTGTAAGTAGTTAAATATTTTTTTTTTATATTTAACTTGTTTTATTTTTTTTATTTAGTTTTGAAATCCTAGTCAATAAAAGTGCTTTATGTGAAAAGAATATCCAAATTTGATTGCTATCTTAACCAGAATGGTACACATTTTTAGAGATTTGTTATTTTTTTAAGATAATGCACAGGGAATGGGAATAAATGAGAACAAGAACTTGGTATTCAACCAAACTTCAATAATATATTTTATATAATTATAAAAGTGTTAAAACCATTTTATATTTTAATTAAATTGATAGAAAGTTCTACAACGGTGGAATATTCAAGGAAAAAATAAGCAAAACACTGTAATAAGCAAGAGCTCGGAAATTCCTAATTTTGGGCAAGTTGACTGAAATTCATTGAAAATATTTTATATAAATAGTATTTTAGTAACTCTGAAATTATTCGTGGTTTTAATTAACATTTTATGTAAAATTTTATTTCAGGTAAATATTATATTCAAAATATGGTCTCTTGTTTCTATGGGATTTGAATATCTTGCATAATCTTTGATTCATTTAGAAATGTGTAACACTATATTCCAGGTCATCAAAAGTGTCTGTATTTGTAAACATGCCATAAAAATGATAGAATTTGGAGAAATAGATTGAAAGTGCACCATATCCTAACTTTGAATGGCGTATTTTCAAGCTAAACCTGATTTAGGGCCGGTTGTATAAAGAGTTAACTTGAGTTTAGCGCATAACATTAACTACCAGTTATAGTTAACTTGGAATTTTGGTTGTATAAATATTAATCTAAGATTATTTCGTCTTAACCTGAAATTAAATCTAACTTGCGAAATTTCACAAATTAAAGCACTAACTAGAGTTTAGCGATCGTTAAACAAAACATTTCCCAGAATACAGAAAGTAACTTCATTTATAAATAAAATGGCAAGTTCTGTTTATTTTAATTTCATGTAAATAAAGTTTCTTCTATGTTCCACTTTTCATTTTCACGTAATAACAACAGACAGAGTTGCGTTCAATTAAGATTTATTAAGTTAACTTTAATTTAAATGTGTACTGTACCACATGCACATACCCATCCGTGATGAATTTCACCTTGCTCCTCGTGTATTTCATGAGAGAAATAATTCGTTCCTAGAACTGAATGACAATTCAAATTGCGATTTTGTTCAGAAAAAGACGTTGTCAGAGGACTGGAACAGATTTTACGTCCCCGATCGCAATTACAAACTAAGCGAAATCATACTTTGAACTCGATTTTCACGATACTACTAACTTTCAGGTTCTATGCAACAGGGAGCTTCCAAATAGTTTTGGAGATATATTCTAAGCGGAGAAAAGAACGGCCAGAAACAGACGCTAGACTTCAATAACATTCTCATTTTTCCTGAAGTTTTACGTGCTATTGACTGCATACATGTCGCCTGGGAGTAATAATGTAGAAGTATTCAGAATAGGATTATAATCCCCCATGTACGTTCTTTATCCTTATATGAGACCAACTTTTTTCCCCCAATTATTTCCTATATTTTAACATCAGGTCAATAATAATATCCTTCTTACGTTTGCTAAAATTTGCTCGCATTCGCTTTGACTTTTTCTTATTCGTGTTTAAATACACACTAAAAATTAATATATATATATATAGGAAGCAGGAAAACTGAATAGTTTAATTTTATTCTCTCAGGTTGAACAGTCGAAATCAACTCGCTCTAAACACGAAATTTCCCTATTATTTCGCGATATTGCCAAAGGTTTGACGGTTATTGCAAACTCCAGGTTACGTTGTCTGAGATTATTTTTATGCAACAGAAATGATGACTGACCTCTAGTTAATGAAATGGAATATCCAGTTTTAACTCCCATAACGATAATAAGGCTTAGTAGAAATGTTTATTTCAATTAATTTGGTCAGATGTGTGTTTCTTTCTGTATAAATAATACAAGATCCAATGATATTAAAAAACTGATTGAAACTGATAGAATGAGTGTTTGTTTATAATATTAAATTAAGAACTTGTTTAATAAGTGCAAACAAAATGAAAACTTTCGCAATGTATGAAATCTATAATGTTAAAACTATAAAGGAAATTGTGGCATTCTGGAATGCCATATGACTGCCGTCAGCCTGGAGCTCTTACAATGTCTGTATATGGTATCGAAACTCTGCATTGTGTGATTGTTAATGGGACAGCGTTCCTTGAAGCAAACAAAAAGCGGCTAGCGCGGGTGAACGAGAAAGGGGAAGCACCGTTTTTAGGGAGATCTTTAAAAAGTTAAACCCCCACAAATACAAACTCTGGTTACGTCAAGACTGTTTTCAAGACGAATAGGGAGACGTGTTAGGAAAAGTTTAGTGGCCATTTAGAAGCTTAGCTTTATACAGATTTTATGGAAGCTTCTAACGATGAGATTTTTAATCAATGAGGTGACTAGATTTAAGAGAAAGTTGCTGTAAAATTCAAACAGTAACGTGGCGTCTCCAAACTGCGTTCAAATTTCGTATAAAGAGTCGATTTTTGGGGTACTTTGAGTTAGTAAGCTAGTGTTTAGACTTCAGATTAGTTGGCATGGAGACTAAGTTAGTGGCGTTTACACTTCAGGATAGTTGGTGTGAAGACTTTAAAGTTAGTTGGCGTTTAGGCTTCAGGTTAGTTGGCGTGGGGACTTTAAGTTAGTTACTACGCCAGTAATAGGTATTTCAGATTTCGGCATGAAAGCAAGTTAGTTAGTGTTTAAATTTCGCCAGGCCGAATCACTTAGTGTTCGGATTTCACTCGAATTGTTTCCGTTTAGAATTCGAGTTAATCATTAAAGTTTTGTAGCTAGGCGACATAGTTGCAGTTTTATAACCTTTGTTATAAGAAGTGTTCACACAAATTGATAATCATGGTGCCGAAGTATGTAGCCTTCGTGAGTAAACTATGTTCGATGAACTCTCTATTGTTTTTAATGAAGCAGTGCGTCTTCCAGTGAATACTTACTCAGTAGAAGATCGGCTTATTAGAAAATTCCAAACTTAATAAAATCTTAAGGCATCCTTTGTCTGAAAGGCTCACAGTGTGGCAGCATCAACCATAGAACATTTTAATAAATCAATTGTGCATATTAATTTGCTTAGAGAGTCATCAATTAGCCCATTCACACGATCGTTTTACGCTCGTGATCTAGAATCGAGGAAAGCTCAAAAACTTCCCTGAGCACGGCCGATTGGAACCGGAAGTGGTGATTTCAGATTACATTGGCAGTGGCATTTATCGACATACAAGATCTAGGAGCGAGGAAACGACAGGAAGGAACTTCAAAACAGCCGGTTCAGCTAATATTGGCCTGTTTCGCTAATAAACCCACAATGATTACTTCAAAATATCCAATCAAGAATCCACCGTCCATCAGTTCAAAAGAATCCAATTATTTAGAATAATTAATTATTTAAAATCTAACATCCCAATCATAATCCAATCATAATTAAATAACCCCCGCCCTATTAAACCTCATTCCGCTATTTTTTAAATTACAGTTAAAAGTAATATACAGTAAGCAACTTTTATACAAATTGATCAGAGCACTAACTTAAAACCGGAACATTTAGAGCTCAGAAATGGAGAAATAGATTTTTGTTGGAAATGTATAACTGAGTTAGGCGATCTTCCATAAAAGTTCCAGGGAAATCTTTTAGACTATAATGGGGGACTATATCTTAAACGTGAATGATAGATAAAGCAGTTGTAGAATTTTTTTACTGCTACATTTTTATTGCTATGTCTCGTACTTCTCGTAGTGTGGGTATAAAAAACCATGCCCCCAACTCTGGCAACGCAACATGTGACAATAAAGGACGAAGCAAAAAACTAGATGGTACAGAAAGAAGACTGGCATGGTCGATACTGCTTCAAGAGTCGAATTGCTAAAATGGATTGGTGGAGGGAGGGTTGCACGTGATAACATTGCACATTCCCTACATACCCAAAGAACAAACGGTATGGGACTCAATAATAGGACATAGGAACATAGGAGGACGAGATAACTGTGAACCAGAAATCCAGACTGAAAATAGATGGAAACTACCAGAAAAAGTTAATAACATGTTGCAAGATGTAAAAGCTGCGTATACACTAAATATATGCATAGCGCAGAGCGATACTGTGTATTTAATTTATAACCAGGTTGTTATGTTTATTTTTCATTAGCTAATTAGTTCTAACAAAAACAGCTAAATTACAAGTAACATTTTTCAGACTTTCTGTCCTAATGAGCACTCAACTAGCTATCCCCGGCATTATTAGGATATTGCGTTCAACTGATTGTAAGACTACTTATTTCTAATTCTGTGCACACATTTTTAACTTCTCGTAGGCATTTAATCTACAAGGAGTCGTCTGTTTCAAACGTTGGCAAACCTTCTTTTGGATTCCCCCATACGGGAGAAATAAATGAGCTCATGGAAGTCAGGATACACTTATATACTTTAATTAAATTTATTTTGAAAAATATAGGTTTTAACAAACGCCCATGCCTTTGCTAAATATTATAAGCTAATTTCAAAGTAGTTTTGACATGCACAATGGCAGATAGGATATAGCAGAACAAGAATGTCATTTTGCTCACAGTTTAGTTCAAATACCTCTTTTAACCTGATAATATTCATTGATTCGGACAGGGTGGAACTTTCGTTGCCCAAGGATTGACCGTTTATTCCTACGCTCCCATGACGGCACCTCTGAGACAAAGGGATGAGAGGAAAGCACTGGACTGTCGGGATTCAGTAGATAGAGCATCCTGACATAGGCAGAGATCCTCTCCAAGGAATTAAAATCCTTAGAAGGGCGTTGCCACATCAGACACTTTTCCGACGCGCAAGCAACCGCCACACCGCATACAATATCAAACCGCTTTCTCTGGTATTTTTGATCTTGCAAAGGAACAAAAGAATGAAATGAGGTGAAATGAAAAAGCGAAACTTTCGTGGAAAGGAAAGACTCATTCCAGCATTATCCTAAGTGACCAGGGAAAACCATGGAAAAAACACAAGGTCAGGAAGGGATCGATATCCAAAACTCCCAAGTGATACTACTTGAGCCACACCGCTCGGCTGCTAATATGAAGTTGCAATAGCTACTCTTATCCGTCAATCTGTAAAGTAATTAAATAGGGAAGACATAACTGATTCTCAATCTTTTTAAAATCTTTAACACGTTAAAGTAAAAGTTAGAGGAAACTTCGCCTTTCTAGCAGTTCGTTTATTTGAACGATACTTTAAAATTGCTAATATTCTAGTAATCATTCTAATTTCTTCTATATTTAGTTTTTAAAGTGTAAGGTTTAACATGTTTCGCTGATGTTAAGCCTGTTACAGGCTAATGTTCAATATATTAATTACTATAATGAAATAAATTAAAACCTAGTAGTTTTAATGTACAGTTAGAAAATAATTATAAATTTATTCTTCAGTAGCCCATGTCCTAAGTAAGTTTCAGATATTGTCAAAGTCTAATAAGGCTGTATCTTTATTTAAAAGCAACAAAACTCAATACATTTTGCCTATCATAATGTATGAAAACTGTAATATGACTGAGTACAATTGCAAGATGTTTGTTTCCATAAAAGCAAATGCTCAGACGGGCTTCTCCATTTTTTAAACTCTGTTTGGCAATGCATAAGAAGAAACAAACAAAATGTTTCTTCTTCTGATTGAATATCGCTTAATTTTGTTAGGAGATATAATAGTCAAGTCTTCTTTCGTTCATCACCAGTTTCCATGTCTGATATTCGCAACTGGCTTATATGTTGACTAGACTCATTTCTTTATCAAGATAGAAACTTTCATTTGGGCGCTCACTGTATGTGTGCAAATTAAAGAGCACTTGCTCCTCTTACCTTCTAACTTTATTTACTGAGCGATCCAGGATTATATTGGGGGAATAGGCAGACCAGGAAATTATATACTGTCAGTTTCCTCATCTCAAAAGCACAACCCTAACAGTAGCTGTGTTGTTACCGACCATAATTGACGTTTCCTACACTCAACTCCAAAAATCGGGACACATTCTCCTCAGGTTGAAAGAGTTTGTTGGGGAAAGGAGATAATGAAAGTTGTAAGTGCCGTCTATTAATATTAATATAACACAAAAAAGGAGTAGAAATACAGACATTGGGACAATTCTTTATCATTTCAATTGTGTTAACAAATAAATGCATTTTTTATAGTCAGAACTATATAAACTTTACCGAAACCACACCTGACCCTTTGACTTGAAGAGTATTCCAATTACCTATAACATGATATTAGCTGAATTGCATTTAGAGCTGTAAATTTTATTATAATATGATCATACAGAATTAAAAATAAATGTATTCGAGGTTCTAAAATAGGGTACAAATGAGACAATATTGTGTCTTTTGTAATACAATGAAAAAGGCTTGGATAGAGATGATTTTCTGGAAGACCGTAGATTTCAGAATCAAAACTATAGCTTGAGCAAATTTCTTTTTATAGTATAAAACGAAAATATCAAGATAGTTTATGAATACTCTTTACCAGATCACAGTTTTCTGTATTTGGCCATATATTTTTTGTTACTGAAAAAACGAAGAAAAGATAAAGAAAACAAAACAAAGAAAGTGAATACAGTCAGTATAAAATAGATTTCCAGTAATGAATTATTTTAGAGAAAATTATTATTATTGTTGTTGCCAATGTGAAAGAGTCATATATTAATTTTTATTCAGGTATTCTGAAAGATCAAAGCGCAAAACAAAAATTTCCATTACGATAAAACTACTTTGAGGAAATATAATACAAACTTGGAAGTAATTTATGAAAATATGATGCAAGTGTGGTCCATTAGACCAACAGGGCCGATATTATTTGGCGTGAAAATAAATGCAGATAGTTACACGCACTCACAATTTCTATCGTCGTTATTTTTCTGTGATTCCATTTTCTTTAATTCACAACAAATTTAACTATGTAAATTGCGAAGCTTCCAAGTGGTTCCTTCCGTGGTCAGTTTTAAATTATTAACAAGTGTATTTATTACTATATTGCTAAGTGGAATTTGTAATCAGCAGATTTGACACCTCACAAATCCACGTTATTTTACAGTTGTATCAGCTATATTGTTTTTTTTCCTTAAACAAAACTTTTATCGGCCCCATTATCCATTTCAATCGAAACTATTTTGAAGTTTATTTTTATTTAACATTTTAACATCGCAGGTCATCAGCGTTGTTTTGAACTATAATCACAGAAGCTCTACATTTAAAACAAATCGCCAGTACTGATACATATGGAGACCAATATCTTCAAGTTATTAACACCGACATCTATACTAAAGAACTTGCACGCATACGGAAGAAAAAATAATTGGTCTGTCACCTTTAGGTATTTCGTACAAAACTGCAACTTTTAATAGTCACTTTAAAATTAATTGTTTAAAACTCTGAACTAACAATACAATTAAATGTTAGGGCTATTCGGATTATAAATTTAAGTAAAACTTCTTTAAAAGAAATAAGAGGATTGCAATAGTTTAGAACAGAAACGCGCAAAAGCATTCATTAGGATGTTTCTTGACGTAAAGTAACATTTTAAAATAAAAATGCTTAAAATCTAATAATTCCTTTTTATTTTACACCGTGCACTCTTTAGGAACATTCATACAGTTAAAATGGGTCAACATCACAATAATTTTCAATATAATGCGTACAATTATCCGTTTAAATACGAACAAATTTCAACAATCGTGTTCACATTACTCTGTTTGTTATTGCAAAAGTTTACAGGGCCAGCACACCAGCTGTGACAGCACATTTGGTTAAAATGTTTAATGATGGAGTGCTTATCTTGGAAAGCAAACATTATGAGAAACAATTTAAAATAAAATGCTTTTTTATATAATTGTACACTTCTAGCACATTATGTGACCACATTACAATTTCCTTCAATTTAAATGTAATTCGTCGTATTATAAAAATACGGATATATTCAATCATCCTAGTGTTTGCTGTTTGGAGCTGGTTTTAATAAAGGCAAAGTTTACAAGAAATGGAAAAAACATAGCCATATTTCAATCAAATTGTCAAACGTTATGTTCTGGATATTCTTACAGCTATGCTATTCTCCTTAGACTTTTTTCTTTTCCTTTATATATCTTTTCCCCAAGCTGGTTTCCTTTTTATGTAAAAATGTTTGGTAACCGTAATTAGAACGAGGGAAAATATTTTTTTCTTTTCTTTTATATATCTTTTCCTAAGCTGGTTTCCTTTTTTATGTAACGCTGTTGGTGTTCGTCATTTTAGAACGAGGGAAAAATCCCAAGTGGGCAACTTGTTTCTACCGAAAGCCATCATCTTAGGTTTACTAGGCAAGTATGGTTACCACTAGACCACCAGGTGCATTTCGTGCACATCATTCCAGCACATTTCAGTATTTCTACCTGCAGGAACACGAATTTGGTCAGTGGAAAGGCAGAGATGGGTCGTTTGTTTGGCCTTTACTCCCAGTTGCTTTAATCTATTAAATATATTCTTGTGCGATCATTAAATCCATTGGTACATAGTCGCATTCGCTTCTGGTGGATGTTGTAGAAACTCTCCGCTGTCGAATTGTAGCAGGCCGATAGAAATTATGCAGTGAGGCCTAAGTTCAGACAAGGAGGTGGACATCTTAAACATTTACCTTAAGATGCAGCTAGGAACTGAGTATCATAGACAGATTCACGGACCCATGTTGATAGGAGCCATTTTTATTATCTATTCATTTCCTGAAGTTATACTGGTATTTTTGAAAAATCCTTTAACGAAAAACAAAGTAAAGTATTTGTGTAAGTGCAAACGAAGTTTATTTTTACAGATTGATTCATGACTGACTTGCTTGGGGAACTGGTACAGTATAATCTAATAATGGTTCTAAGCTTCACATTCATGACTAACTTGCTTGGGGGAACTGGTACAGTATAATCTAATAATGATTCTAAGCTTCACATTCATGACTGACTTGCTTGGGGAACTGGTACAGTATAATCTAATAATGGTTCTAAGCTTCACATTCATGACTGACTTGCTTGGGGAACTGGTACAGTATAATCTAATAATGGTTCTAAGCTTCGCATTCATGACTGACTTGCTGGGGGAACTGGTATAGTATAATCTAATAATGGTTCTAAGCTTCGCATTCATGATAGGAATGGCTGAGATCAATAAGTTACCAACTCGTGAACGAAAGTTCTGCAATTGGATTCCCGTCAGCAACTTCCTTCCTGAAGTTTTTCCCAGATTTTCCTCAGTTCTCATCACTGGCAAATGATGGGAAGGTAAACTTAAGTCTTCCCAAATAATTTCTTTCCAAATTTATCACTTCATCTCCAGGATAGTCAGCGTCTAGGCCTATCATGTCATTTTAATAAAAACGGGCAGTAAAACTACTAAAAATAAAGAAATAACCCATTTCAACTGTTCGGCAGATATAGCTATGCTATATCTGTTAGTAACATTGCAAGTCATGTTACTAACCCCCTTTGGAATGTTGAGAGCGTGAAATCCTACATCTTTGAGATGGTACTTTGCATTTAACAATCTTTCTGCCGAACTCATCAACCAGCTCAATTCGTTCGACTTTTACATCGTGTACCAGGGTGAAGAGGTACTCAGAAACGGCTACCGGAGACACGTATTGAAGTTTACGCCGAAATAAACAACATGCCCTGTCAAACAGATCCGGTGGGGTAGGCAACAATGTATTTGTCAAACTAGTTTTTGACAACCAAAATCACGTCAGAACAAGCGGTGAGTACCCAGCAAACATCAAACTCATCTCAACAGAAATCTCCTCCTCTGGCGAAGACAAAACTGTCACCGTCAAATTAGCAACCAACAACTCTGACGTCGTGGAAGTCAGGTGCCTCCCGTCTAAAGCACTCCACTACGGCATAGACGCACGCTGCACCATCTACCTCGGAACCATCGACAAAACGCCAGCCCTAGAGTACAAGGTCACATCGGCAGGATGCTTCACAACCGCATCCATCAGCGATTTCGTCGTCCCCATCGCCATTCCGTCGGCCCAGGAACACCTCAACATCAACTTTTCCACATTTCACTTACCTGCGTCACCACACCACGCGAGGAGGAGGAAAGCAGCAGCGACGAAGACAGTGAAGTGTCGTTTGTCTAAAAGACATATACCACATATTTTAAAATAACTTTTTGTAAAGCCGACTGCGCCCACCAGTGATGTGTGAACTGCACAGCCATTTTTTTGTAACCGCCAAAAATCTCACAATGTATGTAAACCCACCAGTGATGTGTGAACTGTACTGCCATTTTTTGTAAAACCGCCTGTGTGCCGCCATGTGTGACTGCACCGCCATTTTTGTAAATAGTAAAAACCTCCATTTTTATTGTTAATTTTTATTTTGTATAATAAAAATACTCAGTACGCATTTTTAATTGTATTTAAACCAATTCTTTCCATTTTTGTAAAACCGCCGCCACCGTGTGAACTGCACCGCCATTCTTGTAAAGGGTAAAACCACCATTTAGTAAAGGGGTAAAACCTCCATTTTTATTTTGTATAATAAAAATATTCAGTACCATCATTTTTGCATTTTTAATTGTATTTAAACAAATTCTTTTTGTATCACATATATGTTAATTTTCTGTATAATAAAAAGAATACCCCTTTTCCGGTGATTTAAATTGAAAAAGCTTTGATATCAAATTGTACCTCATCACTTCCACCCCCACCCAACCACGCCCACCTCACCCCACTTTTGATATCATTAGCAATCAATTAAATCACCGGAAAAGGGATATATACTACTATGGCCTTATCGGCTAATGCTATGCACTCTTGTTAGTTTTGAGTCCTAAAGGGTAGAAAGGCCTGAATCGCATATCAATACATTAAGTCCTTGCTTTTATTTTCTATAAAATATCGATGCAACCTTTTCTTAATTTTAGGAAAGTATTAATTGTTGTCTTCTAAGATATAATTCCCAAAGTAATGCTGCCAATGATACTGTACTGTATAGTGTTTAAAGTCCGTTGTAACTGCGGTGGATACTGAGGAGACGTGAGATGAAATTATAAATTACGAAAAGAAGTTTCAAAGGAAGGAATCCTTACAATCCTAAGTTTAGGGTACCTACCCGATATTTATGAAGACAGGAATAACCTCGGTCAGGGAGGACGATTCTGCAGGAAATCAAACGCCAGACCTACAACTCATGAGTACGCGTCTTAACGACCTCTGCCACATTCGTGTTGGTAGCTCAGTCATGATGTACTATGAGAAAGGCCTGTATATTTATATATTTTAGACAGTACGAACTTATAAAAGAAAAGATCTTGGTAAAAAAAAAGGAGAGATGAAGGTGAGGATCGCGCTGTCTCGAATACGCTTCAAGAGAACATCAGCTTAAGAGGAGCACAGGTATTTTTAATGTGCCTTTTTCCACACTTAAATATCGTGTAATGAGATAAAAAGGAAAAGGGAGGGGAAGCTACATTTTGACTAATTGGGCATCCCACTTTTTTTTTTTTTTACTGCGAATGAGGAGAAATGTTTGGCTGAAAGACTGAAACATTTAGTGGCTTTGACTGCACACCAGAGAAAATTAGAAGAGCAGCATTTGAGTGAGCTAAGAAAATAAATATTGATCATCCATGAGATGAACAAGAACGTATGGTAGAAAAAGACTGCTTTACATACTTCTGGAATCGAAAAATACAGATTTTTCTTGCAGAAAACCACAGGGTTTGTCCAAGGCAAGAGCAGCAGGCAGCAGATATTTTTTTTACTTAGAAATGTTTATGCCGACCTATAGTATCAAATAAAGTTCACCATATATTAAATATTGACGAAATTGAAATCCACCCGTTATAATACACATTCAAAATTTGTAGCTTCTAAAGGAGCAAGAAAAGTTATCAAGTCGTCAAGTGTGGAGAAGGGTGAAAATGTCACTCTTGTAACTTGCTGCATTGCGAATGACTTTTTATCCTCCATTTGTTATTTTAAAAGAGGCCAAGTTCAGAGATGTATGATAGAGTGATTTACCCACAGGATCTGACAGATTCTGGCTGCATAAACAAGAATTCTTTTTGTATGGGCTACATCACTTTCAGAAGAATCGACCCCAAAGTTTATTGATATTGGGAGGACACATACCACCTCATCCAACTCATGCTCTACAGCCCCTTGACATAGCAACATTCAAGCACCTAAAACCATTTTATCACCAAGAGACTACAAATTTTGTCCAAAACTATCCAAATTCATTTATCTCGAAATTTATCTTTGGCAAATTATTCTCTGAAGCATGCAGGAAATCATCAATAATTGGCAACGCAGTAAAAGGATTGGAATGTACAGGCGTCTACCTATTCAGCTATATCGGAACACAAATACATGCCTCACAACTACTTTAAATCTCTGGAAGACATTCCAGACACATAGTCAGGAAATGTTTCTAGCACGATCAACCCAAGCAGAGGTTGACTATTGAAGGAAACGAAGAGTCCTTAAAGACACCCCCTTTGCTCTACCCTATCAAAGTTCTGCAGTAATAAAAACCATTATTCTGGATAAAATAACAATTCATTTCAAAGGCAAGCGAAACCAAACCGAATTTGATATCAACAGCTGCCCTATCTAAACCAATAAACTCATAATGGTAGCAAACGTTTAACTTATTATAGGTATTTTTATGCAATATCAGCATCAACAGACATGATCATTTCTAATCTGATAGCAAATTAAACTTCTGATCCAACTATTGAACTAAATATTTCGTTCTAAACACTTTTAAATTTATTCACATTAATTTTAATATTTGTAATACTTTTAGAATACAGGCTGTATTTTGAATGTAGATACCATTTAAAGCAAATTAGAGGGACAATATCTTTAGAAAATAAAAAAAATTATTTATAATTCACTTTGGCAGCGAAAGGATGTTTATAAATAAAGTTATATATTCACTTTTGGTCTTAAAACGAATTAAACAAGTAGAATAGACAATTTGCCTTACTACTGTCAAATTGATGTAAAAAGCATTGCAAATAATCCCGCTTTGAATGCTTTTTTTAAAAAAAATCTACAACTCTAACAGATATGTCTGAATTAACTTTCCAGACATACGAAAATTGCTTAAAAGTTTTAAATAGTATGATTAATCCAGAGATTACTAGACGAAGAATGAATGAAGAATGGAAAATTTTAAATTGCCCAAATATATGTACCACTGATCAAGGAAAAGAAGAAAACTGATAGAATGAGAGGAAGAAAGTAAAAGAGAATAAAGTAATTAATTAAACTAGAAACCAAAAGAGGCCAAAAGACTAAACTGACACTCGTTGTGAAAATGAAGAAAGTGTAATCAATGCTATTGGTTAATTCAGGTAGTAGTTATGGGAATAGATCTAACTAAGCCTTTAACGATGTACAGCTGTCGTTTGAACATTTTAATGGTGTAAAATGGTGTCTGCATGTTTACGCATGTTTACGCTGGCGATTCTCCGAGTTTCTCTGTAGGCTACTGAAGTGTGTATGCTGCTTATAAAAGTCAAGAAAATTTGCCTGAGGCTGCTATAAATTTCATGGAATGTCGAAGTTCCGTTCCATCTAATTCTATAATTTTTCATATCGGACTAAGGCATTGTAATTTTTGTCTAATAATTGCGTATACGCACAAAGTATCATAACTGACCTTATTTTTCAATTATTATTATTATTGTTATTATTATTATTATTATTATTATTATTATTATTATCTCATACTTTTAGATAACGAATACCAAATTATATTACAGTTAACAATGTGTATTGTAATACAAATGCTATGAAAAGTTACACATAAAAAAAACTGAGTTCAATTTGTACGGATCAGAATAATACATATATGTATTTGATTCAATAGTTTTGTAAAAATAAATTATGGTAAACCCATTCTTTAATGTTCCATTTCTTATGAACTAAAATAAAGAAGCAATAACCATCTAGCTAAACCGATTGTTGTTGACAACCGCCCATAGCTGCCCGATAGAGCACTTATCTCGCACCAGCTTTCCGATAAATTTACTTTCAGATATCAATATATTTCCAGGAGAAACAACATTAAAGCTAGTATGTGCTTCTAACTACCCGCCTGCACACCATCAAGGGGTAAGCTAGAAAGGCAACGACCGAGGCACCGATCAGTTGCTATTGAGATCCTGAATAGGATATTTGACAGCACTACCGAAGATAATTGCCGCAGATATAGCAAACGTTTGGAAGAGTAAATTTTCTTTTAGATCACAGTCCACAAGCCTAAAATATTTAACTCTACATTAATGAATTATATAATTGCTTAAATTGCTACATTAAGCTGCAAGAATGCATAGAATTTTTCCATCAACGATGTAATTAATATACGGACATCTTCAGGAATAACATAATTATTTTGTAATTAGAGCAAATATAAATAGGCTCTTCCTGTACGGTATTGATTATGTGACCAGGAAATTTACCGAACACCTCCATAGTTTTTACCTCACTCAGCTTATAAACAGAAGTATACCATGCGTGTAAACTTCTCTTTGTGAAATTCGTTAATACATTTTTGTAACTTTACACCATAAGGGGTTTTGGTTTCTGTATGTGCGGGCTATACCGACAAGTTATTACATTTATGTTGGAGAAATTACATTCAACACTTTGATTTGTGACAATAAATCGTAAAAACAAAAACCAAACAAATTTAAATAAAATAATAAAATATAGGAAAGAAAATCCTAATTTTTGCAAAAATACATGAGGATTTATGTGAGACTGACTACACCGTTCCGCGTCACGTGGTGGGCTTTTATGAATCTCTACTATTTATAAAGCGTCAAATTATTCGTACAGCAACATGTTGAAACTTAGTATACGAATCCTACAATTTTCTTTTCCTTTTTGTTTTATGACATATCTGAATATGATTTGTATAAAAAGTGATTAGAATAATATTTCACCTTAAACCAATAATTATTATTGCTTAGAACGGTCAAATTAACACTACTTAATATAAAACATGTTCAAGAAATATAGCCAAATAAAAACGAGTGATTTGTCCTAAACATTGGAAACACAACTGTTGGCCAGATAAACGATTACAGTACTGGCTTATTATAACAGTGACTCAAACCTCGGCGGTGGCAACTTGGTCGCTATTTACATTGCTAAAGTGGTTCTGTCGCCAATGTTGCAGGGGAACTCCTGTCACAGACGCTGCAGTTGTGCACGCCTTGTGGTGTCTGCCGGTAGCTTGTTGCTGCTGCTGTAACAGGATATGGTGATGGTGATGGGGATGGTAGTGGTGGCAGCATGCCGCCCCCGGGGTCTGGGTCACCTGGTGTCTCACCGTGTGTTGTTGTCGCCCTTCTGTTGAGCACTCGTCCGCTGTTCCTGCAACACAATAGTTAAATCTGCTGTTAGACAACTCCTCATTCTTACAATTGTCCTTTTTTCAACTATTTATCACATATCATCACGTTTATTTTAACCTGATTTCTCTATAACGTGACTAATAACATTTTACTCTCTATTAAGTGATACCTCGCAATAGTTATCGCACTTTCAGGTAAAGACCAATATTTAATGTATTGCAGCCGTCTCTGAAGAACGTGTTTGAAATTTATTTCTGTGATTGTGTTCTTTATCAGATAAAATATGTGTATTATTCCTTGTTTGAAAACTACTTGGATGATCAACTGTTGAAGCTGCTCTGTAGCGCCATTTCAATCTTGTACACTACTTTTCATGTCACCTCAGAAATAAAAGTATAGCAGATTCAATTCTGGAGATCTAGCAGGCCAAAGTACAGATTCAAATCGTCCAATCCAACGATCAGGAAAGCTCCTGATTAAATGAAGAAGCACTACACCGCTAATGTGAGATGGTGCGCCATCGTGTTTCTATTCTGCAAAGGTACATAATCCAAATCATGTTGCAAACATTTCTGATACGTTACACCCTAGAAATGGTGTGGAAGTACGAAAGGCACAATACGAAAATCTTAAATTATTACCATTAATGAACAACTTATTTTGAAAATCCATTTCTTTTATTGCAGGTAGATTTTCTAAAGCCTATGTGTGCATATTGTGAAAAGTTTGTAACCAGTTTCGAGAGAAACAAGCTTCATCTGTAGCCATGACACTACCCAGGAAAGTTAGATTCTGCGCACACTTAAATGTTTACAAAATTTCACACTTGTGGAATAATTGCTCGGTGACAAATACTATACTCCTTAATACATTTTAAAATTTTATTTTGTTTATTTAAGGACGCGCTCTAACCACTCAGGACATCAGCGTTCCATTGAATTCAATTTATGGCCCATAACTTTTTTCAGAGGTTTCTTCTTTCAGGTTCTTTTATGTACAGTAAATGTACGACACTGTACCCACGGCTTTACTTCCTTCCGAAGGAAGCCCTACTTAGAATTTTTAGGCCCGAAAAATTCCATCGACCCTGGTAGGGAGTGAGCCCGCGATCTTGGGTCTACGAGGCAAGCTATGGTTACTGCTAGACCATCAAGACCGACTATATTCTTTAAATGTGGTAAGGATCAACAGTTGCTCTCTAAGTGTCCGTAACACAGTCCAATGCGATTTCATTACTTCACGACTGCTACTGTGAGGTTGTTCTACTAAAGTTAACACTTTTTTTTTCTTGTTCGCAATTTCTCATGTTGTTTTCAACCACAGTTACGGCAACCTCGCACCACACTTCCTACGTTACGAATTCGATGATTGCACCATAATGAATGTTTTCTACCTGGAAATAGATCTTGGTACCGGGCTTCGTCTTGCTATAAATTAATACATTACGAGATATTGTGTGATCGAAAATTTGGACCTATTTGCACTATTTGTAAGTGACAAGTTTACTATTACACCTACCTCTCTAGACGGCCCATTTGAAATGTACTGGCCTAGGACAAGATAAGACTGGTTAAATCTTCTCTCATAACTGCCTAGGGAACAAAATACCAAATGTTGGAAGAGTTTCAGTTAATTTAAATGTAGGTGGGATAATGCTAGAAAAATGTTGAAAGAAATAAATTATTGCGCATTAATCACTGAAATGAGGTAGCTAAAATCTAGGACCCTACGCATAATACTTATAGAGCTAATAAGTACGGAAATTCACTTATTACATTTTTTCAGGAAAAATATACACATAGCAGCAATATAGAAGTTTAATTTTATTGTATTTAACCGGAGAAACGCACTGGTAAACTCTGCGTTTTATCTTTTCCCTTCCACATTGTATATACAATTTGTAGATCTAGACCTATCCAACTTTTTCTGTCGATTTGGTTTAAAATCTTGTACATATTGCTCCTAGCCACTTAATGTTATGCCTCCAGTTTCCCAAGAAAGTAACGCAATCAGTATCAGAAGATCGTTTTCATTGTTCATTGCAACAAGCTTTTATATTTATTACAGTGTCCTGTTTCACAACCTTATATCTAAAATTCTTTATCCAGCAATGCGAGTAGTTACCTACAGCGCCCTGTTTCACAACGTTGTCTCATGCGAGTAGTTGTCAAGCACTATCACAATTCAAACTTACCGTAAAAGTTAATTTTTATTAAAGGAAATTTAATATAAAATATGTTTATTTATGCTATTTTGTCTTTAGTATCCAAATTAATATTTTATTTTTGTATATGTAATAATCTCTTGTTTACATTTTATGATAAGCCATACTAAATTAATTTTAATAATTCTTTATATCTGTAATTCTGTATTAATTGCTTTTGAAATTTAACTGAAAAAAGTATTTATTAGAGATATTAATTTATTATATACGTCTTCTTTAGTTTTTATATTCTCATTTATGTTGGTGTAAAGAAGAAAACTTAAATGTCTAACTCCACTACAATAAATAAATAAATAAACAAATAATGAATGGACACTTTTCTTGGAAATACTGATAATGATAATATTATGTTACATTTTAGGGAAAAGAGTTTCAACAAAAAAATGAAACTTCACCCATCTCGAGTTTCCCAGCAGTTAAATGAAATCTATCCTAATATAGGAATCATTTGTATTTCTAAATCACCCCTTATATTTTCTTTTATGGAAATAACCGAGGTTTACAGTGCTTCAAACCTGAAGAAACCGATAACACCAGTCCATACTGCTTGGGAGAAAACATACGTTATTGCAAAGGTGTCTTCATTTAGCAACATAAGGTCGAAATTTCAAATGTCTGCTGTAGGTTGACAGGTTTTGACATTGCTGATTAAAATTTATTTTAATTTATGTGCTACAATTGCCAGTAGGAAATGCAGTGATTTAATTTCGGTAAATAATTACAATTAATATTTTCTCCGAATTTAATAATTTTTGCTTCCCTTTTCTCTATCTTTATGCTATAGTTTTGTTCAAGTATTGTGATTGTCTAGTTTGTTTTGGTTTTTCTATTAATTCCTTAATTTAGCGTAGACTCGAGCACTCCAATTTAAGTCATACATTTTATTTCAGCCAACAGGCAAAAATTATAATATTAAAGTAAGTATACATCTGGTGAAAAGTTATACTTCATTATTCAGTAGTACGAGGAAAAAACAGATATTTACTTAAATACAATTGAACAAGGGGAAAAAAAAACTAAATTATGCAATAGGCTCTTTAATTAATATTCATCAACTTTAACAGAGCAATTTAACTGTGATTAAAAAAAGTAAACTATCTGATTGTAAGGTTTCCGCATTTTAATAACAAACAACTAAGGAGTTTCTCTACACGACCTAATTTGTTTGAACTAAGTATGTTATACAAACTCAATTTGTCATTAATTCAATTTTCCGTTGCTTGCTGCGCTACTCGCATAACATGTTTCACCTCTTTTGGCAATCTTGGGTAAGATAGAGATTACACCATTCATTAATCTAAGTTATTCTGTCTTAATTTCCACGTATACTATTCTTCAAGCACATTGTCACTTTCTATTTGCACTTTATTTCCTTCTTCTGTCATGCGCGAAAATTTCTGGAATGTTCCGGAATGTTTTCTTTCTAGTCCATATCAACAACACACGATCAACGCACGTTGTTCCTCAACGACATATCCAGCAGTCTCTGTTTTCTTTTTCTTTTTGAATTGTGAACAAACAAAAGTGAAACCTAAGACTTTTATGTACCTATTAACCTTCTCGTTGAAAATTATTTCTGTTCTAGCGTTAATATTTTTAACGGTTCCATATAATCATTTTGTACTTCTCAGTAATTCAATACTTTGAAATTCCAAGAAGCTGATTGGAAAAGGGTAGTAAAGGTCCCTGTACAGGCAATGAGCCGCAACTGATTACTTCCTGTTATAAAATATACGCTATAAATAATATAAATATGTATATCGTTACGTAACAACTAGTACTCCAAGAGTTATCACAGCCTTCACAATACAATTCCAAAGTACCTGCAAGAAAAAGCTAATATAAAGGCATCACCGCCGGCAAAACACAATTTCAAATAACGCAACTGTAAGAAAAAGCTAAAATCGTTGTCCTAACAAGCATACCAACATTCAAACAGGAGAACTGTTTTATTAAACAAACGTTTTGGAATTGCTACACTGTAAGTTGTTATTAATCATAAATTAACTTCCGTTATCCAGGAAACATTCAAAATGCAATTAATTAATTAAATACATTTCAATTTCTTTCAAAAAACACAATTTCCCTCCTCATAGTTTGTAGTATAGATCCCCGGCGAACGCTTGAAGTTACGCATTCTTAAACTAAGAATGCTAGTGTAGCGTTTCTTTAAAAGTAGTTTGGCAACAGTGATTTTTCATCCAATTTCCCACTTTACCATCAAAATTTCCTCCTAAACATTGAATTTCCCCCTTAATTTTCTTCCTTAAAGTTGATAGTATAGATCCCCCGGCGGATGTTTGAAGTTATGCAACTTTTCTCCAATAGGGGTGCTAATGTATTACTCTAAAAACACTAGTTATGTTTTTTCAAAATGGCGGAAATGGCGTTAAAATATGTTGTTTAACGTTGGAAAGGAAAAAGCGGCGGGGAACAGCATATACATTGTCAACTCAATTATGGTTTAATTTTGGTCTCGTGAGCTCTGCAGGAGTGTCAGCACATATTTACTTTTATTCAAAATCGATTTAATTTTCTTAGGTAGAACTAATTTTTCTCCCTTTGTTCTTCCAATGGCGCATCACGAGACCCAAAAACCAAACTATCATCAGTAATAGTAATTATTTTATTTGCTTTATTGAAGATATGTGATTTATACATAATGCATTTATACATATATTTGGTAGTTAACACAGTTATATTTAGAAGAAATTATTCTGAGTTTATATTGATACAAATTATTACATTTGAAGCATTGTTAGCGTTGGTTTTGCCCTGCTCTATTGACACATGTTGATAGTTGCAACTATATCTGCTTATACGCACACTTACATTCAAAGCTTTTTTTACTCTGATCATTTACACAAAAACATGTTTTATTTTTGTCTTGAGTCGACATGGGTATACTACAGGCTACACCATAGCAGGTATATTGAGGGTAGTTGTTTATGTTCCAAGGAAATGTATAAACGTGATGCTGCATTGCAGCGGTATTTTTTATACATATAATGGGGTTGTTTAATTAAAATACGTAAAATATGTGGAGGGAAGATTTATAATAAAGTACGTTAATTTGAATGGGTGTATCAAATCTCAGGGGTAAAATAATACATTTCCTCTCCGACAATGATTTCCGCTGACTTACTGCCCCGATTCTAGCTGGAATTTTTGTTATACGTAGATAACAGGGAAAGGGATATTACACTGATTACACTTACGCTACACTTTGGCGGGAAACCTAGCAGAGCTGCACACTGGACCCTCTCCTTAAGAATTTAACTCAAGATTGATTTCGCTGGTCAAGCATACAGCCTTCACCCCTCAAGGCAGCGTCCGAGGGTGTATTTGTTAACAAAACAAAGGAACATGTTTTCCTGTCCTCGACTCAGCCAACCTACTATCCCCTTGGTCCTGGGCTCTGGTTGCACACATTCCAGAGAGCAACACGGTTTCCTAAAACAATTTCGTACTGCTCTCTGACCACAGGAAACACATATAAACTAGCAATTATTAATATCTAAAATAACAATAACCTTACAGATATGAATGTATATACAAACTACTTGATAATTATTAATTAATTTCTTATCATTTACAGCCTGAACCAATTATTTCAGCTTCAGCATCCTCCTAAGTATAAAAATATCTCAAATTTCAATCTTCAAATCCCGCGGCGTGCGGTTAAATGACATAACTGTTGCCTGCCAGGGGCGCTAGTGTCGCTGTTTGTGGCAGTATTTGGTATTTTTTGCATATGCTGATATATTATATTTTATTTTTTCAAGTACATATATGTTATGTTCAACAAGACATGCATGTTATATATTAGGTACTTAAAATCTTTTTCATTGTGTTTTATGAATATTCTATTGTACATTTTTATTTGCAATTTTACATTTTTTGTTCAGTAACTATATATATGGTTTATTTATATAGTGCACTTTGTGTTTTTGCAAGTACATACATTGTTTAATATTCTTCATGCATACATTTCTACAATGAAGTGGAACACAGCGCTACATAAATTGCAGTACATACTGTTATTATACAGCATGAACAATTTTTTTATTTTTCTGCAATGAAGTGGGAAGTATATATTGAAAGTTTTCAATCAAGACTCCCTCCTCCGGCAACGGGTCCTCATCCAGTCAGCCAAAGACCGACCATTGATCACTTTGGGTAGGTAAAATTCACACCACTGCTCACTGCCGCTAAGGTAAGTGGAGGGAGTAGGGTGGCACGTAAAACGAAGACGTAGAAATGTCCGACGTTCCCAAACCCAAATCACTCAAGCCAACCGCCAAACCAATTCCCAAACTCAACCCGACAGGGTCTACCCTCGAGTACACGTCCCTTGCCGCCGTCCCTTCTAACGTGCTACACTATCTAGCGTCATGTGCTTGCTCAGCAAAGCAAGTTTCTACACGCTCAAGGCCATGTAACGTCACCAAACAAGATGGCGCGGCAGGGCAGGTGTGACTGACGTCACCAAACAGGCGAACACAGGCAGGAACATGTTAACAGGAAAATGGGTATATGACTTCAATTTGAAGTGTAAATGTTGTTTAACATGTGTGTAGTAATGAGTGCATGAAAATAGTTCATATGATGTTCTCATGCCTCTTGTAAAAAGGACAGCAATCTTACGCCTATCAATGTGAAGTGAAACCAAATACACAAGTGCATGGAGTGGCTCTTTCCGCTGTCGCTTGGGACTGCAGCAAGAGCTCGAGTTGCACTAGTGATTTCCGTCCAGCGTGTAAGAGGGCTAGTGTGAAACTGGTGCCGGCAGCGGGCATTATTTTCCCATAGCCGTAGTTGCGTCCTGTGGAAAGTCACGCCTGCTTTTCAAGATCGGCCACAGAGAAAACCGAACGCCTCTTAAGCTTACACTTTTCCTCCTTAGTGTTCGGCACGTGATGGAGGTGTGAAATCTATCGCGTCGGGTTGCGGTCTTGTTTTGAAGATTGTAGCTTGGTGTTGGATTTAAAATGTGTTGGGAGAGTTATTGTTATTGTTAGGGGGCTACCTTATTTTTTGTTAATAATGACTGCATGACTGCATCAAATAAGGTCGTATGTGTGGAATGTGGGAGGGAACAAGAGTACAATAAATATCTGAAAAAACATGTCTCTAAAGTATACCCGGTAGATTTGAATGTTTTCCCGCCTCTTATAAAAATGCAACCGCGTTTCTTCTATTTTTGTGATTGGAATTCGCAATTAATTCACAAATAAATAAAATATATAGGCACATTAAAAAAGAAATCAATTTTAAAAATGCCATAACACAATAAAACCAACTTTTATTAACAACAAAACTTTAAATTGGGGTGAGGACTTGTTATTATTTTACACCTTTGTCTTTTTGTTTTATGGTTTCAAAGTTAGCACTAAGTGCGATATATTTTAGCTAGATTATATATACACACAAATTATAGCTTCTTAGTGTTAATTAGGAATTGCTAATGTAATCGCGCCTCTTATATTTGGCATATTGGAATTCACAATTAATTCATGAACGCACACACACACACACACACGAATTATCTCTTCTTAATGTTAGTTTGGAACTGCGAATGTTATCCCGCTTCTTCTATTTTTCGACAATTGGGGTTCGTAATTAATTCATATACACACATTGACCTAACCCTAACCTTGAGTAAGTTCTAGAAACTGTGGACCCAGGGTTAGCTGCTGCTCGCTACGACCTGACGGGCTATGCTTGCCTCTTTTCCGTAAATATAGATTAAATATAAAGATATATAAACATATAATTGATAGTGAATCAACTATTAAAAAAAAAAAGGAAATAGAAAAACACCCGATTTTGGCATTAAAATTCCCATTATCACTAAACCCGTGTATGGATATGAGTTTTGAATTTGTGCGATGGCGTCGGTAAAAATCCACAAAAATTTGGGGAAAAAGTCGAATTATGCGCATAATAGTAATGTTAGCGGGTATATCATTGTAATAATGGCAAATCTCCTTTAACTCCATAAAATTATAATAATATTAATTATAATATATCATGGGGATTCGTACCTACTATCTTCATTTCGTTAACCTTCCCCATATTTCCACTACACTCTATTCGTCTGAGCTATCAGACCGAGTTGGATTACATGACTGATTATTGGCCTATATTTGTTAAAAGTCATAGTACCTTGGCTAAGAACGCTCTCCTCCATTGCCGTTCGTGAAAAGCAGGTGTGACTTTCGCCAGGGAGTAAATACGGATATGGGCAAGTCGGGCATTTATTTCTGTCATAACTGTGACGCATTTCTTTTTTCCAGGAATTATTTCTATGTCCTACTTCTTTGTGGCCGAATTGAAGAGAGGTGTGATTTTATTTAAATGATCCAGTTTCAGATCTGCATTTCCTAACGCGCATTCGTTTCTACAATCCAATACTATTCAAATGTTTAGAATTAGTACTCAATCAAAAGCATTCAAAGATATTATCTGAACTGTGCATCTATAATTACAACTATTTATGCAACAATAATAATGGAATACACACATATTTTCATGCTACCATGCTACTTAGTGATTCTGGCAATCGACTGTCAACCATTAGCCATGTGGTTTCAAGGCAGTATTATCCGCGATTAGCAAAACGGAATAGCTATGTGTATACACATGCTCATATACCAAGAGCATGCAAGGCAAATTGCAGAAATATATAGAACAAAGTAAATAGAATATATTAGCTTTTGGAAAACTTAAATATAGGTAAATTAAAATGGTTGCATTTTCAAAGGAGATGTTAAAAATTGTTCACCGATTATTGCGAGATCGTCGCTATAGCCTTTAATAGCTTTTGATTAATATTTCGTTACTAGGCTAAAATTTGCGAACATTGAATGAACTGAAAAATAACACAAAACAAACAGTAGCACGATATATACACACAATAGACAAACTTGTTGAAAAAATTTCAAAGCATCTATCTTTTAATATTTTAGACTCTCTCTTAAGATTTGTATATAAATAAACACTTCTATTTCTCGACTGTGGTCACCCGTCGATCCATCCACGGGATTGTAAACAGAAACAAAACATTACTAATTCTAATTTTCGGAAAACATTCCATTACATTGCTGTCTGAAGAGAAGAAAAGGTTGGGGGTGTGAAATCTATTAAAATCAATCATTATTAGTTCCTAATAAACAGAATGTTACACAATTCGATGGATTGACTGTATCCATGCAAAAATATATACTTGTTCAATTTTTGTCTGACAAAATAAATTCTATTTACTAATTTGTCTAACATGTGAACGTGTGAAGATGTTAAGTTCATTTAGTTAGGAATATTGCTCTCTTGCAAATATACGATGCATAATAAAAGAAACTTACGCTACTGCAAAACAAATGTAGGACGAGTTACTGAACCAAAACTCATCTGGATGCTTCTTACTGAACAGATATAACAGGTGGTATTCCGTCAAGAAAAACTTCTGAGATGACGTATTTGAAACGACTGCTGACCCCGGCTTTTTCAGATGCAATTAACCAACGCAAAAGACAAATAACCGAGAAAGTATATATAGAAAAAAAAGGCGATAAACAGTTTTTCATGTGAACTTAATATAGGGAAAAGTGGTACTTTAATAATTTTGTATCGCTTTAAATTTGAGTAGATGCTCACCAATTGCAGTTGAATTAAATTTCATTAATGTAGAAATTAGAGCACATAACATTTTTGTAGAAAGAGGATTTCAGCATATAAATTACAGACGTATAGTATTTAATTCGTACATGCATTTAATAAAATTCATTTGGAATGTGATCGTTTCATATGATTTGAATTGGTTGTCTTGACCCATTATATATAAAGTTAACGTGCATCGAGCGGTAACGCTTTATATCAATGTAATATACATTTTAACTTTCACTAGAGAGCTTCCTATAAGCTCTCCAACATAAGAACCAAACTTAACAAGTTGTACCCCTGCTCGGTTAACTTGCTCTTTTTCGGCTGATAAACGAAATACTCATAGATTGCTCGACACACTATTGGTTTTATAGAGAAACATTACAAGAACTGAAATAAATACACAAATTAGTACACAGCCCTATAATATGTTACTTATCTGTATAGAATCCTCTTGATCCATGCCAATATACGGAAGTGAAACGAATGCTAATACTACGTGACAGCTCATTTTACTTGGTAGTTCATTACTGAACTAAAGATCGCGGGTTCGAACCAGGCCAGAATCGATGAATTTTTCGCGAGTAAACATCCTAAGTATGGCTTCCTTCGGAAGGGAATTAAAGCCGTGAGTTCCGTGCCGTACATTTACAGTTCGAAAAAGAACCTCAAACCTGAAAGAACAGGCCTTTGATCAAAATTTGTCGGCCGGTTCACTCCCTGAATTGAATGGGACGCTGATGACCTCAGATGTTAAAAGATCGTCCGTAAATAAACCAAATTAACAATAATTACTGAACTAAAACTCTTATTTTTCGCTGCAGGCTGACTTAGATCCGTTTTGCCACTTCATCCTCATTGTCATGGAATGATAAATCCATAGCTCTGGTAATGTCAGGCATCTAAATAATATCTCCAGGTAGATGAGGCTGGAGATGAAATGCTAGCCTAGATCTTAAGTCAGCCTTAAACAAGGCATAGACTGAAGGAAGTAGGAAGTTTACGATGTTGTGAATCAGAAAGGTAAGGACTTGCACCTTTTGAATTGATAGACATTTATCTAGTTGGGGTAACCCTCTTCATTTTATGATTTCCAAGTTCTTATATCAACATGGGTAGACAAAACGACTAATTAACGCATGTGATAGGGTACTACATTATAAATAATATGCATAACAATTAATTAAATAAAATAAAATGCACAACTTTCCTATGCATATTCGGTTACTGCTACTTTGAATACTACCGTTTGCACACTCTCTCTTTAACACGATTGCTTTTCCCCTCATATTACACGAGATGAGTTTACCGCAATCCTGGCAGGAAAGCAAATTACATTCCCATGAACGTGTCTGCTGTACCCTGATAACTCGATACTACATACAAAGGTACTTTTAGACTTGAGGGCGTCTCTCACTACTGGGCGGATTAGTGACATTTTACTAATGTTCTCCAGTAGCATCCTGCGCTTTTCCGAGTAAAATTGAAAAACGCCAATTGTAACCTGCTATGAATTTCAAGTTGCATATTTAAAGGCTTAGAGCATACCAACACAAAACAAAATCTTAGAAGCTCATTATGTCATTGCCCCACCCTTTTGTGCTGAAAGTGTTATTGCCTTTTCTTGAACGAGTTTCAGTATGCACTTAGAGATACGTGTCTGGTTGAATGGTACATTAAATCTTTGACCCATCTTTCATTTCTGCAACAAAGAAGTTGTTTATGAGTCTTAATTCTTGTCTTTGTAATTAAAAATAGCTTATTTCAAAAGTAGCGCCTATTACCTAGTATTTTAAATTTCTATTAAAAAATAACTGCACATGGTTTACTTTGGTCTCATTTCTGTGGAATGTTATATGGTAATTTTACAGATGCAAATCCTATCCATTTGGTGAATACATAGTATGCTAAAATATCGTGGATTTGGTTAACCTTATTGAACCTTTTTTTATTTGTTGCTGAATCCTCACTAAAATTGTAAAATGAATTGAAATTCAACCTGTACCTGAATAAATCAAATATTACTAATGAATGACCCTGGTGTTTTACTGTTTTTTATGGGAATGCCCTTTGTGGATGTATATCTAAGCAGAGTAAATCTACACGGGATCAATAACTTTACGGAGGAAGCCATACTTAGCATTTTTAAGTCCGAAACAATCCGTCGATCCTGGCCGGGATTGGGTTTGGTAGGCAAGTATGGTCACCACTAGACCACTAGGACCGACGTCTAATATTGAACGCCTATGTACATATCTCATGCTTGGCATTATACAAGTTGGTTCAACATTACACCAACGCAATAACATCAATATAGTGTGATGTAGCCGAGTGACTGCTATTACTAGACATTAGACGAGTGCTTCGTGGAAGCGACAATATCAATGTAATTACTACGCGGGTTAGGGTTTACTATGTCAAAGGGAGGGAGGTGGAGTGAGGACGTGTACATACTCTACTTAGAAAAGAAAATAAATATAATTTTACATGTTCAATAAAGTATACTTTGTCTTCGCATCTGAATTCTTGTTTTGTTTAAATTGCAATATAACGAATATTGCGTCGACAGTTACAGTATACGGTCAAGCGCAGACAGCTTACCACCCATTTTAGATTTGTCCCTTGCCTACTGATTATATTAGCTTTGAAATAGTGAAAAGTTTGGGGTAAGGCAGAACATGTAGTATATAATGAAAGACTCTTTAAAGTAAACGGAAAAGGAGATTTGCAAACTTCATAGAAACAGCAAGAGGTAACGCTTAAATGTTAACATCATGCATCTTACAAAAGTGCAAAACTGAATTTAGTTTTTCACCTTCCTCGTTGTGCTAATTGTTCTTCTTCCCACTTCTTTAAGAAATTTGCCTCTCTTTGGTTCTACATTTCAAGGAATTTTGTCTGATCCGGGCTGGAGATGGTGCGACACGTCTGTCCTGCAACTCCCTCTTTCCTAACCGCTTCGCAAGCTACTCTAGCGGTGGGGGATTTAAAACTACCAATCACATTCATATTTTCAAGCAACAACATTCAACCGCCAATTTCAAAGTAACGAACATTTTACTTAATGGTCACTTCTTACCAAGCATAACAATAATGATGAACCATGATATGATTCCATGTAAATTTTGGCATACTACGGGAACTTGAAGGTAGGTACTGCTATGGTTAATAAGATCTAATTCCGTGTGTAATAATATTTATACAATTTAAGGCCCTTGCCTCGTAGACCCCAGTTCGAGGGTTCAAGCCCATCCAGGGTCATTGAATATTTAGGGCGTAAAAATCCTAAGATGACTTCCTTCGGAAGGGAAGTAAAGCCTGGTCCCCTGTAGTAGATTTATTGCAGTAAAAGAATCTCAAGCATGAAAGTAGTAGTATCTGGACAAACTTTAATTGTCATTTTACGTCCTGATTTGAATGGGAAGTTAATGGTCAAATATGTTAAAGTGTGTTCATAAATAAAATAACCTAATGCAGTTGGGTATAGGAAATAGTCGGGTAATGGCGCGACAGATAGCTGTACATTCTCAGAAGCGCCATTTAAAGTGCAATTAGGAGGCTTCTGGTTTGAACTTCACTGCCTGCAATGTAAGTTCCTTAGCGAGAAACTTGTAGCCCTGTTTGAAGTAGTTTTTCTTTGTCTAAGATGACATTTGAGACATCACTGTGTTGGCATAGATAAGCAGATGCGGTTCTCTTGAAGAAACAAGTTTCAATATAAACGTTTGAATGTATTTATTTATTATTTTATGTGTAAATGTTGGATAGTATTTTCAGGCCTCTGACAAGATAAGGTTTATTTAGCTGCTCAATCAAGTCTTCCTTATCGATTAAATAGAAAAAAATAAACTTGATGGTAATTATTTATACAGCAACTTTCTCAGCAGGATGGGGAGTAGACATTGCGTACCTATGACTCTACAAGCTCAATGGGAGCAGCAAGGTTTTACAAACCACAAGTTAGCTTGTTATTCAATAACTTGAAATGCTAAAGAAGTAGCACTGCTTATAGGAACAACAAACTGTCCCTGAAAGTTTGGCAAGTTGACATATGTAGAAAGGAGTTCATTTATTGCTTTACTTGCTTTACTTTTTTATATACGTGCTTCTGGTCAACTTTTTACATTAATGTTCATCTTCCCTATACAAACTATGTATCCACGGCTGACTTTTGGTGGAGTAATGAGAGCGAGAGAGTGCTCAACCGAACAGATAGATGCTTGAAGAGATCTTTCTTTCATGACTGTCATACGCAATAGAGATGCTGAAGTCAATCTTGTGATTCTAGTTTTAGATGACAATAGTAATCACAAAGAGCTTAAACTTGCAGCAGACTCACAAGCAATCAATACAAATTCACCCGAGTCATATATTGTATCAACAAAGTCTTCCGCAGTTAGAATCATGCTTATTGTGGAACGAAGATATTCTGGTCTTTGAATAATGGACGATATAGTTACGACATTACAAACTGATATTCTTTTTAGGCTAACAGCAATCGACAACTGTTGGTGCGAGCAAAACTGTATTTGACAGAGCACCAACTTTCGATGAAACAGCAGCAATTATTTTGAGGATTGAACCTCTCCTAAGGTGTACATCTGTTGAAGTCAAGAGTACTAAATAACCCATCTGCTGAAGTAATGTTAAAAACGTCAACAGTGCCTAACTTAAGCAAACGAAGATTTATAGGCCGAAAAGTGCAGTATTGCTCCATAAAACAGCCGCTGGAAGCTTAAGAAGGTAAACGATTAATAATTAATAGCGGGGACTATAAAACACACAAACAACGCACTAGATCATTAAGCCGTTGCTTCTATGTCGAGAATTCATCCAAATGCATCTTAGGTGTTGTGTAGGGAATCTTTAAGAAGATTGGAATCGGTATGCACATGAAGAATGAGAAATGTGGAAGACACAGCTCCTCTGACATGTGCTCTTGCTAGGGCATACGGAAGCAACATAGTTATTAAATTTATTTATATCACTTTGCCATAACACTGTACTTCCAGTACGTTGACAAGACTTGGAAGACGACGTACTGCATTTGCAGCACCTTTTGGGATATCTCTCACTGATCGATCTAGAGCACTTTGGATGTAATTCTTGAAAGAAGGCAATATACCAATATAACTATATGATAATGCGACAAAGAAACACACGTCTTCATGTTCATATAGTTCCAGATGCAGTCTTGCTGTCTACATCCACTGCCGCTTTCCAATTTCAGTTGAACTGTGAAACCCAGGGGACACACAAACTTTTCGCATTTTTATCTATTTTACTAAATCTTAATGAACACACGATGCTGCATATACCAGGCAGCATGGAAATATCCACACATGTTGTTGTACATATGTTTAGCAAGATATACAGTGATGAACCATTTTTACATTTTTACAGAAGATTGTATTCTACGTCCCACGTGACCAGTCATGTGCATGGGCATTACGGCAGGAAAATGACTAATTAACAACCAAATGACCATGAACGTGGTAGCGCGAAGGTGAACGTACATGATACGAGTGATAGGCCCATTTTTCTTGGTGGATCTTTCCATAGAATTTCACCTTAAGCAAAAAGTATACAGTATTCGTGTCAAAGATACTGCGCACTTGAATGAAAGAACCGAAGAAGCTGTTCAGTGTGTTACAACTGATGTTCGACAAGAACCAGAACATAGATTGCATGTGTATACAGCAACCACCGGAAGTCACTTAGATTTGTATTAAGTATTTAAAATGCCTCAATGAGCAATACATTATATAGCATGTATTTAAAATTCCACCATGACTGTACCGACACATTGAATTTTTCGAATTATGAGGATAAGCAATTCAAAATTCGGTTTACTACTTGGGTATATCTAAAATTATAATTCCTATATTATAATACATGAGAAAATTATAAGCACTTCAACAGCTTCTGTTATATGAAGCTGAAGATTGATAAGATCAAAATGTGTTTGTACTCATTGAACCTTTTCTCTCTCCACATATCTCATTCAGCCGCTTTTAATTAATTGAATTTTACGATTTTCTTAAATAATGTTGTTTATTAATTATATAATAAGTGAGGTATATTTAAAATATTCAATATTAATTTTACTGGGCAAACCATTGACTTTAGTAGAGAGCATCTTTTTATGTATAAGGATTTTTGTGGCATCGCCAAGTGTATTGCTCACTAAGAGGTCGTCGTGTCTTTTTAATTCGCCCAAGATGACGAAACGCGTGAAAGCAGTACTGCTCCAGCATTACCGTAACAAACCGAAAGCTTCAGTAAGCTTTTGACGTTGGAGGTTACATAAATTAAATAATAATGGTCTAACTGACTCAATGATGGATGCGCATAGGGGGTTTTGGGAGGGCACCAACAAACCAAAAAGCGAACGTGGTTCAAAATGTGGGCCCTTTAATCATGTAGACACGTCGTGTGACCACCAGAGAAATAGGTGATCAGTATATATTCTGCACATTCCATTTTATGGGACGCATGAACATCTATGCTCAAGCTGTGTTCGCAGGAACAAAAACAATTCTGTCTTGAAGTGGCATTGACATACTGGGATGGCCTCAGTAGTAAAAACGGGCGTTAAACACTACTCAAAAAAAAAAAAATACTGGGATGACGTACATGGTCGCTGATGATGTGGAAGAACATATGAACGGGAAATAAGATTTTTTTTTTGATAGCGGCAAAAATGTTGTGCTGAACGCGACAGCGGTATTAAAAAAAATCATTTATGTAATGAGATGACCACCTGGCTAAGCGTGTGGAGCTACATATAGCCTACTGTGTTTGAAAATTAATTCTCCCAGGTACATAACTTTATTTTTCCCAATATGGGGTTGGGTATCTTTAGAAAATACCCCGTACATAGTACGAAAAGTAAAACTTAACAAACTTTTTTATTTGTTTATTTAAGGACGCTCTTTAATATCACAGAGGTCATCAGCGTCCCATTCTATTCAGGGCGTGAAACGGCCGACAAATTTTGCTTAGAGGCCTCTTCTTTCAGGCTTGAAGTTCTTTATCGTGCCGTAAATGTACGACATGGGACCCGCGACTTTACTTCCCTTCCGAAGGAAGCCATACTTAGGGTTTTTACGACTGAAAAAATCCGTCGATCCTGGCCGGGATCGAACCCGCGATCTTGGTTTTAGGAAGCAAGTATGGTAACCGCTACACCACCAGAACTGACTTTCACTTAGATACAATATTTACAAACATTTAGATATTTAGATAATTTGAACAATTTTATAATAAAATTTAATATAAATTGTTTCTTATTGGAAATCCGTTTGTAACAGTTAATTGCGCTAACTGCTACCTAGCCTGCCAACTACAACATACAACTTTTTAGGGTCGCTGATTTCCCCCCCTCCCCAACAGCCTGCAGTTTCCAGAGTTGTGGTGGTAGTGTGAGCTTGCACACGGTAGGCAAATCCCCAAGTAAGATTTTCAAAATTCTCCAGAAACTGCAAATAAGCAGTAGGTTCGTGTATCGCACTGTCCGGTGCTTCCTTGAGACTGGAACTGTGAAAGACCGCTAGGTTCAAGGAAGACTGACTACTCACTGTGTTGTGTGACCGCCTCGGGTGGCCGAGGTCGTTAAGGCACGGACTCGTGAGCGGAAGATCTGGTGTTCGAGTCCCGCCAGGACTGTCCTCCCTGCCTGAGTTTTTTTTCCAGATTTTCCTCAGTCCTCATAAATGGCAAATGCCGGGGAGGTACACTAAACTTAGGCCTGGAACGTTTCCTTTCTTAAAAATAACCCTTCTCAATTTATCATTTCATCTCATGTATCATCAGTGTCCACTGACAGTGGTGCTCGGTAGTAAAAAACGGGCATTAAACACTATTAAAAAAATTGTGTCGTGCGCACTCCAAAATTGGTGAAAGCAGTGGCGGCACATTTGCGAAGAAATCGGAAACAGTGATGGCTCGTGAGCTGAAAAATTATAAAATGTCTATGTCTCTCACATGAGCAGAGATCTGGGACTCCGTGTTTACAAACGAGGGAAAGGACACCCCCTCACAAGTGAGCTGAAGCACTACTGAATCAAGACGCTTATTTCAGTGTTACGCAGCAATTGGTCATTGAAGAATCCTTTTCACCGATGAAAGATTTTTCATTGTTGAGACTTTCAATGCCCACCATGACATGCTCGTCAGGATGTATGCCAGATGCTCTACAGAAGCTGCTGAAAAGGCTGCAAGGATCCAGAGGGTTGCTCAGAGATCATCCTGCATCTTTATGGTGTTTTGGTATGTAAAGAACGAAGGGAGCTCCATTTCTGCATAAAAAGGACTCAAAACACCGGAAAAGTGTATCAGGAGACAATCTTGGAGAGAATGGTGAAGAACCTTACATCCTCTTCCAGGAACAAGCAAGCTTCAAGTAGGATTCAGCCCCAGCACATAAGCCCTGGACAGCCCAGAAGTGGCTTGAGGCCAATATTTCTGACTTTATTTCGACCTCGGATTGACCTTCTGCAAGTTCAGACCTAACCTCCCTGATCTCGGAAGTTCAATTGTAGTTCAAGCTTCAGGAGAGGCTTGCAAGAAAAAACATCCGAATATTGAGAGTTTGAAGCGTTCTACTCGGAAGGCAGCAACGAAGAAAGTGTTGCATAATTCAATAGATCAGTGACCCCAAAGACTTAAGGACTGTGTGGGTGGCAGAAGTGGCAATTTTGAATAATTATATATGATTTTATTTATTAAATAGCCATTTAACTAATATTATTAAGATATTAAAATATTCATTTTGTGCAAATTTATTGGAAACTTTGTGACAGTATTTATGGTAATACTGAGGTATTTATTCAATTTCAATTTTTCAACATTTGCATACAATTCTGCTATCATCAAGGCATACAATAATTGAACATCATTTAATACACCATTTGTCTTTTCATGGTGGACAAATGAAGTATCTATTTTTGCTCCTTTTTTGAGTGTTATCATAAGACTTAATTTGAGAATGTTGATGATTTCTCCTTGTGTAAATTAATAAGCCAAGTAAAAATATTTTACAGTTTTTCTGACTGTATACAGTTGGTTGATTTATACTGATAACCTTTTATATGAAATCTCCGTTAATGTAAAATGAATCGTGTGTTTGAAATAATGGTTGGAGCTGCTGAAACCAGTAATATCCATAACATTGCATCACAGTACCATCGACCAAAGATTGGTTTGTCGCCATGCGCCGTATCGTACCTTTCTGTTTTATGACCCTTAGTTTCTTTATGTGATTGAATCATCTGCAGTTCTTTTCCTAATGCTGTTCATCAGTTGGATCATTATCATTTACTTTGAAATATCTGGTTTGCTTTGTTTCAGCGTTCTTACAAAGCTATTATTTCGCTTCATGGATCCAAAACTGTTCCACTTGTCGTTGCACAGATAATATAGGACATAAAACTACCGTACTGATAACCGCAAGTTAATAAACGCACAATTGTATAATCATATTACATATTTTATTATATCATATATTTATTGAAATGCTGAGACAAGAAATAACTAAAGAGGTCTTCACTTATTTGCCCTGGCCATTCCTAAGCGCGACCCTTCACGAAAACAATGTGTGTTACAATAAGTTTATTACTAAATTATAAATTAGACATAATTACTCTTATTCAAATTTATGAAAATACAAAATCAAATAACATAGTAAGAGTAATCCCTGCTTAAAATCTACGATCCTTGCTACCTATGTCTTCGATTCGTCAATAATCTCCTTCTGGAATTTCAAAAGGCAGAGGTTCAGTAACCATTTCTCGCAATTCTTTCACCTCAGAGGGTTCTCTTTCCATTCTTTACCTTTTTTACTTTCCTCTTTGTTGCTCTTTTTAAGCTACTAATCTGTTCCAATTCCTGAGTTCATCAATCCCTATTTTTTAAATAGTGTTTAACGCTTGTTTTTACTACTGAGGCACCATAGGCAGTGAACACTGATGATACACGAGATGGAATGTTAAATTGGGAAAGGATATTTTTTAAGGAAGGAAACGTTCTAGGCCTAACTTTAGGGAACTCCCGTGGCATTTATCATTTATGAAGACTAAGGAAAACCTGGGAAAAAATAGAACAGTCAGGGAGGACGGTCCTGGTGAAAATCGAGCCCCAGACCTCCCGTTCGCGAATCCGCGACTTAACTACTTCGGCCACACATGGCGTCAATCCTTAATTAACGTATAAACTTTGCATATTCCAACTTCAATTCAGAACATCCTTTGCTGATTAATTATTATGAGCCCTAAACATAATATACGTATACCAAAAAATTTAAAATAATTTAACAAATCACAATACACTCAATTGCTAAACGTCCATATCAACTTATTTTTTACTCTATATCAATAATCTCCTAAATTCCTCATTTGGGATAAATTCCCTACACTTTTCTTTATTACCAACTCTTTTCGCATTTGCACACATTTCTCCTTTGTCAATTTCTGCCTACACCCAAACATTAGTTCTACATGTTAATATATCAGTAAATATTTTATCAAGGCCAGACAGAAGAACGACCCTCCTCTATTACTCTTGCCCTTATAAATAATGGTAGAAAGGCAGCTTTTTGATATCAATTTTTTGAAGTTTAGTAATATAAATAAGAACTTTAATCTTTGCTAGTTCTCACTTGAAACTTGAAAGAAATTGACTGGTAATCCATCAATACCCACTGATTTATTTTCCATTCTCTTTGTATCTATTTAAAATTCTCCTCCTCTGAAAATGGTTTAAGCAAATTCTCATCTTGGTATACTTTTAATTCCAAATTTCCATAGGTGTAGTTGCAGATTCAATCAATCGCTCAAGATGATCTATATATTTTTCAGGTTTAATCTGGTTTGGCTTCTAACGCTACGTAAGGAAACCTTCAAGCTAGAGATGGTGAGAGGCGCGGTAAAAGGGGTTGTGGAGTGAACATAAGAACAGATGAGGACAAGGTGGTAAATGAAGGATAAGGAATATAGAGATGTGAGAAATGTGTTGAGGTACGCTGTAATTCAATGGAGAGAGAGACTAGATAAAGGATAAAATAAAACGGAGTTAAGAGCCATTTAAGGATGTTTGATGGAAAATAAGAAGGAAAAGGTGAAGTTGGGGTTAATATCAGATCTGGGAAGGCAAATGTACTGTGAAATTTTATTTAAAATCCCCCAGTAACAAACATTCTAACTCGGGAAATTTCTGCTTAATCTCATTCGTCTCCAATTCTAAATGACGAAGGACATTGAGACCATAAAACTGAAATTCTGGGCGGATTATAAAATTATCTCCAAACATTAAGACGAATTGTTTATTAATAACTACATAACCCCAATTGTCCTAGAGTCTTTCTTTTTAATTTTACCTATAAATAAAGAAGTGAGCATTTATCACTGTAATTTTTTAATTCTAATAGAAGTTTGAACATCTGCCGGGGAAGTGTTGGTGCATGCGAAATACTCTCACAATTTGGGAATATTTCTATGGAAGACTCAACACAGAAGGTTAATGGCTGTAGTGAAGAGGGGAGAGTTAGAGAGGGGGTGTGAGTAAATGGAAGGGGAGCTCAACAGTAAGGGTTCCATTCATGTTTATGTATTTATATACCTATAAATTCATTTCTAATTAATACTCAAACACTTCCTGATACCCTGCCCATTTTCTTTCGTTTCATACTTCCTTTATCAAAAAATTCAAAACCAGATATTTTAATATGCTCATTCTTCTCGGCGAATCCTAAGGACACAGTTCTTTTTATTCCTTGACAGTTTCAGAAGCCAGGAGTTACTATCTTTTCTTCTTCTTCTCATCCCTGTTGCGACCCAATCCTAAATTCTTGCAATTTCTTTCTAAATCCCTTCCTATTGAACATTTTGACGGTATGACCCCTCGCTTCCATCTGAGCTCCATTTACACTATTCAACTCATGCGAGAGTTCCAGAAACTTCGATCTGTTAGCCAGTCACAAGAGTGGATTAAAACAAATGTCTTAGAATTTTCGATCTAGTAAATGCGGTAGCCAATTAAAAAGTTTCTATTATAATTATGTATACTATCTTTATTAATCAAAAATAAATTTGTATATTGTGACACCTTCAACGTTCAGTAAAATGTATGGTTAGTCAAAAATTGTTGGCAACCAACCATCTGGATCATCAAAGGTTATTTTTTTTTTTTTTTTATTTATTTCTTCGCAATATAATGTTTACAATCTTCGTTAAAGGTGGTACGCTTCTGAGTCCAGTCTACGGAGCTGCTTCTATATTTTCTGGAATTTCAAGATGATTAGCCCGATTAATGCGAAATAATGAAAATTATAGTGAGATATCATGCTAATTAGGATAATGCACCAGCATTTAGATTTATGATCATTTGGTTTTTTTAAGTTGTGCGTTTTTATGGTACCTTAAGGTAACTTTTGCTTACATTATAATCACTAGCCTGAGAAAATCGCTGATCATACTTGGACCTATGCCAATTCTTCTTCTTTTTATGCTGTAATCTGTCCTTGCTCGAAGTTATGCAACGTTAATTCTCACGTGCCTTCATAAACGTAACTCAGCTTACATAAGCTATAATCCTACTGTCAAAGAAGCACCAGAAAAAATGTGTAATGATGGAAAATAAGCATATACTAGTCTGGCCACTTTGCAATACCAGATGTAAAACTTTATATTGTTCTGAAAAGCTACCAATAGTAAATATTATAATAGCTAGTCTTGCTATAAATACTGTTACAAACTTCTGAGAGAACTTGTATGCTGGTTTTGGAGGTCGGACAACACTGTCGCCCTTATTGTTGAGTTCAGGTTCAGTAGAAATAAAAATTTACTCGAGACTTAACAATGGGTTGGGAAATAATGAAAACAGTTTTGTGTGCTAACCCTTCATATATTTAAAAACTAGAAATTCCATCCAGCGCTTCATTGAAACCGGTATTGTTGATGCATGTTTGAGATCCAGACATCCGGGCTCTTTGTCAAATTCATTTATAAGGTCTCTTTAACATCTCTGGTCATTAGCGTCCTATTCATTTCAGGGCGTGAATCGGCCGAAACATTTTGTTAAAAAATGTGAGGATAATGAAGGCAGGTATTTCCAACTCTTTCTTATGGGTACCAGCGTCATTAACGTAAACAAATACAATGAGGTTATTTGAATTATGGGCCACCTGTTATTTACTTGCGAAGTAAAGCCTCCGCAACCGGAAAAGGAGAGATAGGGGAGAAAGAGGCCTTACGTAAAGTTGGTATTTTTATTTTAGTGTTTATATATTTTTACTGAAATGATGAATTAATACTTTTTTTAAAACTGATAATAATAATCATTAATCTTTCAGATAAGAGAAGTTAAAATGACGCCCCTATGTGTCCATACTTTACCAGCACCTCTGTAGGAAATTCCTGTATTTCATCTAACTTTTCCTCCGTAAGAACAGGCTACTTCTCTTTGAAAGATAATGCCTATATAACTTTTTAACAAGTTGGCAAACAGTTTCTCTACCTAGAACACGATTGTCAGGTTGCTCTAACAATGAAGATACCGCGCAAGCAAATGCCGCTCGATTGTTACGATCCCCTATATGATATATTGCTAAGGAGAGCTGTTTGAGTCCGGAAATATGTCTTTTCGTGCTTACAACAATTTTCAAAAATAAATTTCTCTTTTTTAATGACTTTCCTTCATACAGTTTAAAATATGAAAGGTTTCGCTTTGAGTATTATGATATATATTTAACCTCTCTTCACATTAAAGTAAGGGTTAAAAGTAATAAAAGCAAACTTGCAAGAACGTGCACAATGAAGTAGAGTTCGTGCTCTGTACCTGTAGCAAACTTAGGATTGTGTGGTTTAGACAACGAGAAATAATGACACTGCAAATACCGCGGGTATAAAAAATATTTAGAGTAAAAAACATTGGCTAAGTTTAAGAAACATGTTCGCCTGATTAATATATTTCTAGGGACAAAAAAAAAAAAAAGATAGGAAGATGCACTTCTTTTGTCGGTAATCACTGTGCGGTAGCGTTCTCTTGTTAGTATTGACGCAATTAAAGTGATTTATGCGGATATAGAACTTTTTATCACACCTGTTGATTGATTACGGCAATCAGCAGGCTGACGTATCAAGTACAATCATATTACTTGAGGCATCACTGTTGTCACATTAAAACTGCCAAGTCACTAGATCTTAACCGCATGCGTGGCCGAAGTCATTAAGGCGCGGACACGCAAGCGAAAGGTCTGGGGTTCAATTATCGCCAGTACCGTCCTCCCTGACTGAGGTTTTTTTCAGGGTTTCCTCAATCCTCATAAATGGCAAATATCGCGGAGATACCCTAAACTTAGGCCTGGAACACTTCCTTTCTTAAAAAGAATATCGTTTTTTCAGTTTATTATTTCATCTCGTGTATCATCAGTATCCACTCCTATGATACTTCAGCATAAATAACAGCAATACTTAGATGATGAAGTAGTACTGTGCAAAGAGCAAAATACATTTAGGAAGGGAAAATTTTGCATTGATGCCATTTTTTAGATTTTTTTTTTAAAAAAAGGAGTGAATATAATTTAAAAAAATATTTTTATTTTTAGATTGTCAAAACAAATTATAGTGTAAATGTTAAGAAAGTGTGGCAAATTATAGAAAAGTATAATTACTTCTCAAATTTAATTAAATTAAAGCGTAATACAATAAAACTGAAATAATAATAGAAATGGGAAAACAGCATTATGAAGAATTAAAGACATAACTGTGAATTGTCAGAAATATTATTTTATTTATATATGAACAATATAACAGAAGAATGGAGGAGTGCAAACAAACCAACGGGAATGAAAATAAATAATAGCAATATAAATGCTGTTCTGTCCTGCAGATGTTCATATTATTACACGGAGAGAATTTGCAGAAAGCAATAACATGGAATTTTCAGGTGATAAAAATAAGTAATGGTCGTACAAGGAAAAGAACAGTTTAGAGCTAAAATATAATAGAAGGAAGCAAAATTGAACAGCTGTCTGCCTTTAAATATTTGGGGACTAAAATACCAGAATAAGAATAAATAATAAAATCAATGGATGTATAAAATTATATTTTGGCACAAATATAAAGAAAGAGCTTAAATTAATAATCCGCGTAGTTGACTCTAAAATAAGTTATACATGAGCAATAGAAAAAAAAAAAAAAAAAAAGAAATCAAAATTGGATGAACACAAATGAGATTTTTACAATCGGTATTGGAAGTGAACTGTTTCGCCTAAGACATAAAAGAAAATTGGGAAAAGAATGAAATACAGAAATATCAGCTAAAGAGGAAAGAGCATGGATCCTTTGAGATTCCTTGGGTAAGCAATATTACATGGACCACATGAACAAAGAAACAGAACAAAACGGAGATTAGCCTCATAAGGGCCTAATCCTTGCTTGAGGAGATTTCGGGGATCCTTCTCCACATTCTTCTTGCCAATCTGAATATAATAAATTGTACTCCCCTCTGGTCTACAAAAGTGGTTAATTATGTGTTATGTACTTGTCCTTCCTTTGAATATATGGAAGCATTATATAGTGAGACATTTTTAAAAAGTAGTTACTCGAAAGTCGTTCGTCAGCCACACAGACCTTGCCTACCGTGGACTTCCGGTGCTCCAACGCTTGATAGTTGAAAGAGAATTCAATATCCATCCTCCCAAAAGTGCTGCTTATTTTCTATGAAGTTCTTTCTATGAAGCAATTTCTTCAGAGAATTTCATTAACTTTTATTAATTTCTGTTTGAACCTTTCATTTAAGTTCCTCCATTGTAGATTAGCTGTATAAACTATTTTTTCCAATATTCTCCAGAGACAGAATTTAGTTATTTATAGTTCGCGAAATAATTAGATCAAAATATTCCTCAACCCACAATCTCTTCAAATATTCAAGTTGGAATATTTTCTCTTTCCATTAAACATATTATACTTAGGCCATCTTTACGGAAGGAATATATAATCAAAGTGTCTCGGTTAGCCTATATACTACTATCATGTTGAAAGTGAAATTCTTCTACTTGGAAATTCACAGTTTTTTGAGTTGTGAATTCATATTAGAATTAATTTTCATTAGACGAGAGCATTTGACAAGGAAAATAGAACGCCTCACCTGACCTCGATCTTGAGTAGGACGGCGGGCTGTAGCGGCGAAACATCGGCGGCGTCTCTACACCATTCAGATGCACAGCCGTCTTTCGTCGAGGACAATGCCATTCACAAACGGCATCTTTGAAGTACTGCCTAAATCTGGAAACATTAAAACATTATATGCGTTAGAAATATTATGGCAGTTATTTTGCTAAAAGTTAGAGAAAATGATATTGATATGTACAGAATACAGTCCTAAACATTTTTGCTTAGAGCTTGTATGTATTAAAAAGGGTAAGACATAAAACAAATAAAACTACCAGCCGTTATCGTTTAAGTGCTCATTTTATATATTTCATTTTGAATAGTGTTAACACCCCTTTTATCATAATGGCATTACAAATGGTGAACACTGATAATAATACCATCTCGGGTAGCCGAGGTCATTAAGGCGCGGACTCGTAAGGGAGAGGTCTGGAGTTCGATTCCCGCCGGAAATGTCCCCTCGCTGAATACCGGGTAGTTACCCTAAACTTATGCCTGGAACACTTTCTGCCTTAAAAAAAAAATTCCAATTTATCATTTTATTTCCACTTTGGATACACGTTAAGGGTCTGCCAAAACAAACGCTTCGCTTTGTAGGGAAGGCATGGTAAATCAAAACTGATCAAACTACAGTAAAGGCGTCTTCTCTCTATTACTTCCAGGAGAGCTGTGCAAATGGAGTGGATAGCCCCCAAGTACAGTATACTATTGCGGATTGCTTGGAAATTCTCGATGACTTTGCTGAAAATAAATTGGGAAAGGAATTTAGAGAAGGGAGCATTTCAGGTTTAAGAATAGAGTACCTCCCTAGCATTTTTCATTTATGAGGGCTGAACAAAATCTGCAAAAAGGCTCATTTACAGAAGTTGTTCTCTGGCGGACTTGCAACCTCACACCTCCCGTGCATTAGCGATCTCAGCAACTCAGTGCTATTGTTTTCTAATATCCTATCATAATACTAATGGAATTATATTGAGAAACAAAAGTTATATTTAAAAAAATACCACTTTATTACCAAAGCTATACACTCAGTCCATGACCTCCCAGTTTTATCTCGGCGGATCTCAAACCGTGTAAAACAATCATTGAAGGAGTCGAAAATTTGTTTCCATAGATTCAAATTCAGTCTGAAAATAGGAAATAAAAATAAACAAGGTGTCTATAGAGGAATAAGTTTATTGTGAACTGCGTACAAAATATATGCCAGAGATACTTACAAGAAGGCTAAATATAATACATTAAATCATTCTGTAGGGTGAACAGTATGGTTTTAAAATTGCTCGTTCTTATATAGTTTGTATAATTATGTTAAAGCAGTTAAGATAAAAACGAGAAGAATTTAATTTGCAAACTTGCAGTTTATTTGTATATTATAGGTCATCTTCTGATAGTGTTGGCAGAATTCTACTTTGAAATGTAATGAGATATGAAGCATATTTCAATCACAAATTAAGATGCAAAATCTATATGAAAATACTTGCTTCATAGTTGACAATGGTAGAAGATTTTGTCAAAAGAAACCATGCAACAAGGCAAGGATGCTCTCTTGACGCTACCATATGTCAATTGACTGAAGATTTTATTATGAAAAAGTAGATTAAATACTACAATGTTTGCCGATGATCCGGTTATTTTTTTTATAAGCAAACTACCTAAAACAAAACTATATACTTTCTAAGTGTTAAATTAAAAGTTTCAGTGAAAAGTCCAAGGCCTTTCAAGGAAAATATACAATAAGATCAACAATAATTTTGAATGATAAAGCAGTTCAGCAGTTTGGTGGTTCTAAATACTTAGGGTGCGAAATTTCTTTTATATGTGAAAGATATACAAAAGAAACGCTTACATTTCTACAACCGCGTGGACAATAAGACCACATTAGGTAGAAAACTTGAAGAGAAGTCCAATTTAAATTTATAAGATGACGGCTGTATCCAGTCTGTGGAACGTAAGCTTTAAATGAATGTCAAAAAAGAAAAATTGAGACCGCTGAAATGAAAATTTTTAATTGGCTGTAGCTGAGTGCTCCCTAAGGAAAGAAATCCCAAGCATTCAAATTAGAGAGGAGTTAAATCTAAATAAGTAGTAACACGAAAGAAAATAGACTGTTATGTGCAAGTTAAAATAATGGACAAAGGAAGAATAATACACGTAAGTATGTGAGATGGTGAAAGGATCTTGTACTTTCTCTCAATTCATTTGTCAAATAACGCAGCAATGCTGCTCACTTTGTTTTTTAATTCTGCTTCAGGTAGTATTCATGGATTATTCTTTTGGGATTCCAAGAAAATAGTAATTACCTGTGAAAACAAATTTCATCTTTTTGGACGAACTTTCACAAGATGATGTTCAGTGGTTTGACTTCCACTTCGACTTAAGAGTTTATGCTGGATCTAGGTCTCGTTCAGTGTCGCGAATTGATTGCAGTTAGACATCACAAAACGCTGCATTAAATGTTCTTTCGCATGCGATTTTGGTGTACAATTGGCAAAAGCGGAAACCATTGATCACACGACTTTTTACATGTAAATTTTACTCGGCAGTCTTTCATTGTAATACCATGGTCTTTTTAAATAATTTTCGCAGCAACCTCAACTGGGGATCCGGAGGCGCGCTTTATTTTCGGTGTATGCAGAGGTCTGGGCTCTGGGGATGAAGGACGTACAAATAAAATCTCTACTAAGAAAGTCACAAAGGAAGGTGGTGTTAAGATTTACAGGGACATTAAGTACCTCACCCACCGTGGTTCTTTTACTAGTTACAGGAATATGGCCAATTGATTTACTGATTAAATTAACAGGCATTGTTTATTGGTTGAAGAAAAGGTAATTTGGAGAAAGTAAATTTAATGTAGCAACACAAAGGAAATGAACTAAAAGTACAATGGCAACATGAATGGGGAGATACCGAGGCAGACAGGAGAACTTTGAACTTATTTAACAACATTTTTGAGAAATTGAAACTAAGATTTATACAAACTACCAAAGGTATGGTACATTACCTACAGGCTATGGACCTTACAAAACTTACTAGAAAAAATAACAATACACAGAACGATATGTGTAGATTTTGTAAAACAAAGGATAATCCAGAGCACGTATTATTTGAATGTACACGCTATTTAGAACAGGTGAGAGAAGAAAGAGAAAATTTTAAGTGGCCATCAGGTGGCACATACACTTAGAAATATAAATACCGTGAGCAGGCTGCATAAGAAAGTAGCACTGGGAACACCGTATAATAAGAATTAACGATGAAGCAGAGAAAGAAGTAACAAGATCAGAACGCATACGTACACAAAGACAATCTCCAAACACAAAGAACTTAATAGAAATAGAAAATGTACAAGACCACTTTAATTAAATCAACAGGCAGGGAATGTTAGGGGAGGAAGATACATAAATTTATAATAGGCGAAAATAATTTTGAATTACAACCTGAAGTAGAGAATGGGGAGGAAGGTGAAAACATTTACCTACAAGAATTAAGGAACCGGGAAGAAGGAAAATTATAGGAGAAGATCCACAGGAACTAGCCGCGGTAGGATACGGAGGATGGAGAAGTGTTGTCTAGAGAAGAGGAGCAGAGCTCGAGAAATGGTGTAACCAGGGGTCAGGAGGATCTAGAGAGATGGAGAAAGGCGCGGTTGGAAAGAAAAGGTGGAGAGTGACATGGTGGAAGCGTTAGCGATATTGTTTAATGAGTAAAACAGGATAAATAAATGAAATGAGTAGGAATGATTAATAGTGAAAAATGAACTTAAGTGAAGTACGTTGTTAAAGAGAAGGTAATTAGTATGACAGACGAGTTGAAGAAATTTGAAAGAACAATAAGTGTAACGTTTAAATGATGAGTGTAAATTTAAGAGAAATTCCCGTAAAAGTACCGGATACCAGTACATACCGCTGATACCAGTGTCCAGTAGTATAGTAATGTGATAAATTAGTATAGCATAGCTGGCTACCAGTAATTTTGTTAATTTGGTAGATTTTGAAGTATTAAATGGTGAAGTAGTTTAGTACATTTATATTTTTGTTTAATTTAATTAATTTTTGAGTTATTTTTATTATTTTATTATATTATTTTACTCTAGATATTGGGAAAATCTAAAATAATGAAGTAAGAGATTATTGTAAAGTTTGTAATAATAATAATAATAATAATAATAATAATAATAATAAATATAACATTTGATATATATGCCCTGGTTTAGGAAACTAGGTGCCAGGGTGGCGTATACATATTTTATTTATTTCTTTATTTGTATGTACGGCCACGTCTAAAATATATTTTAGAATTTGTGCTCAACGCTGATAAGTGAATTTCAATCAATCCGGCCGGCGTTGATCTGCGCAGTGGTCTATTTCTTTGAATCATATTTACTGCAAGGAACTCGTTTTCTTCTTCTTCCTCCGCTTTACAGTTCTTTTTGAATTTTGACCTGTCTCGAGAATAATCCAATATTCTCCCCATAATCTTCTAGCTCGCATAAGTCTTCTATCTATTCCTGTAACTTTAATTTAGTTGGCGTTTTATGAGCTGTTAATATTTTAATATTCTTGACCAAATAGCTGCTTGACTGTAGAAATAAGGCAGTTGGTTGATTTGTTTGGCAAGCACAATGTCCTGACCAATGGATGTCTGATCTATCTAAAGAAAATAAGGAATTATCATGTACCAATATTTCCTTAATATTCGTAGGATAATTTGATAACACGGAACCTGTAGTGGACAGTCACAATCTAAGTAAACAGCAGCAGATATACAAAAAAAAAAATCGTGTTAGTTCAAAAGTTCGGCTTCCTAAGTATTAATAAGAAACAAAGTTTTGGGTGGAGAAAAATATAAAAGGAAGGACGTAAAATAGTTAACAATTTCAGTAATTCAGCATTTGAGAATCCCAGAATCCCAATTTTGAAGCCTCAATAATGTATTAGCTCAATCTAGCATGTCTGAAATCTCCAATTCTATTAGATCGGAGACGATTCCAAAGGAAACGAATCAAGGAAGAAAAGAACTGGTTATCAACCAATAAACAGCTGCCCATATTGGAACTAAACTAGTCAACGTTTCTGAAGATTATTCTACTTTTTCAGTGGCCATTTAAAGGAACGGATATGCCATGTAATAGCGAGGACAATCCTACAGACAGCGATTGGTATCTTAATCATTCAGATAACAATTATAATGGTTTGTGAGATAAGCTTAGCAAAATGTATCTTACTGCCTTGCCTTATGACGAAGTGCTTCAGGGTTATTGTTCTAGACCTGATTACACTCTTTGGGACGGATCTTGGTTTTGATACGGTGATCATTAAAACCAATGCTGTCCTTTTTTCTTTCGACAGTTTAGTTAACTTGACCTATAGTAATATTAACCAGAAGGTTCGTAGCCGAAAAATTACACTGCTGGTTTCCTACAGAGGGGACCCGGATTTATGCTGGCTGAAATGTAGTCTGATAAGGCTTTATTCGGTATTCTGATTTTTCCTGTCATTTATTCCGCCATAATCTTATCTTTTCTGGCAAGGGAGTTGACATTACAATACAAGGCGCATATAAATGAATGTAGCGGTTTCAAAACTTTACTCTATTTATTTGACGTAACATTACAAAACTGTATAGTCAGATAGAAAACTTACAAGTTTATTACACACCTTCAATATGTGCTCCATGAGTGGCTTTACACACATAAATTCTGTAGTGAACTTCGTCCCACACTCGACTTAGCATGTCCCTGTCAATTCGACAAAAGACGATGATGCGGGCCCGCAGTTCTGAAAGACCATCCGGTAATGGCGGGTGAAAACTGCATCTTTCATATAACCCCATACTAAGAGTAGCAAGGGGTCAGGTTGGGAGAGCGTGGAGGGCACGACATAAGTGCTTTATCTTTGTTTCCAATCTCGAAGTTTTGTGTTCAGGAAGTCACAAATATCATGATGGGGTTTTTAAATTTGTTTTTAAGCAGTTTCTTCAATTTACTACTCGCTCGACGAGTTGACTTTTACGGACTACATCTGAAACTGGCTCAACTGTTTGTCAGGCACACTCGGTCGATTTGATTTTTCCATACACAAGCATCTCCTGGTGTTAAAGGACGAATGGAGTTAGCAATGGATGAATCTTTCCCGAACTTCGTTCAAAAATTTCGCCACATGGTTGTCAGAGATTGATTCGAGTGAAATTAGAGAACAGCGTAAGCAAAGCTTAACTTCCAAGATGGAGCTTCGCCGCTCTGTTCGTTGCCATCTTACAACAGTTGGGGTGGGAGATACAACTGTTGCGCTCTCGAGGCCGTAGGAAAAGAATTTTGTTTGCCGAAAAATTCAAACGAAACTTTTGAGGGATACTTATTTTATAGCATCAAACACAATAATCTATCTCTAATAATATGGTCATAAAGCATTATGAAGCCGCTTCAATCGTTTGTGTGCAGCCTGCATATAGCGAAGGATATTTCTAGAAATTACAAGCATTTAGTTCCAATATTAAAGATATTCAGCATTTGTGACCAGCTTAGTCCAAAAACGTCAAAAGGCCTTTAGGCTCCATCTACCTGATATCGCAGCATGCAGGACCTCAGATTTTACAAAATAAGTTAATCCTGATAAAACTATTTATCTCCTCTCTACACTTGAAAAGAAGTGCAAGGAATTTTAAAAGTGAAAGAAAATACTGTTAATGCAGGTTTTAAACTTTCTGTTCGAAAACGAAACTACGTTTTACAGAAAATTTAAAGGTACTAGATTTAATTACACCAAAGAATATAAAAAATAGAAGAATGGAAACACGTACGTTTCTCCGACGAATCAAGATTAAATTCCAGATGATCAGCAATATGTGCGAAGAGAAAATGAGAACGTTCATACAGATTGCGTACTGTGTAAGGCAAAATTTTCAACAAGTGTGAATATTTGGGAGATGTATTTCCTTTCTTGGAGGGTCTCAATTAGGAAGTCATGCATTCTAGTTTGTAAGTCATAATTGCAATAAATCGGAAACGACCTATTTTCAGCTCAATAGAGTTCTAAGCCATAGAGCCTCCCCCCAAAAGACTATAGATTTAATTTTCTTCTTCATACGGCTTTACAGTATTACTTGCTCCATTTTTATTATCTTGAAAAATGAACTATAACAAGAAAATGAATTATATAAATTCATGAACTGATAAAACATGAACAGCTCAAAATTCTATCAAAACATTATGGCCCGGAAAAAAATCTTGATCTTAATCCAAGAGAGAACAGTTGAAAAATACGTAAAACACACCCAGCGCTCAAGAAAGTGTGTGAACTTCTGAGTGCGCGTCCCTTCTCTAAGGAAAGACACTGTGTGACGTACTCTAATGAAAAATGGTGTGTTTGTTGATTAACTCCCTGTGGAGCATTAACCAGTGATAAAAAAAATAACGCCTGTTACGAAGAGTTTTCCACCTTTCATTTCCCATTGCATTATCCAAAACGACAAGTAATGTTAGTTTTGGCATTTAAATCGACACGGAAAGAATGGTAATAAAAGGTTTTTGAAACAATAATACTTATTTACTTGGTATTTTATTTTTGTGTCTACATTTTGTACACCTGTAATACTCCAATAAGAGCCTTGGAAGACCCAGTGCTAAGAGAGACAGAGATTAAAAAAAAAAAAAAAAAAAAAAAAAAAAAAAAAAAAAAACGTACTGCACACTTCTGTAGACATTCTCCAGCAATAGCCAAAATTTCTTTAAATCACGTTTTCTCTAAATTGTGCACCTTTATCCATTGCTTTAATTCTAAATGAAACAGAATCGCAAATCCCTGATGATGATATTAAACAATGCGAGTGATTTAAAAGTAATGCATTCTCGTAACTTTTTTTAAAAATAAGGAGTACTAATACATGTATAGATTGTTTTCTTAATTATTTTAATTACTAATTCAAAATTATTTTGAACATTTGCTGGCCAGGAAGTTCTAAGGAACTGTTATAATTAAAAAGCATTACCAACGAATTAGATGCCACAGAGAGAAGACGTGAAATTAGGACCATCTATCAGGATACACTGAAGATCTTGAAAAACCAAGTAATACAAAAAATATTTACGAGATAAAATTAAAAAGTACTCAAAATGATGTTGCTTGATAGAACTTCTGAGAAAAAAATACTTGATGTTGATAAAACGATCTGAATATAGACTTTTCTCACTTTTAGATCAATTCAATGGCATAGGACGTAACTTCTTTGGTTATGAGATTTCTTCCATTTTGATATTTTTCTTGAATTGATATCTTTGCATGTAAAATACAGAGTGAGTCATTAAAATCTGGACGTTTGCTGTAAAAGTAGTGTATTAGAGAAAACATTAACATTTAAACAAAAAATATATTTGACATATTCTGAGTTCATTCACTCAATATAACTGCCATTCGCCTTGATCAATGTCTCAATTCTCGTTCTGGAGAGCGAGCATAGTTCGTTGGGGTGCTTGAACTCTTATCTAACAGAAAGTGAACAAGTATTATTTGGTTGCTAATAGATGCCATCAGTTTAGCTGAAACGACGACGACGTATAAGGAGTTTTATTTATGCTTGATCAAGATTTGAGCTCCCTTCAATCACAGTGATTTTAACTTCTGCAAAGATTTTTCAAATAAAGCTATAAATGCACCAGCTATTTATATCTTAGCATACAATGAAGTAAAATATCCGGCATTTGCTACATCACTATGCTTATCTTAGCTTCTACATTATTTCCATTATTTAGGGTAACATGTCTTTTCGAGCGTTTATAAGCAACTTATGCAGTAAGTAGTGCTTTTTAATAGAGTAATTTGTTTCAACTTAATCATAGTCAGATTCCTGAATCGAAAGACAGGCTGAGTCTAATTTTGGGTTAATTGACAACAGTTATTACGACAGTGCTAGTTAAAGTGGTGCGAACGGAAATTATCATTTACTTCAGGGTTTACATACACGTACAAGCAATATTGTAATATAAGGCCGACGGGTGCATTAAATTGGTAAATGGTCAAAAACATTATGCGCACATTCAGTATCGTTTTATTCTTTTGCTTTTTTTTTTCTTGATATTTTATATTCCTACATGGTCTAGTTGAACCAGAAAGTGCTAACTAATTTACATTCATTTGGTTTAGATGACTTCAATCGTCCGCTTAGCAACCAGCAGAATTATGTTGAACTTAGATTCTTCCTACACCTATGTACGCTTTCCTCATTGGCCACTATCCTTCCAACTTGAGGAGTTGGTATACCACAATTGGCGAACAGTTCAACATAATGTAAAGACCACTCTAAGCGACTGCGAAGCTATATTAAGAGGTAGCAGAGCCTCAAGAAGTGCCTATTTATTCACTTGTCGCCTGTTGGTCGCTCTGCACCCTCGGCTCTGCGGGATACCACCCCTAAGGTAACGGCCCATTCGGCCTTAATGGCTTGATATATAGTTATCTAGTCACTATGCATTAACTGGCCTTCAGTACTAGCTATTCAGTTACTATGTGTTACTTTAAGCCTTCAGCGGCAGAGGAGATCTCAGCACGTGAATTTTCTTATTAATATTCAATAATAGAAATAGTAATGGCAGTTATATTTCCTTTGATTGTGCCTCTAAGTGCACCCACCGCTACCCGCTTTCAGTTCACGCCATAATCGTGACAATATGACTTTACCTGACGTAGAGATGATAAAAGCACTCAGAAATGTCTTATATACGTTAAGTGTCGATCAGCCAACCCGTCGATGGTGCCGAATAAACTTAAAAGGCATTTAGGAAGTAATCATTTTTATTCGTTTTCAAAGCCAAGAGAATAATTTGAACGTCGTTAAGAATCACAAAATAATTCCTCTGGCAAGTTAATAAAACACATATAATGCATTGCTTGCTGGCTTCATATAGAGTGTCTGAGGTAATAACCGAACAGACAAGACTCATAAAATCGACGAGTAAATACAATTTAGCATTAATAAAACAACTTCTCAGTTCTTTTATCCTGAAATGATATACAAGTTTACTTTTTCATATAAAAGAACAAAAATAAGCTCAAAATATTCTCGTGTAAGATGACGAATACTTTCTAAACCTTAAACTATGAATATATATATCCTCCAACTTTTATATTCTGAATTAATTTTTTCTAAATCGTCTATATACTAAATATTAGTGACGTTTATGCTTTCAAATATATATATTCATGAAGAAAATTCTAGTCCCTAAACACGTGCGGTGAATTTCAGCGGCAAGAGCTTGGTCCTTGAAAGGGGTTCTGCTGCAATACCCTAACGGAATATATGCTACGGGAATGTGAGAGTGGATATTGTTTGTACATAGCCTGCTAGGAAACGTTAATGGAAAATATTGGGCATCATTATTCTATTCTTCAATTAGCATTCATTTATCCCTGCTAATTTCGCACAAAATCTGACAAGATTATTTCAAAAGAATACCCACTTGTTCAAGTTCCAGGTCTTACTCCAATACATAATGCGGTTGATATATTTAGTAAAAGATAGAAATTGATCATCATTTCATTCTCTTTCCAACGAAGCTTATTTTTACGCATATTAATATGTTAATTCACAAAATTGCCGACACTCGAAAAATCTATTCTGATGCAAGATATATGATGCGCAAATAGCGCTGACGGTACACGTCCTAATATTATTGAGGAAACAAGTATGTGAAAACAATTTTTTAATGTTTTTTGCGTAAGAGGGAAGTAATTTGACTTTTTTTCCCCCCTGCGGAACTGTGCGACGGCACACGCAGCCTTGTTTCTCCGCAGGCAGTTCACGAGTGTTAGCCGATAGAGTTGTCAACAACATATGGCGTGCTCGTTCGCCTTTACATCTGGAGAACAATAAAATTTAAAGTGTACAAATAAATGCACTTACCTTATATGCACTTTTTTGATTGGTGTTTAACACCCGTTTTTACTACTGAGGCACCACAGGCGGTGAACACTGATGATACACGAGATGAAATAATGTATTTGGAAAGGATTTTTAATAAGGAGGAAACGTTCCAGGCCTAAGTTTAGGGTACCTCCCCGGCATTTGTCATTTATGAGGACTGAGGAAAGTCTGGAAAAAAACCTCAGTCAGGGAGGACGGTCCTGACGGGACTCGAACCCCAGACCTCCCGCTCAAGAGTCCACGCCTTAACGACCTCGGCCACCCATTCTTATATGAACTGAAAATTGACATTTGTCCAGATATTAATGCAATTTCTCAAAGATAACTAAGAAGAGCATTGGGTAATTTCCTAAAACGATATCCGTAATGTGTGGAAAATGAAGGCAGGCAGTTTCCAAACCGTTCGTGCTCCTATTTACAAATAAGCATTGTTGAGAGTAAACTCAGAAATACACAGAACTACACACGTACAAGCATCAAGCTATATAGTAAATTATTTAGGAAATAATCCTCCCCTACCCCAATCATGAGAGGAAAAATGATGCAATTAATAAGCATGTTAAATGTGTCATTACAGGACACTAAACAAGAGAAATGCATACATTTAACACCAGAAAAGGAAAAACCAATAGAAGTACATTTAAAATATTTAGTATAATATGCTATGACCTTTCTAGCCAGAGATTTACTCTTGCCCATCTTATCTTCATAACAAACTTACATGGCCCGTGCCAATTACACTTATCCAATACCAAATTTAGAAATGGCGCCCTACTTCCCAACCTCACAAAGTTTCTGGAGAGAATCTGCGACTTCCAGCACACTGTAACTTCGCATTCTGCAAGTATATGTATCGAAATTTCCTTTTTACAACACATTGGGCACATTCTTTCGCTGTATCATTAGTCATGTTCTGCGCTTTCCATCTCGCGAAAGGCAATCAGGCCATTGCCGTTCTGTCTTCTCCTGCCATTGCATTTATATATGGTTCCTTCCCCATGCCCTTTTAGTTCTGATTGTAATTGCAATGATACTTACTAGAACTGCCTACCTATCGATATAAATTATCTCCCAATTTTCCTCCAAGCATTTCTTCTATTTATAACTCCCCATCCCCCCGTCGGTCCTAGTGTAGTGGTTACCATACTTGCCTCCTACACCCAAGATCGCGGGTTCGAACCCGGCCAGGACCGATGGATTTTTTCGGGCGTAAAAATCCTAAGTATGACTTCCTTCGGAAGGGAAGTAAAGCCGTGGGTCCCGTGTCGTACATTTACGGCAGGAAAAAGAACCTCAAGCCTGAAAGAGAGGCCTCTGAGCAAAATTTGTCGGCCGTTTCACGCCCTGAGTTGAATGGGAAGCTGATAACCTGAGATGTTAAAGAGCGTCCATAAATAAATCAATCAAAAAAAAAAAATCCCCCATCCCCGCCCCATTCCCATTCCTCCTAAACCCATTTTATTGCAAATGCTCAGTTCCCAGTTTCCATATTTTTTAATTGTTCTTGATAAACCATTTTAACTTTGTCTGCCTCCCTTATAAGTCTAACCAGTATTTAATCACCATGCTTTTAAAAAAAATATTGTGCCACACACACTGCCAAACTTTTTTCTCATCCCACAGTTTGCCACGCGCCTATTAACTTAAACCGAAATAATTAAATTAGGCACCCTCATAATTATCCATAAGAAATAAATTAATTACTTGTCAAGTAATATGTATGAATAGATCATAGTTGTAAGGTTAAATGCAGCACATATACCATATTTGCAAGTTTATTATTATTATTATTATTATTATTATTATTATTATTATTATTATTATTCCAAGCATTGTAATTGCAATTTTACGTTTGTTCTCTATAATATGAATCTGATATTGGCTCTAGGAAGATATGCGCGATTGTTGGATAGAAGGCTGTTTTCCTGCAGGCATGCGGTCAGACCCCAGCGGTCGTTAAAGTTTAGCTGAGAGAAACTGTTATGTGCTTCATAAACAAACTCATCCCCGGATGCTGCATGAAGGAATGGTAAAGTTGTGTCAAGGACAAATGAATTCGTCCGCATTGAATCGTAGTCTTTGTTATATTAGGAGAGGGAAAAGTGTCATAAATGGGGGTGATGCAAATGCAGGAGAGTCGAGCAATAGCTTTTGAACAACGTACAAGAGAACTACCAGTAAGTATTTATATATCTACGAGCGAGATAATATAAGTTCAGTTTTATTAAGTGACGTATGTGTTAATTTTAAGTTTGGCGTGACTTTACAGTGTAACGTCCATTCTCCAGGCGCTCTTGATAATTGAGAATAATTAATTGATGTTAGTTATTGCGAACACACCTAGCTATCAAATCGGGCAAACAATTTAAGTGTTAACTTCTGTGATAGTGATAAAGGAACAGATTTGTAGAAAAAGAGACGTGATCATGCGAAAGTGACACAACGTGCTTTAAGCCCTTCACGAGTAGCCAATTCTCTGCCCAATATTATGAACTGTGAACAATAAAGAAATGTTTGTAGTGAAAAACCATAAATCGATTGATTATAGTGTCAATGCCCTATCTTTTCCCTTTTTCTGTTATATCCAGACAAATAGAATTCCAGCCAGAATCTCGTCGGAGCTCGTCGGAGCAAACTATCAGTCGGCGGAAACATCATCGGAGAGAGAAGAAAATCAACATCAACCCCTGAGGACCCAATTAATCAACACTAACTTCTTATCAAAAAAAAAATAATTGAAGATCGAGAAAAAAACTCCCCTTTTGAATGTGGATTTGATCCTTTTAGATCCTCTCGTCTACCATTTTCTTTACAATTTTTCTTAATTGCCGTCATTTTCCTAATTTTCGATGTAGAAATTGCTCTTATCCTTCCAATAACAATCATTCCTTTTAACTCCAACATCCAAAATATTTTCATAATCTCCCCTTTATCCTCATATATAATTAATATCCAATATTTTTAAATACCGCTGCATAACTCTTAGAATTCTTTCTAGAAAATTAGTCTGAATTTATCGCAGATTTTCTGATCGGTCCCACCCCCACATTTCCATGCCATAATTTACTGTAGCTCTTATTTTTGCATTATACACTTGTAAATTTCTGACAGGCATTTGCGGGACCCTCGTCATTGAAGTGAACAGTTCTCCCAGCTATCTCCTTGCAAACTTTACAAACTTAAATTGGTTCTTATTTTGACTACAATAAAGGACAACATTTTAGTTTCATTCATAGCTTCAATTTCACCGCGAACGCTACTAGTACCTTATACAAAGTATATAGAACTGTGTCGATGTTTTTTCTCTTGGCTTTGAGATCCGAGAGCTTTAAAGAGCATACTTATGAGTTACTTGTTGGTTCACTGGGGGAGGAACATAAACCTTAGAGAGTAGACCATGTACTAGGGAAAGTCATTAAATAACTGCACTTTTGTAATACCTTTTTACTGGGTATTTAAATTAATCGTTATTTTTGCATGCTTATTTTGTTTCACAACGCACTTAGTTCAACTGCTATAAGCATAAGAATTCAATTTTTTAGAATGAGCAAATGAAAGTAATAAGAAATAGCGAATATTATTAAGTTTTAAACAATTCAATGTCCATTTATTTTTCTTACAGTACTTATTACTAAAATTGAAACATGTAAAGTTTGCTACGAAGATAATTAATCTTTTTCAAAACAAATTGCCATGAATTGAAATGACAAAACAATTCTAAGCATTATTGTGCCCAAATTCAGTAATATATTGAGACATAAAGTTGCAGAATAATTGAATTCGGTACCTCACTTAACATGCTCGTACTATTTCTAGCAATGTAAAAAATAAAACAACTACATAATTGTTCCAGAATTCTTCACCTCATGACTGTAAAATTGCTGATTTGGTCCACCAAATGATACAAAAATAACTTATTTGGATGAAAACAATCGACTATGGTACACAACAACCGAATGCACATTGTATAGTATAGTAAAAATTTGGTAGTGGCCATTCAATGCCGAAAACTGAATAATTTATTACAAACCAAATGTTACTCGTACGGGACCATTGGGTTGTCTAACAGCAGGGCAATGTATTAGTTTGCTTTTCCAGGAAAACTATTTATTAATCATTTCTATGATGCTATAGTAAGCACTTTCGGAACCACGTCTCATCTCGGAGAGGGAGAGAGACAGACAGACAAACAGAGCAAATAAACTTAAATATTGCAGCTGAAAACAAAATCTGGACCTTTTTCAATGTATACTGTGCTTTTTGTTCCTTGTATAAAAACAACTTGTTCTTGGAAATTTTTTTGTATCATTAACACAGAAAAAAATTACAAGCCAATATTCTCAAAATAGCCAGTAACTTTCAAAATATTCAAATAATAATTTGTCACATAAACGGAATCAGTATAATAAATAATGTTATTCTATTACCACTATAAATATATTTGACTTTACTTTGTTAATTTTGTATATTTATCATGTCAGATAAATTCCACATGTAATATTAATATTTCATACCTGTGAATTTTATGTTTATTTTGTTCAATTAAGAAAGTATTAACTAAAATAAAGTTCTACACGAATAATATCCTAAACTCAAGTATTAGCCACAACTGAAAATTAAACGACATCCATATAATAAAATCTCAAACGTTTTTCCACACAAAGACACTATTCCAGAATTATTACATACTTATAAGTTTTATCCCATAATTAGATTCAAATTCTTAGTTTCACATGCAATTTAGTGCTTTTTGTAGTCTCTTCTTAATTTTTAAGTTATTTTTCCCCAATAATGTGCCAGCAGTTCTAAATTAAGTTTAAATTGGGACTTTTCCCGGAAACTTTAACTCTCTATTGTGGCTTCTAAATATGAAGTGAAATTATTTGTGTTATCGGCCGGCGGAAGGCGGCTGCATAATGGAAGAAGCACTATAACTCAAATGCTCATTATGTACGAATTGAAGAATTTATAAAACGGTTAAATATATATAAAATATTAAGTATTTTGCTGCTAGACTAAATGTATTAGCACTACATGCGTCTTATGCACACTTAATGTTTTAGCGATATAGCATGGTGCAACATTTTTCTAAAAAAAATACACGCGTAGTTTATACAACATTTGTTTATGATAATAGGTTTAAAGCATTCTTCACAAATATCGGTGTAAATGGTTGCATTAAATGTACCAACTATAATCTTAATATTTCAACTCCTTAGCTTGTTATCCAGATTTTGCACCATTTGGTTCATACTGAGAAGTGCCTAGAAAAATTACTTTTCTTTAAGTGGATATTCATATCTTGTTGGATAAGAATATAGTTCAGCAGTGTCTGTCCAGGGACTGATGTCAAGTTTTCCGGAATGTGTGCACACTTTGTTAATCCTTTATGTTGTAGAGGTCTAGGAAAAAAATTACCAAATAGTAGGCGATGAATCTGGATAATTCCAACAAAACGATATTTCTTTTCCTGTCCCTGTCAGTATGGAACTGGAAGTCACGCAACCCTGGCGAACTTCAGCAACATTACTTACGAGGAAGGGAGGTAATTAATTCCTCCCTAGAACAAATGGGGCAAACAGTCTGTAAGAGAGCGAGTTGTTCTGCAGTTCGTCATGAAAGTTAACTTATAGTGATAGAATTCATTATTTATCAGCAATTTAATTTTTTTTTAATTTTTGACGTTTCTAAATATGTTGATCCATTCAATTATATTGTTCTTATCTACATTCTAAGTGCATAATTAAAAATATGGAGGCATTAAAAATACCGGGAGCACCGCTGAGAACAATGCAGATAATATACAGGGCAATTGTGAGGTCAACTATGATGTACGGAACCGAAATTTGGGGATGGAAAACGCCAAGGAACTGAATTAAGTATAAAACAATTTCTAAAACGGATACTAAATTGCGGGGTTTCTAAAGAGTTCGGTATTTTTAACGAAAGTGTAAAATTTAAACAATAAGAACAATTAATTACTGTTTAAGGATAATGCGGGGGGGGGGATCAGGCACTTCTTCAAGCAGTTTGCTTGAGGGAGCAAATAAGGGGAGAGTGGGATACGACATTAAAAAATAAGAAAAGGCTTAGACAAAATTGGACTAGGATATATTTGGTTAAGGGGAGAGGACATTATGCCCAATAGTTGGAAAAAGTTAACAGACGTTTGCGAGATAGGCAAAACACTGAGACTCAATGTGCAGAAAAAGTATTGCTTAATCTGAAGGGTCAAATAGATTATATGTAAGGGGGGATTATCTAGATGTCCGTGAAAGAGAAGAAAGATTAGGGCTCAGATTAGAGGCTTGGGAAGGAATCACAGTTAATGCTCTCGGGGAAAGAATTTGTGGAGAAAGCGATACCTGCCAGTATATTCTGGCAGAATGCAGAGAAACAGAGATTTTAAGGTATGAACATTTAAGACCATAATTTCTGAATTCCAACAGAATATTGAACATTTGCGGGATGTGTTGGTACACGAGAGATACAAGCACAAATCGGACTCGACCCGAAGTTTAATAGCTATGGAAAAGAGAGGGGATTTGGAGTGGTGGAGAGTAAGGGGAAGGGGGAGCTTAGGGATAAGGGTCCTATTCATGTCTGTATATATACAATATAAATCACTCATAGAAAACCTGTGATGTATGTATATCGAGATATTTGAATATATGTAGGTATATACGTATGTTTTCATTGTTACAAGGAATGTATTAGCATGTACAGCCGTTGTACTTACTTGTGTATAGTACAATAAAAGTCCACCACCACCACATTTACTGATGCAATACAATATACATGAAAAAATACAATGATCTGCAAGACCTGAAAAAATTCTGAAGTGTAAGTGTATTTTATAATCTTCCTCATTAGTTAAGTCAGGTGCAAAAAAGTAAACAATACTATTAATTATTTCGATCCTAAAATGCATATATATATATATATATATATATACTATTAATGGAATAATAAAAACTTATAAAAAGCATAAAATTCATAAAAAACACCCAGAATGCAATATAAAAAAGTTCGCTTAAATTTCACGGTTTTAGTGAAATTTTATTTTCAATTTACCTCGTCCATCTAAATTTTACTCCGGTACTGCATACCAGTAGCCCAATAGCAAATGTACCCCTTGTACTTCTCCTACTAGTAATATTGCTGTTGTTAATTTATCTTCTATTTCACTTTCTAATACTGATACATTGCTTTTACAAAAAGGATTATCTTTTGCCCCAACTCCCAAATTTAATCGCCTTAAATTTGTTTCTGATGGCGTTAAATTTTGCCGTAATTTAAGATGGCGTTACTATTGGCATACTAAATCTTCTCAGCCTACTTCAAATGTTACTCCTTGCCTTCTCAAGTTTCGTTCTCCCTCCAAACTTGAACCTCCATCTTTACCTTCTAGCCATCCTTTAGAAATGTTTATTAACAGATTTTTAACTTCGATCAGTGATTCTAAATTTCTAGATAAGATCACTCCTAAAGACAACTTAACTTTACGTGAGAAATCAGCACTTAAAAGATTATCTAATAATCCTGATATTATTATCCTTCCAGCTGATAAAGGGTCCTCAGTAGTACTACAGGACATTTCGTCTTACAATGCTGAAGCTTACCGACAGCTTGAGAATGTCACTTATTATGAACTATTGTCTTCCGACCCAACTGTCAAATTTAATGAAGAAATAGCTTCTTTTATTACTTCTTCTGGTACAGCAGAAGGACTTAGTTCCCAAGATATCACTCTTCTTACTCCTCATGTCCCTCGTACTCCCACCATATATTTTCTACCTAAAATTCACAAAGAGAACTGTCCAGGCCGCCCAATAGTAGCCAGCTTCGATTCCCCTACTGAACGTATTTCCGCTCTAGTAGATTGTTTGTTACAGCCTTTTGTTACTTCTAGGCCATCCTATATTATAGATTCCTTCCATTTTTTGAGTTTGCTTAAGAAAGTTGACCTTACGGCACACTCTGATATACTTCTTGCCACTATTGATGTGACGTCACTCTACAGTAACATCCCCCATCATGAAGGATTAGCTGCCGTTAAACATTTCTTGAACTCTCGAGCACCTCCTCATATCCCATCCACAGATTTCATTTGCCATCTTGCTTATCTGGTCCTCACTCGCAATGCGTTTAGTTTTGATAATAAACATTATCTACAAATTAAAGGTACTGCAATGCGCACCAGAATGGCACCCTCTTATGCCAATCTTTTTATGGCTCGCTTAGAGGAGGAATTTCTTAAGTCAGAACCTTTGGCACCATTATTATGGCTGAGATATATTGATGATATATTTGTGCTTTGGACTCGTGGCTCAGAATCTCTCGAACAGTTCCTTACTAATCTTAACTCCAAGTTTTCAGTTAAGTTCACTTCTTCTGTCTCTCCCAATGCTGCTACTTTCCTAGATATTGATATTTCTTTATGCAATGGCTCTTTCCTTACGTCTGTGCACATTAAGCCTACCAATTTACAACAATATCTTCATTTTGATAGTTGTCATCCATTGCATATCAAAAGATCTATTCCTTTTTCTCTTTCAATCCGTGGTCATCGTCTTTGTAACAACTTTTCATCTCTTGACAAGTATATTAAAAACCTTACTCAAAAGTTCCAAAACCAAAATTATCCTTCCGCTCTTTTAAAATCCCGTATAATTCCATCACACAAAACTTTCCAATGCAAACCTAAAACCTCTGAACTTCATCAACCTTGTTACTACTTACGTGCCTGGAATTGAAAGCATCAGACCTATTTTGAAAGAATGTCACGATACTTTGTTAATGTATCCATCTTTAAATGATTTTTCTAAAATTGTACCCCGCCTTACTTTCAGAACACCCCCTAACCTTAAAAGTATATTTCGCCGTAACCTATCCTCTCCGAATTTACCACGTCCCTTTGCTGGCTCGTATCCTTGCCAACGTCCTAAATGTAAAACCTGTGCACTAATTATGCCGTGCAAATCATTCCATAGCCCTAATTTATCCAAGGAATTCAACATTTCTTCATTTGCTACCTGTTCTTCCAAGAACGTCGTATATATGTTATCTTGTAAGCTTTGTAAAGCATTTTATATTGGTTTAACTTCTACTGTTGTTTCGCTACGCATGAACAATCATAGACGTTCTGTTAAAACCAAGTCTCCCTTGCCGGTTGCCCAACATGCCTTATTTCACTGTAAGGATTTTGATGATGCTTTTAGTCTAACTCTTATTGATGCTTTATCTACACAATGCTGTGAAAGTTTACTCAGAGATAGAGAAATGGCAGCTATATTTTTACATAAAGCGCGTATATCACCTGGTTTAAATCTTACATATTAGTTTTTTCTTCCCACACTCTCATATCTAGTTTCATCTGTTTCCATGCATAACGTTACCTTCGATACTCAATATTTACTTTTATCACCTTCACTTGTCTAGCTTCTTGCCATTGAAGAACTCGCATTAGTTCGAAATATAGCAGTTTCAAGTGTGACTCTTTCTCTGTGTTTTATCTTTATCTACTTTTATTATTAGTGTTAATTTGTTACATTGTTAATAGTGTTTCTTTATTTTTATGTTTCATTAATATTATATATATATTAAAGCAAAATAATGTTGGTATTATTATATGATAATTAGGGTAAGAATTTACCAACATTATTAGCACTTATCACAATTTTCCTTTATAAATTTTGTTTTGATTCTAAAAAATTGAGTGTATCACTGTTGTCCTTAAAGCAGCGTATGTGATAAAACTATAACAAAATAAATAAAATATAATGAATTTCGAACTTTTAATTTTGCTCTCCTGTAAAATATGACATTCCTGAACTGTTCATTGATATTGATCCATCTCTAATCTCTAATGCAAGGCAAAAAGGGCCAAATCCAACAAACAACGAATATTACATAATGAAAGAACTTCCTTACATTTTACAGAGAAAGTGTTTTCCGCCTTTATACGCAAATGGGTGCGCATTCTGTTTAGTATGCACTTCCACATCCACTCTCATATCAACAGCATTAGACCTGACTACGGGTTTTGCCCACCGCGCTGTAAATTTCTGTACAACGTAATAAAAAGCATACTAAAACCTGAACCTCCAACTTGATGTGCTTCTGTGAATTGTTAATAAGAATTTCCCCTCTGCAGGGAAAGAAACAGCGAACAATGTTGATCCAATGCACCATTTGACCTGTTGCATATTTCACATGTTTCCATTTCAGCTGGTGCCGCTAACTTTACACCGTACACGACAAGAACGTTGACATAGGAAATTAAACATTAAGCACTCAAAATCTCTGTTTATACATTAGTAAAAGAAGCATATGGTGTTAATGTAGATTCCATTAAGCCGCTTTGCCTGTTGTTGTGACACCAGTACCCAATGTTGTCCTTAAACGACCGATTTATCCATCAACTAATCCCTAAGCTGTATACATAATTAAAGATTCAAGTAGGTCCAACATCAATGCTAACATTAGTAAGTCTATGTGGCAAAAGCTTGCTAATCGAAAACACGGCAATCTTTCAGGATATATTTACAAATTATCATTTATCATCCCGTTTGTTCAGAGGGTGACATATTAAAAAAAAACTATTGATAGTAATCTCTGCTTAGTACGAGAATGGGCGAACCTTAAAATTATCTCCATTGTATTCCTCAAATTATGTTTAATGATTTTAGCATATCGCAGTCTAATGATTCGTTTGATAAAACAGCCTGGTCTTATATTACAAATTAATAATCGATCTCTATTTGCTTTCTTTTTTCTTAAATTATATTCTCTATATCCCACTATTACTTATCTTGTAACGAATTATACACAGAATGAATCAATTACATTTGGTCCGTAACTTGGTAGTTTCGGTTATTGATGAACATCCTACTATATACCGACTATGAGCTTTATCGAACATCCTGCAAATCACATACTATATATGTGAAAGATTATTAAATATTAACACTTAAAATAAAATTGATTCGCTTAACTTAAGAAAGAATATCCAGAATAAACATGTTTCTCATATTTAAACCATTTTAATAGTTCCTTAATTACCTACGTAAACAAAATATAGTCCCGATTACCGGATAACTATCGCATTTCTTGCACCTATGAGTATATAATTGTAGCCCTGTGCCTCTGTGTACGGCAATAAGAAAGATCCATTTGATGAAACTTTTAGGGGGAAATTTCCAAGCAACGTTCTATTCTGTATTAGCCAACTAACGCTGTCTTTTGTATTGTTATATCTAATTTTCCTAGGCCCTCGAATTTATTCAACGGGGAAATAACTTTTGAACCACGTGGAACTCCGACACTAGGGAAATTCATTGCTGAATTTGTAGCTCTTCAATACTATCACTATGTTCTATTTTAAAACGTGTACAGCTTTAACTTTCTTTTCGGGACTTAAATAGATATTGACGCGCCATAAAACTGCAGTTACGTGACTTTACACACCATTTTAGGTTATGCGTCTTAACAACTGATAACTGAGCTGATATATGCTGCGGTGAGGTATGCAGTCGTTTATAAGAGTAGATATAAATATGTGTGTTTTTATTCAAGATTTGTATGCCGTCTACTAGGCAGGAGAAATAGAAAGTAAAATGCTCAATTATTTTTATTTTATTCCTTAAAGACTGATGATTTACATTCATTTTATTACAGAATCCGATAGTACTGTCATGAGAAATTATCATTGTTCCGAGTTTACAATTCATGACTTGATTAACGGACTTCGCTAAACGAAATCAATATTATGGCATATATTTTGAGGGAAAGTCATTGGTTTTTCGAAACGCTTAGCTACATTATAGAGCAGAAATTAATTTATGTACAGAGAATTTGGTTACTGTGGTGGTGGTGGTGGTGGTGGTTGATAGCATTCCCTCCTAAGACAAGAGTGGAGACCGTTGGAATAAAGAGATAGCTGGAAGACAATTATCAAACGGGGTGGACGTATTATCCCTTCCGCTAGTGGATGCAGTTGGCCACCAAGTATACAGTTATTGTATTGGATAATTAGAATGTTATAATAAATGTTATAAAGTGATCTAGTGAATTACAAGTATCTGTTTTAATAAGTTTCTTCTCAAAATTCTACCCAAGTGAGTGATAAAACAACCATGTAGGTAGATAAATTCCGTAGGTTACATTCCCTTATTTGGATATAATAGAAACGTAATATTTGTGGGCAAAGTAGAGAATCGAAACAATATATTAATGGACAAAATGGCCTGCGTTGCCTTCATTGCTCTATGTGGAACACCTTCATAACTAAAAATTGGACTAAGATGGCAGAAAAAAAAAGTTTTTTTTAGAAAATTATTTATTTTCATCAGTACATACTATTTCTTTTGCAACTTATTTTTTAGATTAATTTTTATGGAGCGTATTTTTGAGTTATTTTCCCTGCACATTAGACCAACGTTTCTCTGTAGGGAGTTCATGAATTATTTGACAATAAAGTGTAATGAATAAATTCACTAACCGTATAAAACTGAAGTGAGAGATCCGTCTAGATATTTATTCAATTTCTCAAACAAAATTAAGAACAGTCATGGGTAAACAAATGCCAAAATTGTGTAGAAAATAATGGCAGGAGTTCCAACATTTCCATGGTGGAATGCACGCATTTTCAGTGCAAATAACTACTATATTCTAATAATTAATGTCGCGTGTTTAATGCCGAATTCCTATAGTAGGCCAGTAGCATAGGTAAATTGTCCCAATCCCTGGTAAACTAACAATGAAAATGTGATTTGAATAGAGATTATTTGAGTATCTAATATTGCTTAATATTAGGAACAGTTAAGTGAGCTACATCTATATATAATTATAAAACGTAATGCCCATAAGAAATATCCATGATTTGTAGGATTAATTTTAATTACAGGAACAGTAGTAAGAGCAATTTATTTTCACACTTATACTGGATTGCCACTTATATACAATACAGCGGCATTTGAATACAAAATTTGAAATAAAACACAATTAAATGATAATGAATAGTTTAAGATAAACCAACACCTTTCTTAAAATAAGTTCTCATATTTTAACATCATTAGGTTTGGTAAAAAAATACACCCTCTTATAATGAGCAAACAAGCCCTTTTACCAGTAAGTTTAATTTTTATAAATTACTGAAATGTTTAGAGAATTTGGTGAATCTGAGGGGGGTTTGGTCTTTTGGAACTAGCTACTTGATCTCAAGGAAATTCTTATTTTAAAATGCATTTGCTGAAGAAAGACCAATTAACGCATTGGAAAAATAACAGAAGTTTTAAAAGAAGCAAAAAAGTGAAATTGACGTTAAAATGTACAAATAAAAAAATAATAAAATAAAGAACTACAATGAAAACTCTGCAATTCGATAAAGAGATTTTCGAAAAGTATCACGCATTACCACAAAGTATTTAATATTAAATTTTCTTGTGCTTAAGGAAACATTAAAGCATGACAAGTCTTCACACCGCCGCCCACCGTCTCCTAAACCCAAGATCTCGGGTTCGAACCCGACCAAGACCGATGGGTTTTTTCGGGCGTAAAAATCCTAAGTATGGCTTCCTTCGGAAGGAAAGTAAAGCTGTGGGTCCCGTGTCGTACATTTACGGCATGAAAAAGAACCTCAATCCTGAGAGAGAGGCCTCTGAGCAAAAATTGTCGGCCGTTCCACGCCCTGAGTTGAATGGGACGCTGATGACCTGGGATGTTAAAGAGCGTCCATAGATCAATCAATCAATCAATCAATCAATCGAAAAAAACCGCCCACCGTAAGAGAATTTACCACATATGATAATCATTAATATAACGTTATATATCTTGTTTTTTTTGTATAAGGAATATTACATTCTACAAGAAAATATATGTACTTCAGAAGGTTGCCTGGTACTGCTCCCCATAGCCTCAAGCGAAGACCGATGACGGTAACAATAGCGAACTGCCCACCTGTGCAATGGAGGTCGGAAACAATAAGCTCTTTGTATTTTCGCTAGTTGTCAAATCTCTCAGATTCGTTTCAGAATTCTGCAGTAGCAGGTGAAAGTGTGACTGACCCTCAAACCACGCCATCGTATGTTTAAAAGTAGACCTATCGGAGACGAAAGTTTTGAAGAATTAAAAGTTAGCGCTTGTGGCCAAGTTAGAACTCGCCAATCACATTTAGGAATTTCAAGAGCCCAGTTTCCATGGAAACCCCGTGAAAACCCCTATGAGCTAAGAAAACCATAATAGCATATAAGGGGAAGCATACCCCGTGAAATATTGAGTTCACACACGCAGTTCACACAGTCCATCGATTTGAGGCTCACAGTTCACACAGTTCATGGAGTTGACGCACGCTTTTCTAGCAGTTCAGGCAACTGATACTTCAGTAGCTGGTCGGAGCACGAGTTATGAGTATTCTAGAGCAGTCCTCAGTTGTCAGTCGGCCGTTAAGTGATAGAATATCAATTCATGTGGTGTCGTTCAGTGCAGTTCAATCAGTTTCTATGAATATGAGTATACAGTACGCAGTTCCACATCTAGTATTTTAGCATGCCTTCGAAATTCGCTCAGGTGAAGACTAAGACCAAATTAATCTCCGAACATTAAATAATTCGGTTCAGTCAGATCTCCTAGAGTCGGACAGCAAGCTAACTTCGCCGGTTAATGGCAGCGAACTAGATGGCCATCCATAAACTAGTCTTCAAATAAACGTATCATAGATTTAAATGAGTATTGCATTATAATTTGCATAACCTTTCTTCATTTCCCTTTTCCCGTGACCTCCCGTAAGGGGGGGGGGGGCTTCGGTCGTTGCTCTTCAGATGCTCAAGGTGCGGGCTCTGCGGACCCTGAGTGCCCGTGGTACCTCTGACGTACTAGAGGGAGCCGGGCCGAACTTGATTCGAGCCCCTCCCGGATGCCTAAGGTGCGGGCTCTGCGGACCCCGAGTGCCCGTGGTACCTCTGATGTACTAGAGGGAGCCGGGCCGAACTTGATTCGAGCCCCTCCCGGAAGGGAGTTGTCCGGATTGGGTTGGACTCGGCTTGGCAGTGGACCCGTTACTCACGGGGAATTGAGGACCTACGATGGCGCCGTGTCCCAGGGGAGTGCCTAAGGCGTGTACCCTGGGGGCCGGTGCGCCGGAATCGCCGTTGTTGGTAGGGAGGGTGGTGGCTACCTTAATGCTGGGGTGACTTACCTCTTAAATACGAGTAGGTCTAAGCTAGTATGACCTATCCACCAGTGAGAATCTGGAAGCTAAGAGAACTTAGCGCTCCTGGGCGACGCAATCGTCTGCAGCCGAATGGCGGGTCGTTTTAGAGTTACAAGGTACCGTCTTAATGCAAAAACCCACGGGTGGCACAGACCTCTGTGTTGCACCCCTGGCTTAGTAAACCCGACGCAACCTTTTCCCGTGACTACGATAGCACAAAACGGTGAGATCGTACCCCTGAGATACCTGGGGGTACGAGCGGGTGGGACCCTCGGGTAAGTACTCTGCAAGAACCAACTGCATCGAGGTGGTCGCAGAAGGCAACAAGTAATCGAAGATTAGCATTGGATTTATGCCGCCCCGCGAACCACCTACGACGAAAACCGCTTCATGTTGTTTTTGGCGCCCAGCGTGGGTCCATTACAACTACAAATGCCATCTCAAAAGGTATAACACTGGGACAGAACAACAATATTGTTACTCCTTTTAATATAAATTATCTAATTTACGGTTTCCCAATTTAAAATTGGGAAGCACACATCTCTGATTGCAACGCACGCTCAAAATCACTGTGACAGATCAGCATATTCTGTCTTTCGATTAACCTTGATATCTTTACCTAGAATCTTTAGTGTCTACGAAAACTTCTATGATTTGCGATATACATTTATATATCTTGATCAGCATTTCTAGAGGACAAACCTGAGCAAAGGAAGAAAATAGTAAAACTGTAACTATTTTTATGTATTTTTATTTTAATTTTTATAAACTTTATTCTTATTCAAGAGTAGGCGTGGAAAAATATGCTTTCTGTGTACAATTATTATAGAAAAAAATTCAATACGAGGTTTTAGTTTGCTATGTTATTTAATGGAAATATTTTATAAAATTATGATCTATTTTTAAAACCATTATGCCGACATATTTGTTGAAAATTAAGCGTTTAATACAAAATTTTATAGGAATTTTTATTGCTTTGTCAATCAAACACTTTTTTATTATTCGGGATTATTTTTTGGTTACTGAAATGCAAGAGTGCAAATTTAGATCAAATGGACCAAATTACTGTGGTTTCTATAATTTACTTATGCAAGCAATTTAATTTGAAAGAAAAGTTAAGCTGTTTACATTATATTATAATTTACCATTTTTCAAATAAAATGTTGAAGTATTTAGTGACACTCTTTGAATTATGGGCTGGCAAAGCTGGACTGCGTACTGGGAGAAGTCTTTGCCAAGACCCAATAATGCTTGTCCAGGTAGCAGCTTGTAGTTATTTTGAGGGAGACTTTGTCATCGAAGGTTTGTACGTTTCTGCGTACAGCAAATTTCCTTTCGAGTAAATTATGTGCTAAGTGTTCTTCACTGGTTGTGCAACTACATACATAGTGAAGTCTTTTTTTATGCACGTTACATAAGTGGAAACAAATTCTTTCAGAGAAGTGGTAAGACGATTCGGAAAAAAAATTATGCAGTCAAGTTTCATGTAGAGAAACATTGGCCAACTAGTTAAAAAGTTATGAGGGAACAAAAATCGTATTTCAAATGTTCTTATGGAAGGATAGATGATGCCGGCAGTGTATTACCGGTGAGGGGCGTCATTCTAATAACACAGGTTAGCGCTAAATAGAATATCATTTGATGCTTTCAGAAAAATATGAATACTAAAATAAACATATTTACATTAGGCGCGGAGACTATCTCTCTTTCTGTCGGTTCTGGTGGTGTAGTGATAACCATACTTGCCTCGTAAACCCAAGATCGCGGGTTCAAACCCGGCCAGGATAGATGGATTTTTTCGGCGTAAAAATCCTAAGTACGGTTGCCTCCATAAGGGACGTAATTCCGAGGGTACTGTGTCGTAAATTTACGGCACGAAAAAGAACCCCAAGCCTAAAATAAGAGGTCCCTGAGCAAACTTTATCTGCAGTTTCATGCCCTGAATTGAATGTGACGCTGATAACATGAGATGTTAAAGAGCGTCTGTAAATAACCAAATCAACTATCTCTTTTTCAAGTTGGAGTCTACTTCGCCAATAAGCAGCCGGGATTATGTAGCCTCACTGTATTACACAGAAATAAGAGGGCGGTAAGACAGCCTTCGTAGTCTAATGGTAGCATTTGGAGTTGCAGAGTTCGAATCCCGATCAGATCAAGCTGTCTGGTTAAAGTTTTTTCTGAGTATTTACTTACCCTGAAAAAGTGAATCCCAAACACTTTAAGGCGCCAAGTACTCTAGAGTTCTTTTGCGCCATCATTAATACATTTCATTTCATTCCATTCCTGACTACAAACTTACACCTACAGTGTTCAGGTTCCATCTACAGAAGTGACGAGAAGACCAATTCAGTCAAAGCGGCAATAAATAAAACAAATCGAAGAAAACGGCGGTCATATTACTCCTAAATGTTGGTGTGCTATATTCCTTGAAAACGCTGTATTTGGATGTTCTATTGAACAATATATCTTCATTTACAATCGATTATGCAAATCCAATTGTATGTACATGTTGCAATAAACTGGACCCATCATCAACAATTTATTATTTTTTTTATTGAAAAAGTGCACAAAAAAGTTGTTGTAATATATTTCAATGTGGGTGAGCTGGTATGTATATTGTAAAACACTTCATTGGGAACTTAGCACAACAAGCAGATTAAAATTGAAACATATGCGTACAGGAAAACGAAAAGCAATTATAAAATCAATGCTTTTATCGAAACAGCTATTGTGTGAAAGAAAGCTTGAAGTTGGTTAGTTATGATGATGCTTGATGTAGTAAATTAATTTGCAAAAAAAGTGCTTATTGTTTTTATTATAACAATTAATATCCTTTCACATATATTTACCTGGCATTCATCCAGTAGTAGATGAGGGGGTTTACCATGGCATTAGACATGGCCAACCAATAGAAAGCGAGATACAGGTGCTGTACATATTTGCTGTACACCATGGACCGGTTGTGATGAGTGTAGATAAAATAGGCGTGGTAGGGCAGCCAGCACACGGCGAAGATGGACACAATAATGATGAACATTCGCACCACCTGCACCAAAATTCCATTATATTAAATTACACTTTGAATTTTATTCTAATTCTACATAGATATAAAGATGAAGGAAATTGTATAGGTGATAAGGGGAGGTATTTGACTTCATATTCTCTTTTTCTAATACTCCTTGGATAGCTTTAATGACTGACGGCCGGGAGGACAAAGGATTGATTCTCGGTTCCTGGTTAGGGATTTTTCTAAATTTGGGAGATCTGGAAGGGAGTTCACCCTGCCTCGTGGGGATAACTGGGCGACTGCCTGATGGAAAGGTGGTTTTCAACGGTGGTATTGGCATGCTGATCCCATACCCTCTACAATACTACCTCTATCGTGAAGTCATAAGACGGAGGTAGATGTGACAAAGGTCATTTCGGCAGGCCATGGCATGATCTTGGATTTTATTTACAGAAAAGAAAAAACACCCCTAACATGATAGGGTCATCGCTCATATTGCTTTCAAAGTGATTTTAAATTCCTATGAAATTCTCGAACTTCTTGCTGTATAGATAATTTATTTAGGAGGGAGGAACTTCCCATTTGGATTCCACTTGAACTCTTGCCGAAAATTATCGATAATATCTTCACTTTTTCCATTAGCAAAGCGTATGGATGACGTCAACTGCAGTTGAATTTAATGTTTCTTTAAATTGCCTATGCCATTCAGGTAAAAGTATTTCGGAGTTTAATGGACAATTTAAAAATAATCCATTCCTTATGTTCTGTTATCTCTCAACGACAATTGTCCACTGTTTACTTTCTGCTTATACACTGGCAGTTTCATAATACCGAGAGGGTCAATATCGGGCACATTAGCAGCAGTCTGTCACAAAATATTGTACGAATCATGCTTCCAGTCGCATTCTCTCAACCTAACGTCCGCTCTTCTTTTAGTTTATCGATTGCTGTTAACTATAGTAATAACCTCTTGTTACTTCTACGCAACTAATATTAAATCAATATATTGATATAATTTATAAATTATGATCATTCATACTGCTGAAAATCGTATAATAAAATGAAAATAAAATATTGTAAATAAATTTTATAAACGGTAATATTAATCAATATAAAAACGGCGAATTAAACCTGTTGTTTAAATAATAATATTGAAGCAGCGGAAATGGAGCGAGTTTTTTTTTATTTGATTTATTTGCGGACGCTCTTTAACATCACAGGTCATCAGCGTCGCATTCAAACCATGGCGTAAAACGACCGACAATTTTTGCTCAGATGCCTCTTCTTTCAGGCTTGAGGTTCTTTTTCGTGCCGTAAATGTACGACATGGGACCCATGGCTTTACTTCCCTTTCGAAGGAAGCCATACTTAGGATTTTTACGCCCGAAAAAATCCATCGATCCTAGCCGGGTTTGAACCCGCGATCTTGGGTTTAGAAGGCAAGTATGGTTACGGTTACCACTACACCACCAGGATGGACAAATGGAGCGAATAAGGGAAAGCTACGATAGGGTTATCAGGGCACAGGTCAGTTATCCTGTTCACAGAAGGACCACAGGGGCTTCAGAAAATCGTCGCGTATCGTACAATTGAGGTAGGAATACAGATGTTGATTTACTGCATAATACAAATGGGGGAAAAAAAACATGTTGAAAGCATTACCTCCTTTATTATTCTGTTGATATCAACATGGCAGTCCCACACATGCCTCAGCATATCACTGGTGAAGTTTCGAAACCCAGAATAGTCGCAGGTAGAGAAGGGAGAAAAACTTAGTTGTTCACGTAAGTCCATAGAAAAAATGGCAAGGGTGACCGAGGTGGTCAAGATGGGAGTATCGGATCACCATCGGTCCCGTGTTCAATTCATCGCTGTGCTGATTTAAATTTTTCCTGACCTCCAGATAGAAACGACGGAACGTCATTTTGTTGTAGTAGGAAATTAACTCTGACCTCATTCATTCAGTGACCATATCCGGATAAGTCAACCCTGTTACTGTCCTTTGCAGCAAAGAAAAGGGGGACATGTACCTTAGAAATAGCACATAAAACATGAACATGTTCATGTCCACAAAATAAATTTATACTTGCAGAGTTAAATAGAGAATGCAGAGTTAAATAGAGAATGCATCTTCCTTGGAAAATATTGGTGCAAATAGTTTAGCATAGAATTTATCACTATTGAAAAATGAAACAAAGCAAAAAACTAGTTTAATAATTAAATCAATAGCTGCTTTTAAGGAGATAATGAATATTTCGTTCAGATGTGGTGTGAACAGATTTACTTGCCTTTCAGTCTTGAATAATGCTTTCGTAGGCTTCCAACCTTTACGTTCCTCTATACTTACATTTTGCATTGGTACACTGCGCATGGATTATGTGAGATGAAAAATATAAAAAAGGCATTAATGGCTAATTTTGTAGTTAGTATTGCTTTCCTTAGACAATAGCGCAAAATAAACGAGCAAAATGAAGGGAGTTTGAAATTAGGACATACAGAGCCTATGCCAACTGCTCTGCTTCGTCGTGGCGGATTGTTTGATGTGCGTTGAAAAAAGAAAGAATAAAAACTTTTATGGCCATAATATTTTTTTTTAATTTAAATCCAATGCTTGTCTAATAGTTATAAGATCACATAGAGATGTGGGCATGGTCAACTGAAATGCTTCCACGCTCCTTTGCTCGTTCCACTGCGCGAGAGATAGGCACACATTTCTTTCTTTATTCAGGTGGAATATATCAAAATGTATTTGGGAGTTTGATCTCTGATTATGAGATGACAGGTTTTTAATGGTGTTTAGCGCCCGTTTTTACTACTGAGGCACCACAGGTGGTGGTAACGAGGGTGTTCAGGTTCGGGAATCGACAATGTTTTCGTTATGTGAGTTAGTCGCTGTGAAAATACAATGCACACTACAGCAATGGGTTTTCCTAATGAATAGGTTCCGAATGGAAAATTAAATTAAATCTATGTAAATGACATGCAGAAGGAATTTGATGTTTCCAATCCCCCAACAGAAGACATAATACTGGAGCTTGTGCGAAAGCTGAAAACAATTGGATCTATTGTAACTGAACGCGGAGATTGTTCGTCTGCACTGTCGAGATTGCTGAGGAACGTTTAGGCTAGAAAGTAATGGTCACCTTTTAAGTTATTAAGGTAGAATTGTGTGATTTGATTTATTTATGGACGCTCTTTAACATCTCAGGTCATCAGCGTTCCATTCTATTCAGGGCGTGAAATAGCCGACAAATTTTGCTCAGAGGCCTCTTTTTTCAGGCTTGAGGTTCTTTTTCGTGCCATAAACGTATGACACGGGACCCCGGGTTTACTTCCCTTCCGAAGGAAGCCAAACTTGGGGATTTTTTCGCCCGAAAAAATCCATCGATCCTAGCCAGGTTTGAACCTGCGATCTTGGGTTTAGAAGGCAAGTATGGTTACCACTACACCACCAGGACCGACTATTAAGGTACAAGGCCGGATACTCCAACTCAATGTGTGAAAGTGCTATGAAGAAACCTCACTTTAAGCCGTAGAGGATTGCGGTTGCCGGCAGATAAGCTAAACGAGTGAACTATTGATTCATGTTTTTATTGCACAAAAGGCTGGCATACTGTCCATCGCGTAGTTCATAGATGTGGCATAGTTCCATTAGTGAGGCTGTGTGAACTCTCAGAACATACGCATTTGGGCTACCCAAAATCCACCCGCCATTCATAAAGCATCTAAGCACCCGGTGAAATTCGGAGCTTGGTGCGCAATATCCCACAGAAAATAAAGGGCCATTTTTTTCTGTGGGATTGTGAATACTGCAAAGTACCGAAGCATTTTCATAGCGTTTATTAAGAAACAGAATTATGTGGAACTCTTTTTTGACAACTAGATACTTTTAAAGGACCTGTGGCAACCGAGATCACCAAATTTGAAAACATTCGACTTTGCCCTAAAGAGGTTACTTGAAAAGGCACTGGAAGATTGGAAGTAGGTCACCAATCATGAAATCAATGGTTTTGGCAACAGACTCTTCCAGCAAGTGACTAGAAACATAAACAGTTGTACCTTAAGAAGAAAGGAGGGCATTTTCCACAATTTCCATATATTTAAAATCAGAGCCAGAGAGGAAAATTTTGAGACCTCTAAGATTATTTCAATACAAAGAGACAACTCGAAACCGAGTTCTTGTGGTCCAGGATTTACAGTTAACTACATTATAGTTTTTTTATCACAACCCTATTAGGCTAAAGTAAGAAATCAGAATCAGATAGAAAAAATAAGTTACTGTGCCCACTGAGTTGCCATGTCTTGTCCTATCCCTACCGTGAATCTTCCCTGTCTGAGTCTATTTATCTTAGAACCTTCTAAGTGCATCTTATTACAGATACTTTATCCCAAAGACACCACTCAAAACCTTTGAGTACTTGTAACACAGACGGTTGAACTCGGAACCTTTCGAATGAGAGTCGCTAGTGTAATTGCCTAAGCCATCCTGTTCGTTTTCCTTAATCTTAGTTGCATTTTAGTTGCGCTATTTCATTACATGGTTTTGCATATGGAGGTTCTTTGGTGTTTAATTGATTCACTTTTGATGACTGACTTTGAAATGAAGGTTTTAAGCTTTGTTTCTTCCTAATTATTCAGGGCAAGAAAGAATTAAGCTTTTGCACATTTGTGTTTTGTGCTCTAAGAGGAGTTTTTCTAAAAAAAAAAAAAAAAAAAAAGTTTTCCTTTTCGGTTTTTATATACATTGGCAATGTTATGTGAAAATGGAATTCGTTTCCGGTGCAAACGTGTAATCTTTATGTTGCGACTTTAATTCAGGTTTCCAAGCGCGTAATTAGCTACTCTCGTGTAAACGAATTGCTGGAAATGCTATAAACATGAAGAGCTGAAAGCAGTGGATTTTGAGAATTTTAATGTGAATTATTCTATAAAATTTGTAGATCCAAATTCCTATAATGGCACACAGCAAATGGAATGTAGTAGTAATAGTAGTATCTTTATTGTTGTAAATTCTATATACACATTATAAGCATATTTTATGCTTGGGTTTAAACTGTACATGCTTAAGTATGAAACACAGTTACAAAGAGGAACAAATAATGATACAAATAAAACAATATTAATAATGAATAAACATAAACATGGGAAGAACGATATTTACATATATATGAATTGGTTATAATTACATTAGTTATTGCGTTCTAACCAGAAAATAAATTGCTTCTAGCTTCGCGCACTTTGGGTGAAAAAATGCCCTATTCAAACAATTAGCGTGGTTCGCAAACAGATCCCAGAATGTCCATCGTCCTCTAATTGCCTTAAGTCGGTCCTGGTGGTGTATGGTAACCATACTTTCCTCCTAAACCCAATAACGCGGGTTCGATCCCAGCCAAGATCGATGGATTTTACCGGCCATCTTAAGTAGGAAGGGAAGTAAAACCATGGGTTCCATGTCATAGATTTACGGCAGGTAAAATAACCTCAAACCTGAAAAAAGAGGCCTCTGAGTAAACTTTTTTGGCCATTGCACGCCATGATTTGAAAAAGCTATCCGCGCGCGTGTGCGTATGCATGTGTGTGTGTGCGCGCGCGCGCCTGAAGTTCGTCCATATCGGAAAGATTAGTAACGAGCTTTGAGACAGGGAAAGAAGTACAAATAATCTGATCCTGGTTTTAACTGTGATAATCATTCAGGGAGATATAATATTAACAAATTTGAAAAGACGATGAAAAAGTTAATATTTTTAGAATTTTACAAAATGTAAGAGCAACAATGTTTAAAATTGGTGTCTTGTTGACCAGAAATAATATTCAGGAGGTTTTTTAAGAAAAAAACAGGTAGGGCATATGGTCGCTTATACAATGAAAAGTAAGAGTCGAGTATTTCACATTTTTGATGAATCTTTTGTATCAAGGATAATCTGGAGATATCTTATGTTGTTGAATAATGTGAAACACCCACACATACACAAACTTAAGACCGAACGGGGTGACTTGGGCGATAATGCCCGGGACTCGCATTCGGGAGGTACCGGGTTCAGTTTCTTTGACCTTGGGTATTTTTCATAGTCTCCTCTGCTTACTTATGCGAATGCTGAGGTGAACGTTTATATTCTACTAATTTTCCCTCCTCCGTCTCCTTTCATTCAATAGCACCAGTTACAGGTTAGGAAGCGTCAGATAAGGCGGGCTGGTGCTTCATGGCGAGGCTTACGTTAGGAAACTTTTCTGTCCTAGTGCCTGGGTTCGTTCTCTCGGGTGACCTCGGGACACCTTGGGAAAAGCGGTGCTGGTTCTTGACGTCTGGAGCTTAGGTATGTAAACTTTAAGGAACCCGCCTGCATTCTCGCCTTTGCCATCCGGTGTATCTTCCATCTCATTCGTTTCTTCTCGGAATCATATGTACAATAGACTCATCGACGGCAGCTGCAAATCCAACCCCCAGAGAGCGTACTTTAGATTATGTACGAAAACATGCATTTTACACAAAATAATCAATAAATAAAAGTAGAGAATATAAATATGAAACACCTACAGAAATACACACTTTTCTACAGCTTTTGACAGAGTTGACAGAACAAAAATATGAATAAATTAAACAGGAAATAAAGTTCCACAAACTCACACAGGAGCCATTGCTATATATAAAGGAGCTATATATAAATATAAATTAATGAAGGAGCAAAACCAGGTTGCAGTCTTTCACCAGTTAATTGTATCTATATAAACAGATTTATAAAATAATGGAAAAATTAGAAAATAAAGAATCATATTTGAATTACAAATACATTAAAACAGATATATATGGTAATGACAATCATAATATCCATTATATAAGACGATCTTCAAAAGAAGGTATTAGAATTAGGCAAATTATGCGAAGAATGCAATTTGAAAAAATGTACTTAAAGACAAAAGTTATGACATTCCAAGGAAAAGCGCGTATTAAAGAAATGACTTGTGCAACTCATGACCCTAAAGAGTGGGAGTTGGAAGATGAAAATATATCAGCATTTGTTTTCGTCTTCCAACATAACTGAATTTCGCACTGTTTTGGATTTTGTTGCTTTTATGCACTCTATAATGCTCTTTACCTTCCAGATATGGGTTTTGAAAAAAAAATTACACTTTAGATATTTTGAGTTTTGTGCCTTCTTCCAACTGGGGCTTTAAAACAGGTAATATCAGAAAGACTTGAGCTGCAGAAGCAGGATTTGCTGGCTTCGACGAGAATGATTAATATCAGGTATTGAGTAGTTATTATTATGGCTTCCCTAATTAATCCTAAGCATGTGAACAAATCATTTGTATAATTAAATCAAAAGATTCCAGACATGTTTCAAAATTCAGTAGAAGACATTTGTGCAATATATTCGATGTAACTTTGGCAAAAATCTAAAAGCTTAGACCTCATGAACTTGGTCGCCCCCTCATAGCTAAAGGGACAAAGAGCCGGCCTTCAAGGTTGAAGGAAGCCAGGTCATAAAAATCAAACGCTGGGTACTGTTAGCGAGGGTGAGTAAACATCGCCTGAAGTAATCTTGAAAAAGGCGCAACTCTGACAAAAGATAACAATACATTTTTGTCGAGTAAGAGTAACACTGGGGAGATTCAAGAGAGAAAGAATAAGAGAAAAAGAAGGTCTAAAGATTCGTTTAGTGGAAAAACGTTATCCCTCTAAGAGGAAAATAGCGCAGAAATCTCCACCTATGGGGGGGACCCCGTGAACCACGTGATTACTATGTAACCTATAAGCACTTAGAAAATAAATATGATGCTGCGATAGCTTTAATCCAAAAAGATTGAACACGTAGTGGACCGGCCGATTGAAACTAACAAAAGTCGTGGGAGGATCAAAAAGTCCCAGCAGTAGCAGTAGCGAGAGAATAGCAGTAAGAGTAGTAAAAGTAGTAAGATAGCAGTAGGGCAGTTGTAACGAGAGAGTAGTAGCAGTAAAACAGTGATAAGATAGCAGTTGCAGCTGTAGAGCAATAGTAGCGAATATTAAGAGAGAATTTTTGCGGTCTTAATCTACAGCATTCAGTAAATTGGTGGATAGTTTTATGCAGTAGCCTTCAGTTGCAGCCTTTAAGTTGATAGCTAAGCAGCATTTAAGCAGTTGGTGTTCAAGTAGTTAAGTGACCGTTCTTAAGAGCCAATTGAGCATCAGCTTAGCGAATTAAACGATGAAATATTAAGTGGGTGAACAATTCTTTTTCTCTTGGTAATAAGATCGGTGATCGCGTGTGTCCGCGCCAAAATCAAAGCTGCACAAGGGGAATTTTAGGTGTACATGACAACTGCGTATAATATCGTGAACAGATTCTCGTGCATTTTCAAGGTTCCTTACGGCGAGCAAAAATTTTGTATAGATATAAAGAGATTCCCCTTGGCCCCTGAGAAAACAGACAAAATAAATATTATTTGGAGAACTTACAAAAAGTCTTTAAGTCAAGATCCTTTATCCTTTATCCTTCCATTTCCTGTCTCTCTGGAAACGTTAACTTACGTTCCTTAAAAAGAAGAAAAAGAAAAAAACTATCTGGCTCTCATGTGCCGGTGCTGTGATAAGGACTTAGTGAACACCATATCATAGAAGCGGGGAGATCGAAGAGGGAGGAAGAGAAGGCTGCTACAGCAACTAACGAGAAGTCACCATCCAAATACAAACTCGTACTTACTTCCGCTTCTTCCTCACGCCCAACTTCGGAGCCAAGGACCAATGGGACTCTTCTTTCTTTCTTTCTTTCTTTCTTTCTTTCTTTCTTTCTTTCTTTCTTTCTTTCTTTCTTTCTTTCTTTCTTTGTTCACACTATCACAAGTAATTACATGAGACTCCTATTCTGATAAACATCACCTATAAATTAATCATTCCTAATCAATTGGCAATTACTCTTTGCTCTAATTAACCCCATTGCATTCATCATCTAATCCTAATAAAACTGCTTCACCACACTGGTCTGTTAACTGAGTTATAATAACGTAAAGAAACAAACGATGTAGCCGTAAACTGCGACTGACAGCCATCAGCTGAAACTGTCCGTTATCAAGACAGATGTTGGCGTAATCTTTGCCAAGCGTACACTACATCACATACAACTATCCAACATTTGGATGAATTTGAGAATTTTCATAACACGAAGGTGCAATGAGTGAATGAATGAAATTTGTAGCGTCTACTGCCCATTTAAGGGGAAAATTTTGCCACACATTACATTTTCAAGACAATAATGAGATATTTGGAATTCGAGTTTATAAAACTTATGTGAACGATGTATAAAATAATTTTTAGAAATCGAGTTTGCCTATTGCCAAATTAGTTTACATTAAGTGGCACCGATAAGGGTTACCGAGGTATTAAGACACCGATTCCTGAACGGAAGGATTGGGGTTCAATTGCAATCAGAAGCGTCCTCCCTGACAGTTTTTTTTTCAGATTTATCTCTGTTCTCATCAATGACAAATGCTGGAGAGATATTCTAAACTTAAACTTAGAGCTTTCTTTATTAACAACATTCCTTTCTCAACTTATCATTTCATCCGTGTTCACAGTTTGTGATGCCTCAGCAGTGAAACGGGTGTTAAACGCCATTAAAAGCTAAGGAAGTACAATCTCTTTAAGTTTAAAAACATTAAAAATAATAAGTATATTCTAACAATAAAATAAAGTATTGCCATTACCTTGGAAAAATAAAATACTGTTTCTGCTCGTTAATACTATCTCCTTCAAGTAAAAATAATGTACAGCTCCTGAATGTTGACCAGTAGGCAGACGGGAAATGTGAGAAGAATGATGCACATGACCTTCATATCCTGAAACCACTCAATCGCCAAGAAAGCCAACGGAAACTCGATGCAATTAGGTGGTTATGCGGTATGCCGGCTTCCTGAAGGGATAAAAATTAATTATTGCTATGAATCTCGAAAAGAAACCAGTAGATCTTATTAAAAATAACAATAGCTTCCAAAAACAATTCTTCAAATTGGAACACGAAATGTTGGGAAGCAAAGAGCAGTTATTGTAGTCTTAAAATAGAAAAGGAAAAAGTGCGAAGTATATACAGATGGCGGGGAGTTTACAAGAAGCATATAGGAGCTGGGTCGGGGGGGGGACTATTAAATGGTGAAAAACTGTAGCAATACTTTAGTATAATTTCAAAAAGTATACATATATATAAACTTCCGAAAGGACGGTGGGATAGGAGGGAGAAAGAATATAATGAATAACATAAACTTAAGCACAACCTGTTGATAAATTATGTATACCAAAATAGGACAATTTATAAAAGGCAAACAGAATACATAGCAAAAGGGTTAAATTGAATGTCAAGGCTAAATAATAGATATTGGAAAGGATATAAGGATATACAGTATTTATGACATATAGTTATGGCAAGGTAACAGAGCAGATATTGGGTTATTTATATATGGTAGATATACGGTTGTAACAACATTAAACTACCACTAATAAACCGTCAAAAAGATGAAATTCTTTCAGAATGCAAGATATCAGCATTATAGAAAAGGAACGGGAGATATTCACAAACTACACAGGAACAAATGTGACCCTCGATCAACACTAAAGTGCAGACATGTATCTTCGGAGCAGGCGGAATTTACGTTAGAAAAGGTAGTATAGATACCGTTTTCTGTAAAGGTCAGATAAGCCAGAAAACGGCAGCAGCGATCAGGATCTCCTTTTGATGTTTATTGATATAAATACTGGCAGAAAATACTCACGATTCTGTGCCTGGAAAAATATAGGGTGTTTCTATAGCTCTCACCTACCGATATTTTCTTATATTTCAAACATGTCCTAGAAGTAATTAAGTGTGATATGACACACAGATGCTTTTGAATATGAGAAGATTGATGTTTTTATAGCAAGTGTTCGAATTCAATACAGGAAATAAAATAACGCAGTTGAAATGGTTGGTTGGTTGGTTGGTGTTATAGCATGAGATTCGCTCATATGAATAAATTTCGGAATAAGATGGATACAGAGGAACAAACCGAACGAAGAGTTAAAAGTCTGAACACTGAGATGGCAAGGAAATGAAAAAGAGTAATATAGAAAAACTTCGAGAGATCATAAACGAGACTCGAAACCGGACCTTATTCTTAATGTAATGGAAACCTCATCTCATTGCAGAAATTTTACCGGATGAGATGATTCGAAACCTCTTGACTCTATGCGTCCAGACTTCAATATTTAATTACGCTATTAATGTAAAAAGTGATTGTTTTTACAATCAAAGTGAAACAGGAAAAAACCAAGTTTACAGCCAGGACTCTACCTACGGTTACCGTACCAATGTCTTCTATCTGAGCTACCATTCCTGTCCGGCCACATCCACGAATCGCCCTAATTTGAGTCGATATGCTCTGGAGACCTTTAAGGCCTTAGTGAAGCCTGGGCTAATGAACTGCTAATACTCGAAGGTGATCTTCAATTGCTCCTATCTCACTTTGAGTCCAAATCTTCAGAAAATGAAGATTTCCCCTTGTGTGGGGGAAAAAGCACATTCCAATATTCGATATAAGAACGAGTGAATTTGTACACAACCGAAAAGGGGATATAAAGAGCAGCCTGGAGGGAAACTATAATTAAAATCATGGAAACAGCGCAATTTCAGTGAACGAGATTTACAGGATGACCAAGAAAGTATGTAAGATAAGGATAGGTAACTGCTGACTAAAAGAAATGGCAATAAAAGTAAGTATGTAAATAAACATAAGTTAAATCGTTATAATAACTACTTAAAGTTTAAATAAACCTATAGATGTCACGGGATAGAATGAAAAATAAAATGAAACAATGTTTTTGGAGATTTATACACTTTATGAGTAAATAAGTTACTCTAAATAAATTACTTTTTAAACGCGTTAGGCTTTAGACCTCATAAATGCGGGTAAAAATTTGCATTTTTTATTGCTTCATATTCATTCATTCATTAGTAATATGCCTTTTCTACTACTCCAACATCCAGGTAACTGGTTTTAATAGAGCAAGCGTTACGTGCACTGTCGGTTTCTTATATTTTGACTAAAATTGTGATAGGTCTTCCTTAGTTTTATTAAACCTACTTTCAATGTATTGAAAATAACATCATATTTCGGTCAGTTATATGATGCAGAGCAGTATATGTTTTACATTTTCAAGTGTGTATTGTAAATTTCCCCAAAATTTTAGTGGCGAGGCACAAAGAGAAAGTTATTGACCTGCTTTGCAACTGCTCAAAGCTCCAGTTACATAGTAGGTGTAGGTTATCATTCTAAATCGTTAGCTGCACTCTCCACGGAAAAGAGTGGGGGATCAAGCTTACAGAACTTGGAAACTTCGGTTCCAGATATAAAATATCGATGTAATAAGAGGCGGCAGGTTAGGTTAGGTTAGGTGTATTAGTCATTTTTCCAGTTCGCTGCAGTTGACACATGCGCTATGCTCTTTTTAGAAGTTGTGGTCATTATCGATATTTTAGGTATCAATTGTTCGAAAAATATTTATGCAAGATTCAACTTGGGGCATAAATTGCAAAGAATGCGCCCATTAACCTATTTGTGTAAACGCTTTAAAGGAAAACCTACTATCTAAGGAGGCAAAAAGTGTCTCGGGCAAAAACCCTAAAAGGCGCACAATATATCTGACCTTTAGAACAAAATGCATTTCGTCTAGAAAATTAAATTCAGAAGATATAAGAAAACGGACAAAATAGGTTTAATGCACAATGCTGACTTTTTTTCAACAAACCTTTTAAAATAAATGTAGCCAGATATTTTGCCCTGATGATCCAATCGATAGTGTTCACTTCTGTTTGAATTTTTGTGTGTTTATAGAAAATCACTAATAAATCTTTAATAATGTTCTCGACCATAAACTCCTAAAATAGCAAATATTTCGATATATATTGTAAATACTTTGTTAATAAATCCTTGTTCATAATTTACAATAGCTTTAGATGTTATTTCTTTATTAAAATTAATGGCGAAAAAACTCAGGAAGTGAAGTTTTATATCTCTCAATGCGATATATATCTGTTCGGTCTATAAAACTCGAACTCCGCCAATTAGACTTTCATTTCTTCACTTTATTTGTGAGATGATAGTGATAAAATTACAGTTTAAATGATTACTAAATTTAGGGTTTAAAATTTTATCTTTTATCTGAATTTTATTTTCAATCATATTTTTGCCTACCTTTCTCTTGGATCGTATCGAGTCTACTTGTCGTTGCGTAAGCTCTCCAATGGACCGACTACCCCACAGTTCACGGCCCATCGCGCTATAGCAGATAACCATGGCACACATGGGCACCACGTAAGTGACTAGTAGAAGCACCACATTATATCTGTAACAGCAAAATAGAATGCATTTAATACGTATGAAAACAAGTAACCACTGCTCTTCGTCAGGGAGGATCGAGAATCACTCGCGGATGGCTCCCTGGTGTCTGGGGACCAGCTATAAGGTTCTCCTCTCTTGGCAGACATACTATAGTTTTCCAGGCAGAGACTAGCCTGTGTTTTTTACATTTTGAATCTTCTTCCTAGTTTCAGAACTAAATTTAATATGTGCTCTGATGATCAGGCTGCAATAAAAGCTTCGAAAGCAGTAAGAATAACGCCAAGTTGACGTGGCAATGCTTCAGGACTTTGGATAGCCTTTGTGACCGAGGTTCTGATGTTCTCATATGGGTATCAGACTTTTTGGGCACAAAGAGGAATATATTAGCAGATAAATTTGTGATAAAGGACGCAACGGGCTCTTTCACATAGGACCGGAGTCCTTTTTAGGAAATATCTTTTCAAGAAGTCAGGTTACTCCTTGCTCAGCGGATTCAATGGAATAATAATTGTTCACACCATAGCTAATTTATTTCCAGTATTTGACCCTTCATCTATCAATAATACATTATTAAAATGATTCGGAACCAATTAATTAATATTTAATGGTAATTAAATCCTCCTTCATAATTAATACTACGTTACTTTTTCCGTATAATAAAATTCAACATCTTGTACATGGGACAATAGGATCGGCAAGCTCGAGAGCTTATTGTAGGATGTATAAGGAGGTATTATACTTCATGAAACTTTTGGTATTTCCAAGATTTGTGCAATTTGTGCTGCTCCTGCAAGACAGTGCGCCAGTGAGCATGTCAAGCAAAGTGCTTCCCATCCAAGAATGTGGGTTTCAGCATTTGAAACAGGCACACTATCGGTCCTATCGAATTATTTCGTCTTCAGAGTTTTTAATAAAGTTCTTCATGGACAGTGCTTTACAAGAGATGGAATGAACATTCCTGTATTTAAGACCAGATGAAGACTGAATTCACTGCAGGAAAAGGGGAAGAGGTGTATTAAATTGTTAAGAGGACTATACCGAAAAATAAGTAAAAATAATTTTTGTAATTCTTTTCTCTTATACCCAGGTAATTAAATAATTGAGCATCTCTCCTATAAACGAAACTTTTGCCATTTTAAACCAAACAACGTGATTCAGTTGATTTATAAAGTTATTAACTTAACTCATCTTATTTCAGACATCTTTTTGGGCGTTATCCATAATGCTTAGAACCTCCAGATACTCATTTAGAAACAATAAATCAGTTATTTATTAAAAGATATACATGCAGATAGGTAAGAAGGTAGTTAGGTAGGTAGGCACTCAAGCAGGCACGTCTGAATAGCAGGCAAACCATTTTCATAAAATCCGAAGACGAAAGGGAAAAATACTTCTTCGCAATAAATAAATTCAATTCTAAAATGTTGGATGTATTATCTTGTATCTGCAATTATGTGTAATGGAATTCGTTTATTATTATAATACTGTTATCATATTTATTACTCCTGTTATTAGACTTCGTGTATGTCAAAATATGATCTATGGATCTGAGGAATAACGTGTTACATTAGGATGTTGGCCCGACGAGTGGATTTGACAACCAGCACATTGTGCATCCATTCATCATTCTGAACATACAATAGGACTACTGCGCTATTAAATCGAGCTGTCCCGCATGCTTGCACTTCTGTCTTCTTGTTACTCTGAGGCTTTTTAGGTGCCAAATGGTACAACAAAAAAACATTTCTACATTCTGTAAGCAGTACCAGTGTACATCTACATCAGCCTGAAGCGAATCGAATATTGCCCCTTGATATAGAGTGGATAAAGATAAGTTGTACATACTTATATAAATATGTTTCCATTTTAGTTGCGAAAATAAATCTGGTTTCTTTAGGGAAACAAAGTTGACTATAGCATTTTAATACATGAAAATTCTAAAATATGCATACGGAATTACAGATATTGGTATATTTTACATTCATAGTAATGTGAAAATTTAAATTTTCTTATTATTGTTAAATTGATGTGCTTTTCTTAATGTGTTTATATATTTATTCTTACTGCTTAAAGTAATTTGTCTTATTTAGTATTCTTTTGTGGCCGGTTTCATACAATTGTTAATAGCTAAACAAGCTGTTAAGCTTTATTAACATTCAAGTTAATAAAACTTCTGCTTCATTAACCAATGCTAACCTTAACACTGCCTTTAACCTCATTTTAAGTTGGCATGACCGCTCTTTTAAGTTACATTTTTAATGTCTTTTGGAAAATGGTGGTTATAAATCAGGCTGTAAATGTCCAATTTGGATCTTTAATGTAATTCCTAACAAAGAAAGAGCTACTTTAAAAGAAATGACTGAATGATTATGAGAAAATTATTTTTATGAGGATAAAGAATATCAAAAGTAGTTGTTAGTAGAGTTGTAGGTTAGGATACATTACTAATAGACACATGTCTTTTTCTCCTGTGCTACGGTATATGCCACTGTTTTTTTTTTTTTTTTTTATTTATTGTTTGTTGGCATTTCAACATCAACGGTTTTCAGGATTATCAGAAGGGCTTCCGCATCCATCACTTCTTAGTCGCACTTAAATTTCCTTCCTTGAAGGTCCTTCTCGAGTTTTGAGCTAGATCTGAGCTGTAGGGTGGATGGCCGATCTCCATGGTTTCCTTTGCAACAAGAGCTGTGTGCACAGGCGCGTTGTCGTGAAGAAGGCGCACACCACCACTCAGGTTTCCTCGCTGTTTCTCTTTGATGGAAGCACGTAGCCTGTGCAGTAGGCGGCATATTACTCCACATTTATTGTGGTGTTACTCTCCTTGAAGTCAATGAAGATCATTCCTTCACAGTCCCAACAGATTGTGGCCATGATCTTCTTGGTTGACTGAGTGACCTTGGCCTTTAGAGGCGGTGCTGACTATTTCCTCTTCTCAAAACTCAAGAAGGACCTTCGAGGAAGAAAATTTAAGTTTGACGAAGAATTGATGGATGCTGTTTATGCCCATTTTGCAGACAAGACTTCTGATATTTTTGGGGGGAGATTGAAATGTTAATTCAAAACATGAGAAGTGTATTGCAATAAAAGGTAACTATATTGAAAAGCGAAGTATAGTTTTTGTCTTTATCATACCTAGAAAATGGCTGGGCCGGAAACTTATGGACCTACCTTTGTCTATCAGAATGTAGATCCGCCAGCAAAGGAGTTTGTCAGGGACGTGTTCTAGCTCTATTATTGTTTAAAATCTATTTATAGACGATATCACTGTTAGCGGAGGAAATGAATGGCCCTGAAGTGTTTATGCATTCCTGCACTTTTGTATGCTGACGATATAATTCTTTTATCTCTAACAACACATGGTTTGCAGAAAGGCATTTACATCCTAGAAGAGTACTGCATGGTAGTAAATGTTAACAAAACTAAAACAATGACTACGTGTATGACAAAGATGAAAAATGGCATTTCAGTGGACAAGAAATACAAAATGTTAAACATTATTGTTATTTGGGGTGGTGGGAAATGCAATAAACATCTATTTATTATTAATTACAAAGCACGAGTTTCTGCGTGTTTTGACTCGCGTTGCAGTTATACCGGCAGACATACTAGAGTGCTATGATCAAGTCTGTTCTGTTGTATGGAAGTGAAATATGGAGATGGGGGAGAGCTGAACATGTAAATAAAATTAAAGTCGAATTTTGGAAAACAGTTCTCGGGCTCTCCAAAGGAACGTCGAACTTTAGGGAGGTCATGAGGTAGGTGGGAGGCTATGAAGATACGGTTAACAGTAAAACAAGGGAGGTGAAATACTGACTAAGACTAATGCAGGGAGACCAGTCCACACTTCGCGTTAAATCGTAGTAGACATCAGATGCAAAATGTAATACCAATGTTTTGGGTTGCAGAAGGGGAAAGAGAACTCAGAGGAATTGACCTGAGAGGTAATGCAAATAATAAAAATGCATGGAATAAGGTTAAAACAACGCTAGAGACAATCAGCAGGCAGGAAATCGAGGCAGAATATAACACGAAAGTCTCCTTAAGTCTATCAAATGAAATTTAATTTATCTGGGGTAAAGAGGTGCATATGCTCGTTCTAGGGAGAGAGCCAAGATCAGGAATGGCCTGGTTTAGACTGGGAGGTTGGAAGGCTAAAAAAAAAAACAATGTATAGTTCTAATGAGAGAATCTGTCCATTTTATGGAGGGGAGGAGGAAGCGATACATATTCTTGAGGAATTTACCCACTGGGAACACCTAAGATAAACGCTGTTCCCAAGAAAATTTTAAGGCAATTAGAGGTCGATTGACATGCTGGAATCTGTTTGCGAACCGAACTAATTGGTTGAATATGCACACTTTCCTTCCACAGCGCGCGAAGCTAGAAGCAATTTATTTGTTGGGTAGAGCGCAATAAGAAGTATAAACAATATATATGTTTCAATTCATATATTTATAAATATCGTTCTTCGTGTTTTAAATGTTTAAAATGTTTATTTATTATTATTAATGCTGTTGTAATTAACGTTATCTTATTTTCTATTATTTGTTGCTCTTATATATTGTGTTTTCATATTTAATCATGTACGGTCTACGACCCATGCATAAAATATATTTTTAATGTGTAAAGAGAATTTTTAACAATAAATATACAACTTCTGCATCTTAAAACAAAAGCTCAGACCAGGTACAATGAAGTAACGTCAGAATCAGCAACGGAAGAAAGAACGATAGGATTATGAAAAAGGTGCAATCTGGGATTTAAAACCAAACTCCAAACAGAATTAGTAATTGTGGCAGCAGCTATGTTACATAACGTCGCAGTGGAAATTTACCAACTTCCTCCAGAACAATTTACTTTTCACCGAGTTCATAAGATAAAGAAGAACGGATGATAAAATTCAGCATCCCGGTCCTATTGTCAAATTGAATATTTATAAATTCAGGATATTCATAACTTCAATATCATTGATGTCCAATAGTTTTGATTGATAAATTAGGAAAAACATTATGTTCATCAATTAAATATAGAAAATATAAATTATCTTCTCTACAAGGTAGTCTTTTTAATTGGAAATTAAAAAATAGAGGAAGAACACTTGTAACTTTATTCATGGATATAAAATAGGCTATACATTATACAATTTTTCATTGCTTTAAATGCGAGATTTACTTTTTATAATAAAACAAAACTCACGGGTCGGTTCTTGTTTAAACTTTTTACTGTCTTTTCTCATTTGCAATATGTCGAGTTCAGAGTGTTATATCGATTTTCTATTACCTCAGTAGCAAAATTATAGTCACGTTCCTTTTTGAGAGCTATTTATTGAAAATGTAATAGCAGTATTCTCAGACAACTAGACACTCAACATGCGTACGGGCGGAGGTTGCAATGAAAAACTAAGGCAAACACCTCCATGTAAAATACTTTGTAGCAGCTCTTCCCTATAACAATGATATATTGCAAAGGAAGGAAGACATTATTCAATATCTCCACAGGAAGATCTTCAAATGCCTTTACAACGAAAGTAACAGGTTCATATACGGTTAATATGACATTGATGTTTGAGAGACACTACTGCAGGTTTCTCAGCACCTTTTTTTAATTAGGCTTTACTTTGCAATACATTTTCGACTCAAAATACATTATCATTTAAAATATTCTTCATTCCTCCCATTGTTTGAGCACGACGCTCTTCTGGTCACATAATTGCACAAAATCTTTTTATGCCTGTCAACAAATCTGAAGATTCATGAAATAGCCTAAAGTTTTTTCTGAGTTGAACACTAAAATTATTAGTACCCGTAACTTTACACAACGTTCCAAGCATTATTAATATATTCTCTGACTGTATCTATAGCGCATGTCAAAGCTTCTGCATATGCTCTTCAAAGGTTGAACGACTTTAGCGAGTCATTGATATTACTTTTTTGAATAGAGTTTAACCCCCATTTTTATTACTGAGGCATCACAGGCGGTGGCTACTGATGATACAAAAGTTGAAATTATATATTGAAAAATAATTTTTAAGGAAGGAAGCGTTTCAAACCTAAGTTTAGGATACCTCCACGGCATTTACCATTTATGAGGACTTGGAAAAACCTCAGTCAGGGAGGACAGTCCTGGAGGGATTCGAGCCCCAAACCTCCGCTCACGAGTCCGCGCCTTAATGACCTCGGCCACCCGTGGCGGTAGGTTGTATATGGATTATCTATATTTTAAGATCGATTTATATTTATAATGCGACTAATATCTTATCATTTTAAATTGTATTTGGCAAATTAATTACATTTTTCATTTGAATTCAGCACTATAGATTATGTTTAGTACTATTGCATAATTAGTTTATTTTAAGCAAAACATTAAAAAGTCGTCCTACAAGAATAAAGTGTCGCACTGTATTTTGTTCTGGAGACACCGACTGTTCTTCTCACGATGTCTCCATTATAAGGTATTCCCTGTACCGAAACAGCATATGTCGGCGCTAATTAAACAGGAACTAAACTATAAAACTATAAAATGTGTTTACTTATCCGAACCAAGCAAATAATACTGCAATTATTGGTCCACTTTTTCAAAGCGTTTGTGACATTTGATGAAAAGTTGCATTTTTTCCCTATTAACTCTCATGGAACGATTCAGGAATTGTCACCAATGAAACAGTCGGTCCTGGTGGTGTAGTGGTTACCATACCTGCCTTCTAAGCCCAAGATCCCGGCCAGGACCGATGGATTTTTTCGGGAGTAAAAATCCTAAGTATGGCTTCCTTAGGAAGGGAAGTAAAGTCATGGGTCTCGTGTCGTACATTTACGGCACGATAAAGAACCTCAAGTCTGAAAAAAGAGGCCTCTGAGCAAAATTTGTCGGCCATTTCACGCCCAGAATTGAATGGGACGCTGATGACCTGAGATGTTAAAGAGCGTCCGTAAATAAACCAAATAAAAAAAAACAATGAAACAAGAACACTGAATACGGATCAGCATACTAAATGCTGCTGCAAAAAGAAAAATAATTTCTGCTGAATTAGTTCCACGAAAAAAAAATAATAATAAAACATTTTTTTAAAAAGTATGAAGAACGTATTTAAAGATATATGAATAGAAACATACTATATATTATTTATAGATATACTAGTTATTGCGGTCTAATCAGAAAATAAATTGTTTCTAACTTTGTGTACTTTGGCTAGGAAAATGTCCAAAATCAACAATTAGTATGGTTGGCAAACAGGTCCCATGCCAATCGACCTCTAATTGTCTTAAAAGTTTTCTGGAAAAAGAGTTTTTCTCAGGTGTTCCCAGTGGATGCATTTGGCCAGAATATTACCCATTCCTCCTCCCCTCGACAAAATGGGCAGATTCTCCTACCAGAACTATCTGTTAATTTTTTGAGCCTTCCAACTTCCCAGTCTAAATCGAGCAATTGCTGGTCTCGCTTTCCCCCCCTAGAACGATCATATATACCTCTTTACCCCAGGTTAGTTTAATTTTATTAGGAAGGAGTCAAGAAGCCTTACAAGGAGATGAATGAATAGTGTTTAACGCCCGTTTTTGCTGCAGAGGCACCACAGGCGAACAAGGAGATGAACAACATATATCGCATTATGAGAGAAACACGATTTATTGCTCAAAGTCTGTTCCACATAAATGAACTACCGTTACTCCTTGGAGAATATCTTGCAGTATTTAAGACACTTTTGCATTAACTATAAGGATTTCTTAATTATATCACCAACAATATTCAACATCGATGAATCTTTCTACTCAATGCTGGTTTTCAAAAAATATTAATTTCAACTAATGATACTGATAGCTATGATACTGTTAGCTACAATACTGATGTCCTCGCGATGTATTAGTGAATAACAAGAAACCATGAAAATCAACTTACAAATGATAACCAGCAACTAGCGATAGTGAATCACAAGTAACTGGGAGTAATGTTGGCGAAATAAAAATATTATAATCTGTCTTAAAGCCCCGAAATTGTGAGCTTAAGTAAATATGGTAGTCGGTTAGTCTTAGACACTATTTTTATTATAATGAAATTTTATTTTAGAAAGATTTAGAATATCATCACCCACCTTCGCGTTTTAATTGGGCAATATATTTCCCTACGATCTTTCTCATTATCCTGATTGGTCAATAATGCCTACGTGACTAACATTCTCGTAAGTATCAAACTGTCACCGTTAGCTTCTTCCTTTCGAGAGGTTATCGGCCTGCCTCTTCACTTCCGTAACATAACATAACATATTTATTACATCTAATAAAAGCAAAACACTCCGACAAATAAAATATCTTCTACTAAGACCCTGCTTTACTATCCTCCAAGTAATATCGGTCCGTTTCCCATTTGCTGGGTTCGTCCATTCATATATTGTTTACAAACAGGTTTCTCTGTTCCTTTCCAGGTCAAGAACAGAAACTAGGGAAACTAGAATTCTCCCCTTCTATTTCCACTCTGCGATCCAAATGTTACCTATTCTTTCATTTTATAAACCCCTACTTAATTTTGAAACCCAGGTCCTATCTCAGCTGCTCCTGGTAGCAGATTGCCCTAATTTTCGTGAATAGTTACCCAAACCTAAAATACTTTTCAGAAAACCTTCCTCACACGACCCAATTTCTCTGCTGGTTCCCAATCCCAAATTTCGATCCCATACGTCGTTGTAGATCATACCATTGCTCTACTGTCTAAACCGCCAAGGGTGGCCGAGGTCGTTAAGTCGCGGATTCGTGAGCGAGAGATCTGGGTTCGAATACCGCCAGGACCGTCCTTCCTGACTGAGGTTTATTCCAGGTTTTCCTCAGTCCTCACAAATGGCAAATGCCGGGGAGGTACCCTAAATTTAGGCCCGAAACGATTCCTTCCTTAAAAAAATAAATCCTTTCCCAATATATCATTTCATCTCATGTATCATTAATGTCCGTCGCCTGTGGGCCTTCATTCATTCATTCATTCATTCTACTAACAGCCCTACCGGCACATCTGGAACTCTGCTTTTGCGATTTTCATATTCGCTTTTAACCGCCAAGGGTGGCCGAGGTCGTTAGAGCGCGGACTCATGAGCGGGAGATCTGGGGTTCGAATCCCACCAGGACCGTCCTCCCTGACTGGGATTTTTTCCTAAACTCAGGCTTAGGCCTGGAACGCTTCCTTCCTTAAAAAAACTCCTTTCCCAATATATAATTTCATAACATGTATCATCAGTGTTCACTGCCTGTGGTGCCTCAGTTGTAAAAACGGGCGTTAAACACTACTAAAAATATATATTCGGTTTAAGTTACACTTCACCATCCTTCATTCATGTAGAAAGTTAGTATCAGGTTACGGAATTGTTCGCGTTATCGAGCGCCATTCCTGCATATGTCTACGGCTCTGATTTGCTATAAATATTTCCGTCTTAAAAATAATACTATTTATTTCATTTGTATTCTCTCTAAGTAACCCATATATCCCAAAGGTCTGCAGTTTTAGTCCCCGCTGTAGAAACAATTGCGGAGTGCTCTGTATGTGATAGCTACGAGTAAATCTACATCTGACTGTCTCGAGCGTATCTCAGAGGGGATGTACGTCCTAGAGTTGTAGGAGGATAAACGTTACATTTGCAATTCCGAAATTAACATTTCAAAGAACAAAGTGCTGAGATGCTTCAAACGGCATTGCTGATAATATTAAAATTGAGTATTATGAAATATTATTAAGTCAAAAATACATGGAGAATAGCGAATTAAGTTGAAAGGTTACCTTGGCCCAACATGTAACGATTTTAAAACTATGTTCAGATACTGAAATAAACCTGACTGCTCAGCAAATAATGATATTAATACTAAGTCTAAAAAGATGGTATCTATCGATAAAACTCAGAAAATTAAAATATAATAACAGTGGCGTTTTTATAGATATTGTATATTTTGATTAAATTTGATAAAAACCGTATTCAGAGCAAGCTTTGGGTTGTTCGAGAAAGCACAGATATTCTGTAATTATTCGTAGTTACGGAATAATTACACTCTTAAAGCTAATCGCAGATTAATGTTTAATGTCTGGACCCTTTAGTCACCGAATTAACTATATTTTGTTTAAATTCCCAATTTTTGTGTAATAAAATGAATTCCAAGTAATTTTAGATAGCTGTAATTATCAAGCTGTATGTATTATTGAATGTTGGTGTGCTCGGAATAAAATATCTATTCTAATCAGTTAAATTGTATTTGCTCCTGTATAACTTTTAAAAGATATTTTGATCACGCTGTTATTTTTGTTATACAAGGTACAGAATTTAAAAATTTAAAAATTAATTTATGGGAATTGCAAAAAAAATATTGGCGTTATTTTTTTCAAGATGCCTACTTTTAAACTTACACTATCTGTTTACGTGCACCGGGAGGTGATGTGGAGTCACTTGATCGATAATTTATTAAATTTAGCCACCTATTATTTTGGTATAATAACTTATGGCGCCTTTAAATATCTTTGAGGCAAAATCATTGTTATTATTTGAACAATCCACTCGATAATTTATGCCCCATAGTGCAATACCTAACTTAATAATGTGACTTTTGAGTCTTTTTTTCATTGTTTTATCACTTTAATTAATGCAACAGTTTTGGCATTTTATATCTTTATTCTTTGAATACTTTGATATTTTTTCTAACTATAAGTTTTACTAGGAATAATTAAAATTTAAAAATGTTATAAATTAAAACTGATACACAATTGATTTGATAGCCTTTATAATTATATAACATGAAATTTATATCATAATATTAACTCTAATGAGGCTCTGTATCTTCACATAAAATTATTGTATCGAACGTTGTTTAGGCATATTAAATTAAATTATAATGTGAATTACACAAATCAATGTGTAAAAAAGTATAAAGCTGTATGGAATATTATAATCTATTATCGCAAGAGCTTTAGTACGACGATTTTAATAATTTTATTATTGAGTTGCATTTGTTGAACCTATGAATCTTCATTAATATTCTATTTGGGTAATTGAGTTCATACAGTTTTGTTAGTAAAACAGTTTCTTGTAACGATTTTATAAAATATCTACCAATTGAATAACTCACATTCTATTACTAATTGTATTGATTATTGTATTATAAATGCCACTTTTCACAGTTTTGAAATAATCTAAAGTTGTCTTTATATTTAAGAATGGCCATAAGGACATAATTTGAGAATTACATGCATATTTTAATTCTTCCAGTTTGCTTTAAAATTATTGAATGTGTCAACAAATTACTAATAATTAAAAACGATTTATTTTTCTTTTGTTCAATTTGGTTTTGTAAGTAATAAGCAGGGGCTGCTCGCGGCCCATAATATAAGTGGGCCACATGAAATTTTATAATTAATTCTGTGCATAAACCTCCAGTTGTAAACTTTGAGATAATGGTGTCGTGTATTTGTTTTATCTGTAATCTTTCAACTCACAGTCTCAAACCACAATTCCCATAATCCTTATAGACTTTCCATATAGAAGGAGGAAGTGTACATCTTTATATGAGACCATGTAATTCTGTAAACTTTAAACATAATTCTAACAAAATCATGTGGAGTATAAGATTCGTGCACAGTACTACCGAAATGAACATGGTATAAAACATTTACCTTCATTTCTTGTAGGAAAGCACTATCTTGTTTTTCATTTGAGAAATTTCTACAGCATTTATTTACGTATTTTTATTATTGTTTTACGGACCACGAAGCGAAACTATAAAAACTGTATTGATGCATATGTTTATTACATAGAATCTTTCATTTCACGACACAAGGTTTTACAACTGACTACGTTTCCCACATCACTTCATAAATATTTTTTAAACTGAGAAGTTTGCTGGCAACAAGTTGGCATAATCTAACCTTAACGACATGTTACTCCAACACTCCGATCTGGCAGGGGTATGCTATTTTTTTCAATGGATCCGCTAACAGTAAGGTGGCGATTTCTGGTTTCTAAAGTGAGTAATGATATATTGGGAAAAACTTAAAGGAAGGATACGTTCCAGACCGAAATTTAGGGTACCCCTCCGGCATTTGCCATTTATAAGAACTGAGGAAAATCTGGAAAAAATTTCAGTCATGGAGGACAGTCCTGGTGGGAATCGAACCGCAGACCTCCCGCTCACGAGTCCGCGCCTTTACGACATCGGCTACCCCAGCGATTGATTAAAGCTAAATCTGGCAATCCTCAAGGATCCTTTTTCGGCGATTTTTTCATTTTGATTATGATAAATGCATTGCTATTTAAAGTTTTCACTCTGTTCCTTTCATTTGTAGTTGCAATTACGATGTATGGAACTAAATGTAAGTTTCACACTATGAGATGATATTAGTGACTAATTAATTGAGGAAAACAGAGATAGGACTTGTTTAAATGCCGAAAGAATGTGTTAAATAGCACATGACTCCAAAACATGGCGACCTCTTTTCCTCCACAACCGCTAAGTCACTTCATTGCCAGAGCTATGAAGGGTGCTAACACTAAGTAAAATGGCTATCCCATGCACTTATCTCCAGTTAAGATTCATATCTTAGTGCCTCGCACAAGAATCGTAACAAATATGTCTATTGTTCCTCATAGTAAACATTTTTGAAAATATGTTAACTGTAATTAATTTATACACTAATTATCGTTAAATTAAAATTAAAATACATTTAAACAATTATAAAACAAAATCTACTCTTCATGATCATAATACTGGTTGTCTTGATGAGCCTATTACTAAATTGATAAAACCCCTGAAAATCTACTAGGCAATGTTTATTGCGTTATTTAAAAAATTACTCTTGATGCATTCGACGCAAGTTTGATTAAACTTAAAACTATTATCTATAATGGTTGATTCTTCATTCATTTTATAATTTTGTAGAGTTGTATACGTTCAATCATATTTTTATTTTAAAATGTTCTTGTATTTTGGCACGATACTTCATGCTATAACATGCAAATAATTTGATTGGTTTGTTTATGCAATATTAGATAATTTATAATAAATAAATATTTAACGTTTGTACGAATTGCCCCAAAACTGGCAACTGTTTTGTCTTACCTATATTAGTATATTTTAAATTTATTATTATTAAATCGTAATATAGAGTTTTTCGTTGTAGTAATGGCGTTTCAGTGCTAAAGCAACAACCTTTTTCTAAACTTTATATGCAATATTTCTCTAATTAAAATTCTACATGTTAACTTCATTTTTAATGCTTTAGGTGAAAGACAATATAACATTGAATTGTATATATGGCAAATAAGAGAAAGAAAAAGCTTCTAAAAATAAAGTTAAAAGGCAACGTCTCTTGCGCTGGATTCATTACAGCCTATGGGAGAGCAATCAACAATTCCGTTGCAAGGTGGTTTTACATATATTAACATATGTACCTCATAAATAGTAACAAAATACAAATTTTACAAAATGTAATCTTTACAATAAGTTCAATATAGCGTTGAAAGTTAAAATTTATTCCTCACTGCAACATTGAAGAAATACAAATTCTCCCAGAGGTCTCTGCTTGATGTAGATTCCGTATCTGGAATACTTTTCTCTTGAGAATTGTCAATTTTATTTTAATTTAACTTGACATTACTAATTAACAAATGCCATCGTTCAACAATCTTAAGCACCTGACTCAGATTTAGCTAAAAAAGTAAATCATCTTGTATGCCAATACATATCCGTTTTTCACAGAAATTCTAAGATTTTTCAATCTCGAAAGCTCTATGGAAAAAAAAAAACTTTAATTGGTTAATTTAAAGGTAAGATTAATATATTTCCGTTTATTCAGTTGTTATTCTGATAACACTTAATGTTTCAAAAATATAATTTCATGTTTCATTTACTTTTTCAACCACTCACGAATTCCGTTTTCTGGGTTTCAGACATGCGGATATTAACATCCATAAAGACCGGAACTTCTTTTCAAATTTTTTCGAAAAAAAAAAACCACTCTCTGCACAGTAGTTGTTGATTTTGTTTATTTACGGACGTTCATTAACAGCTCAGGTCATTAGAGTCCCATTCAATTCAGGACGTGAAACGATCGATAAATTTTGTTTCTAGGCCTCTTCTTTCAGGCTCGAGATTTTTTTTTACATACCGTAAATCTACGGGACCCACGGCGTTACTTCCCTTCTGAAGGAAGCCATACTTAGGCTTTTTGAACCCGAAAAAATCAATTGAATCTGGCCGAGATTGAACCCGCGATCTTGGGTCTACGAGGCAAGTATGGTTACCACTACACCACCAGGACCGATTCTCTGCACAGTGATAAAGGTAAGTTGACTACCATAAAATGTGCGTATTCTGTCAGCTTTCAATGTGAAGATTTGAATGTCTTCAAAAATAACCCAGAATTAGATATTAGAGTGCCCTCTAAAAGAAAACAAATGCACTCCAAGGTCATTTTTATGTTCTGTATTTCAATTAATTATGACGTTCAGAAATACTAAGATTAACAAACTTCAAATGTATAAATTTACTTATAATTACTTTAAATTTGACAATTTTGCCTATAAGCGCTAATCCATAGTACGGTGGAGAAATCTTGCAGCAACTGCTTAAGGTGTAAGCTTAGCATACACTCACGTAATGAATGCTATATTAAGCACTTGCTGTTATTGTGATAACCAGGAGTATAATTTGCCGATATTTTAAAACTTTACAGTAGTGAGGAGTGTGTGTAATAGGAAAACAATACTTATAATCATTGTAGTAGTAGTAGTAGTATTAGTAATAATAATAATAATAATAATAATAAAAATAATGAAGATATTTATTTCGATTCCTGTATATTTTAGCATTACATCTATTTTATTAGTAAGAGCTCTAACACACCGCTTGCCCACCTAGGTAATAACAAGAATGTCGAGAAAATATTGTGAGAATTTCTATGAATTATCTTAAAGAGAAGTTGGGTTTGATTCATGAAAAGATTAGATGTAAGATGTATTAAATATTCACGAAGTGTTTATTTGTAGTTTTTGCGCTGTTTTCGGTAAAGTAAATGCTTGAAATAGTCAAATAGATTACAATTAACAAAATCGTAAACCTTTGAAATATTGAAGCAGGATTTTCTAGCTTCTACGAGAATGATTAATCTAAGGTATTATATAATTATTTATAAGGCTTTCCTAATTAATCCTAAACAGTTTAATCAATCATATGTATAATTAAATCCAAAGTTTTTAGACATGCTCCAAAATTCAGAAGACGACATTTGTGCAATATATTGCATGAAACTTTGGCTAAAATCTAAAAGTCTGAACCTCACGACCTTGGTCGTCCCCTCTTACGTAAAGGAACAAAGAGGACCCTCAAGGCTAAAGGATGCCTGGTAATAAAGTCTAACACTGGAAACTGTTAGCGAGGGTGAATAAAATAGCCTGAAGTAACCTTGAAAAAAAAGACGCAACTATAACAAAACAAACGGGACATATTTGTCAAGCAAGAATAACGGGGGGGGGGGGGGGGACTCAAGGGAGAAAGAGAAAAAAGAAGCCAAAAAGATTCGTTAGTTGGAAAACACGATCCGGACAAGGCGCGAAAATCCTGACCTATGAGGAAAGAATCTGAACCACGTGATTATTATGTACCCTATCAGCACGTAAAAGATAATAAGACGCTACGATAGTTCAAATCTAAAATGATTGAACGCGTGGAGGACTGACCGATTGGAAATTTAATAAATGGGGTGGGAGAACCAAAAGGAAGCCCCGGGTGTTTATAATCAGTGGAGTTCGTGATCAGTAGGAGTAGCAAGTGTATCATCAGCCGCGGTAGTCGTAATCAAACGGAGTATCAACAGTAATCAGTGGCAGTCGTGATTAGTAGCAGTAGCGAGAGTGGTAAGATAGCAGTGGCAGCTGTAGAGCAGTAATAGCGAGTAGTAAGAGAGAACTGTTGTGATCATCTACAGCATTTAATAAATTGGTGGATTATTTTAGGCATTCGTAAGTAGTTCAGTAGCAGTACGAGAGTGATCGGTGATCGCGTGTGTCCGCGCCTAAATTAAGCAGCCTAAGAAGAGGTTCAAGTGTATAGGCTCGCTGCATATAGTATAGTAAACAGATGCGCGTGGATTTTTCAAGGTTTATTCTGGGGAGCAAAAAATTTTGTATAGGTATAAAGAGATTCCTCGATCCTTGTATAAACAAATAAAATAAACATTACTTGAGAAACTTACACCAAATTCTTTACATTAAGAAGTTGCTGTTCCCCTTCCATATCCTGTCTCCCTGGTAGCGTAACATACGTTCCTAAAATCAAAAACAACTAATTGACTCTCATGTGCCGGCGCTGTGATAATGACTTGGTGAACACCACATCATCGAAGCGGGGTGACTGAAGAGGGAGGAAGAAAAGGCAGCTACAACAACGAGAAGCCACCATACAAATACGAACTAGTATTTACTTCCGCTTCCTCCTTACGCCCAACTTCGGAGCCTATAACCGATGGGGCTCTTCTTTCTGTCCTCATTATCACAAGTAATAACCTGAGACCCCATTCTGATAAACCCCAACTATAAATTAATCCTTCATAATTAATTGATAATCTCTCATGCTCTACTTAAACCCTCCTTATAATTATATGCTTAATTAAAAAAAAAAACACTTCAATATTACACACGAAACAAATTATAAATATATTATTTAAAATAGAAACCCAATTTAGGAACCTATTCCACAATCTCAACATGTTCAACTTCCACACCATCTGACAATCTGGAGCAGAAACAACACGGTGAAAGCTAGCACTAACAAATTTGCAAAACGGTGCGCCACCCTTAATCTATTCATCTATACACAATCCGTCATTTAGTATTTACGGTTCTAAAGGAAATAGTACGGGACAAGCTTTGGTGACATGGATATTACAGTTATCCGGCTATTTATTGATACGCGTCAGGACTGGGGTGCATCAGAGTTCCCTAAAGAAAACGTTATCGCATTTTTTCATTAGGTGTTTAGCGCTAACAGAGATCGCGTATATAAGTGAGAGTAAATAAATCTGTATTTATTCAGAAAGCTATGGCTCTTCATATAACGCCAGAAACAGTAAACATTCATAGTTTGTACTCACTCTTTGATGTACGAAAGTGACAGTAGTAACGCTGTAAATTACCAGGTATCTCGTGGCAGTGTGTTACTGTTTAGATGAAAGTGATAATACCTATACATTCGAATCTCGGTGGGATGAGGGTCTTGCACTTATCCTGTGAACATTGTCACCAACACGCGTGACATAACTGCCGCTCTGATGTAATACATTTTTCTGTATAGGCAATATATCTGCCCTTGTCGTGCTTGAGTTCTTTGAAACTAATTCAAATATACCCATACTATAAACCCAAGAAACGTTGATATAATTCTTTTATCATCAATTGCCAATTATATGTTTAAGGATATCATGCTCAAGTAAACCGCCACGGGTGGTCAAGATCGTTAAGGCGCGGACTTGTGAGCGGGAGGTCTGGGGTTCGAATCTCGCCAGGACCGTCCTCCCTGACTGCGGTTTTTTCTAGGTTTTCCTCAGTCCTCATAAATGGGAAATGCCGGGGAGGTACCCTAAACTTAGGCCTGGAACTTCTTCCTTAAAAATAAATATTTTCCCAATATATAGTTTCATCTTGTGTATCATCAGTGTCCACCGCCTGTGGTGCCTCTGCAGCAAAAACGGGAGTTAAACACTACTCATTCATGCTCAAGTAAAAGAAATATATTTGTACTTACACATAATCAAATGTAGACACCATTGGTTGTCCGTCAGGCCACACTAAAATACAAGCCGTGCGGATTTTGCCACTGTATCTGAAAGTAAACAAGCCCACATGTTTAGTAATACTATTGTAATTTGATATTGATTAAACAATGTACACATATTTATACATTATTCATTACAGATATTTTTACATTTACCATCTAATGTACCTTTAAAGTCTCAGTATATAAAAAATGAACTATATTTAATGTTACAATGTACTATTCAGATGGCCTCCTTGATCCAGTGGTTAGCATTGATGACTGCTGACTGGGTTCGATTAGAGAATTTTCTAATATAGGAGGTTTGGAACTGGGTACACCCACCCCCGTGAGGATGACTGGGAAACTACCTGCTGATGGCGTACTTCGATTTCGAAAACCGTGTGGAGGCGACCACTAGGTCTCAACATGGTGATCATGCATTCTGCCACTGAAGTCGTAAGACAGAGGTAGAGGAAACAGAGGTCGCTTCGCAGACCATAATCCTATCTTGGCCTGACGCGCTATAGGGTAGGGGGAGTATGGTATTCATGTCCAAAGATTTAATATGTCTATGTTTATATTAAAATAAAAGAAAAGTATTAGATTTTATAACTAAATATTGTCATAAACATGTGCCCATCTGTTTCGGGACAGTGTTACAAATATTTTTTGCTAAATATATTGCTTTGCTTAGTTTTTCTTGTTTACATATGTTAACATCGTTGTACATATTGTTTGGGCATTGAAAGGTTAATTTTGTTACTGCGTTCCGGAAGTTTGGTGGTACAACACACTATGAATAAAGCCAATTCATGATTTTATTTCTTTTCTATGCCCGGGTAACATTAAGATGGGGCCATTTTCTGAGTATGTGATGGAAATTCCACCGTGTTTGAGATATCTTTACATTTTTATTGCCCACGGCTTACTTTAACGGGAGCCCGTGGAAAATCGGTAATGATTTTTTTTTTGTGCCGAGATGAGACGCTAAAGAACGCGTTAAGCCGGACTGACATACCTGTTGAATTGAACAATTACAAAACATGTTAACCTACAGCATAGCTCCAGCGATCCTTGTGCAGCTGTTAGGTTCGCACTCACTCTTCCCGTGCTGACTGTCGTTTTATTTTCAGTTTCCTAGCAAAGCTCATGGACCAACGCCATTTCAACTCATCATTAAGGAAGAACTGCAGCTTTCATAAGCTAAAGATTTCGGGCATCTTCAGTAAAAAAAGTAAATCTAATGGGTAAGACCTGTAAATCCGATGGAAAAGTATGCAGACTGTTATAATATTAGATTCTTATTTAGCCTAATATGTAAAGTAACGGATTAGATTTCTGGGAAATGTGAGATAATTCTGTTCATCTGGCTCCCCAGGTAAGATGCATGGCTCAGTAATCGACATATGTCATCACATATTTAGAGCAAATCGATTTTAATATTTGAATGGACAAGACAGAGAGGGAGTACTTTTCTCAGTTGATGGTGGTAATTGGATTAAGCTCATCGGCGATTAAAACTATCAATGAAGATCTTGGGTTAGGAACACAAATTTGTGGAAAACATCACCAAACATCCTCACCTTCGGTAAAGCTATTCTGACAACGTTTGAATATTGTTCAAAAGTTAGGGGTGCTGCAGTGTGATATCAAGCGGAGCAAAATGAACTTAATGAGTAAGTTAACTATAATGAAGAGGTTGTTCAGCACAAACAAACTAATATACATATTAAAATTCTATATTTCAAGCGGAAGCCCTTTATCAAGAGCAATAACAAATCTTAATTTTTCTTCCCAAATTTTTCTTTCCCAATAAATTTTTAGGTTCGATTTTCGTCAGAGCCTCTCTTTCGGACTGAGGTTTTTTCCAGGTTTCCTCCGTCCAATGGTACATGTCAGAATAAAATTTTTGAATGCATCCTTCCAAAAAATAAACAAATAAGAATTTTCTTTGCCAATTAATCATTTAATCTTATGTATCATCAGTGCTTGTGATGCCTCAGTAATAAAAAACCCTAAACACTATTAAGAACCTGTATAAACACTGTTCAATTTTGTTCACATATAGCTAACTATTCAAACTGTAAGAAAGAACAACGTGGCTCTTCGGAAGAATTAAGCAACTCTTCTCAATAACGACGGGCACGTATTGAGCTCCCATAAGCATTTCAATATGTCCAAAGTAAATTCGTCTCTTTCATTTGGTGTATCCTGCATCTCCATGCCTAATAGGAACTGATATCGTTTTACAAGTCAGAATTGTAGAGTTGAAGACATATTGCCATTCGCGCAGATGTGTTGTTTCCAACTTATGTATTAGGAAACCACGCCTACCACGCCTCCCAGCCCCGGTGCCCGTCATTTCATATTCGGAAACTGCATTAGCGAAACAAAGATTGGTTTGTATTCTACATGGCGCGTAGCTGTTCTCCTTCTTATCTCACTTGCCGAAGTGTTTGGGAGTAAACTATACTATGTACATGTTCATTCAATGCGTATTCACAAGATTGCGACATTCTCAGCGTCAAGTATCTGCATTTCTGAAAGCATTTCGAAGTTTCGTCATGTGCGTTCTGTCCGTCATATTATGGTAAAGTTATTTTGACGTGCTTTAAATATCCTGCATAGAACCCAAAACAAGTTAACAAGTTGTATTACCGCAAATCAGCCTAAATACAACTGCACATTTGCATGAAACCGGCATTTTAATAAATTGAAATTCTTTGTTATGTGGATCATCATGTTTAATTACTAAATTATTATATATTATTTTCAAACATTATTTTACGCTTTGTTGTTTTTATAAAATAATTTCGAGCTATATGTTTCATTTGCTGGGTTTCGTGTTATATCAACCACACAGTTTGCATCTAGTCCGCATTGCTAGATGGCAGTTAAGCTGTTGTGAAATATATATCGATTATATGGTTATGGTTCCAAGACTGGAAATATCATTTGAAACACTTCTGCAATTGTAGCAACGAGAAAGATAAATTTATCAATTCGTCAAATTGAGGGAGTGCAATACACTATTACACGCCACAGAATTACTGTATCATCCAAATTATCAAAACCAGAATAGCTTCGCAAGACGCAGTAAATGATGATAATTATTAGAGTTATTAGTAAAAGGAATAGATTTGAAACTGAACAAACAGAAGTATCTGTTACAACAACAAAAACTAAACTTCCAGAAGTTAATCTGTAGGGGCAGTAAGGAAACCTCTGCTAAAGCATATTAACAGTAAGGTAACTGTTTTTGGTGCGCTCTGTGATGGTGTAGTTGTAAAATGCAGGAAGTGGGGAAAGGTGTGGAGGATATAAGGAAGGAGATGGGATGAGATTTCCAGCGGGAAGAGGAATGTGAAGTGAAAAGCACGGTTGAGAAATTAGTCTCCACCTTGAATGAGGTGATAGATCGGGGCCAGGAGCTGGAAGTGGCCTGGATGCAAATGCACGATAATGTGAGAAATCTACAAGAGAAAGATTGCCTGGGAAATCAGTATAGGAGAAATAATACTGTGTTATATAGTATGAGGGAAGTGGACAAGGAGTGCTAAAGGCTGACGGAGACAATAGTACAATACGTAATAACTAAAATAAGCATTAAGTTGGGGTAGAATGACATTGAATGGGCCTATAGAGTCAGAAGTGGGAGGAGCTTGCAAATTGCCTCATTTTAAACTACGAGAGAAAGTGCTCCAGGCGGCTCGATGTTTGAGAGGCTGTGGTGATTTCAATTAGTGAGTGCGTAATGGATGGAACTTCCTGAGAAAATAATTTGTTGATGCCCGGAAACGGGGCTCACATTTTCCTGCGCTTCGACACGAGTGTGAGACGCAGGCAGGGCTGAACTGGAGGAGTCCGTAAACTTGGAGAGGCGATTCCCCTTCGAATACCGGCAGACGAGAGCAACTGGTGGCGAATACGAGCTGCGGGGGAGAACTGGATGAGAGCGGCAGGATAGGTGGCGGTGTCAACGGCCTGAAGGTAAGGATATTTGATGGAGGGGACAGTATTATCCCAAACAAGAGAAGCTGTAGCTGGGGTAGGAGCAGTGGGGATCGTAGCAGCAGCAAGAGCAGCAGGATTAACAACAACCAAGGCAGTTGGGGCACCTGTAACAACAGAACACAGGAAGATGAGGTGACAGGTAGTTTGACTAGGAGGTTCCAAATACTAGTCAACATAGGTAGCGAAAAAAGGAACCTTAAAAACAAAGAAAAGCATAGGTTGTACATCCCCACTCAGAGTCGGTATATGGAACATCGAGGGACTAAGGAGGAAACTCTCAAATAAATATTTATTGAGTTTGTTAAATCCTTCGATGTTATAAGAATGGCAGAGACTTGGTGGGGAAATGGGATGAATATGGTGAGGGATTTTTGTTGTACGAGTAAGGGAAGCTAAAAGGGGGGGGGGAGGGAGACATCCAGGGGGAGTGATAAACTTCTATATGGAAAATACGCCCAAACACATTGAGCATATGTCTGTAAATATGCCAGGGATAGTATGTATCTATATTAAAGTAAGAGAGATACAAATTTGTATTGCAAATCACCAACATCTAGATATGGCTCGCCTGCATTCTTTGAAGACCTAGGGGATATACTACTTAGTTACAGTTAAATTTCCGAAGGATTCATAGTCATGGGAACTTAAATGAAAATGTCATAATTGGAAGAGAGAAAGATAGCGATGGATATTTAGAACGAGTAAAGATAAGTTGTTAAATTATTTTGTGAAATTTTGAATTGGAAATATTAAATGGGAAGTATGGGGAGGACGTGGACAGGGAACTTACTTTCATAAACAACAATGGGGGAGTGCTATTGACTATGTTTTAATATTCCATAATTTAATTGGGAACTAATAAATTTCAGGTTGATCTTACAGAGTCACACTTTTCTTCAATAGAATGGTGGGAAGTCTATTGCGATTTAGGGAATAATGTTGAGGACATTGTGAAAATTGAAGGAAAGATACATCAGAAACAATATAATCACTATCATGCACCACCATCGGGAACTTTTCCACTCTGCTGCAAGATAACAGTTCAAAACATCGATGTGGATAATGAATGAGGCATGCAGTTAAAGAAAAGCGGAGAGTGCTAAAGATATGACTTGGCTGTTACAGAGTCCGTATAGGACAAAATGGATAGAGATATTCAGGGAATGCATTTAAAAACAATTAGACAAAAAATGGGATGCTATCCAACAATATAGTACTTTGATGTCTCATAGAACTTGTAAAAACAAAGAAATGTAATTTTGTTGCTTAAAATGTTACATTATACCTTCAGCATTGCTTTTCTGATCTAATGAACATATTTTTGTTCTACATTATTAGTTTGTTGGCGTTCCTCTTAGAAATAGCAGAATAACATATGATGTACTGAATTAATGAGCATTTCGCATATATATGAACAGGTTCTTAATCCAGTGTCGGTTGTGCAATATCCCACCATAATATTATCGGTAGTTTGTTTTCATATTAGATAAACTGTGAAGGATAATTAGAAAATATTATTGTATACACTTCTTAGTTTCTGTATCAATATTTCACATATGCTAATATAATTTTAAACTGATGAAGGAAAATACAAATCTTAAAGAATGTTAACTTAAATGAAAGTTTAAGGAAATTATTAAATTTAGGATTCAGTCGTATATATATATTTACATATGTAATCTAAATAATTACTTTATACTACATACAATTGAGAAGTATCTTACGTAAGTGAAAAAGTAATACATTTCAAATATATCAGGACATCCTAGAGTAAGGTATGAAACTTGCTAATTTTCTTGTTATATTAGAAGTACGGCGTAATTTGAAAAACCATGGATCGGTTCTTTGAACTTTCCTGTAATATTGCTGATTTACCATGTAATGGAGTAGCTTGAAAGAATATCCTAGATTTTCCAATCGCAGAAAAATTTGTAGATTAGATTCTGAATGAAGACAAGCCGATGCTTTAGGTGAGGATATAAACATTCCACCTGGCCGTTATAGAAATAACAAAGATAAAAATACAGATTTAGCAATGGTTAGAAACAATTTGATACTAAGCTTATTTCATATGCTTTTGACCGGAGAGTGCGTATATCGCAGAACCCTATCGCCTGCTGGAGAGGTTTAAACAATATCACCAGCCTTTTTCTTTGATGTATTTTCTAGGATTTGAACCATATGTGCTGATGTTGCCGTGCAATCTACAAGGGACTTGTAAGACTTGATTAGCAAGAAACCCCTCGAACATGTCATAAATAGAGTTTCATTGGATTGTTAGTATGAGGATGAGCTGTGGTTTGGGTGGTCCAAATTATTGCCGTCGGTAGTCACATTTTAGTGACGGGCACTGAATATGACTAAAGTACTCCATAGAAAGTCTTGTAACTGTAGGACTCGGCGCAAGCAATGGCTGCCTTAACGCAATTCATTGAAAGTTGCAGCATAATCTGCACAGTACCCGAGGTCTTCTACTCATAAGATGTTTTCCGTCCAACCGGCACATCATGAAGGTGGATTGTTAATGTATAGGATAGAGATAAGGTACGAGCTGAAGTACAACAACACATGAACTTAAAATTGCGACTGGCATGTATTATGCCGTCAAACATTTATTACGATATTTTCTTGGACTTTCAAGAGTAATTAGAGCGGAGAAAACGAATCTTTTGAACCAATGTCTCCTCTCATAGTTTACACGTTCTCTCAAATTAAAAACTAAAATCAAAGCATGTTAAATGAAATCTTGGTTACAAGGTGACGTGTTCACCCAGATATATGTCATGTTCCCCAAGATATCGATACCAAAGGCCAACGAAACACCTTGTAGCAACTCTTTGGAATACCCCTTTTTTAGCAAAACTAAGCCTCCATGTTCCCCACAGTGGCCATAGTTTGAGAAAGCAATCGAGTTAATTTATGCACATTTTCTTAGAGATGAAACTGTGGTGACGCTATTGAATTTATGTACAGATTTTCAAAAATTTCGATTTTATATGTGGCAAGTAAATGCTTAAATATAACATGAATATTTTAGCATTATAAATATGTATAGTAATTTTTATCCCATTCTATTTAATATTATTACCCGAGTTTAGGGTTAAGGTTAGTGCGTGTATATAAATTAACTGCAAATTCCAATAAGATAACGCGCAGTAAAAAGTGAAAAACTTAGTTTTGTAATAAGGAACAACATATGATAGTCAGAAAGTTACGGAGGACAACACACAGGTTACATTACGTTTAACAAATATATGCAACTTTTGCACTGTTATAAAGCACCCTTTGATCTCTAACTGCAAAAAGAGTTCAATAGCGCCACACATTATTTTAATTATACTGACCTTTGAATCTTTGTGTTAACATTCCAAAATTGGGCACATTGTTAGAGAATGGAATCGAAAGACAAAAACAAGTATCAGCAATGGTTTTTTGATTGCGTTTGAACAGTCTGATACCATTTGTTGGTTAAATGCACCAAACCACGTTAATGTTAAATCGACAATACACATTTCTTAGTACCAAAATAAAACTGGGTTTAAGAGCGCTTATAATTAATCGTCATCTAAATTCTGCTACAATTGAGAATATAAAATTAAATGTTTGACTTTCTGACTTGATACTTTTAGCGAAGACCAGGTTTTATTGATTGCAACTATTACTAGATTTTTTAATTATTTTTTATGCTTGGTACAATACACTTATAGCTTATCCAAACAGCCTTTACATTTCTATTTTCTAAAAATTCACAGTATAATTTGTTGGAATTGTTGCATGAATAGATTTGGTAAACAAATAAAATAATTCCACCATCTTGCATTATAGCTTGACAAACTTTTAATATCTCCAGATTTAAGTAATTTTAATGTTTTCTTCTTCGTTATGCTTAATCACATCGCTTTGAGACTTAAAGATTCATTCTGTAAGTTCACTTCCTTCATTCGATTATCTGTTATGTTGCTAGAAATGCGGATATTATCGAGCACTAATGTATTATGTTTTATTCAGTCATTAATTTATTTTATTGGTGTTGTACCCGTATCTGAAATGTGCTGCCATCGAACATTAGAGACTGCCAAACTTTAGGTGTACTTCGTAAGAAATAGTTTAATGCAATTAAAAATAACAGTTTACCATAAACTCAAATTCTTTAAGTTACAATACAGCTAATTTTTGTTGTATCTTGCTGGAGATTTTATCTTGTGTCTGTTATTCTCATTTTTTAAATTGATATATTATTATTTCACTATGAGTTAATGTTCTTCTCTTTTAATGCCCAAATGGCACATACTTTTTCTTTTCTGTTTCAGGTTTTTGCATGGAATTATAAACTTAGGTATCGGTATTATGCCTCTATTTTGTGTGTTATTTGTTGTATTCTACTGTATTTTTGTTGCAGTTATTTTTAGTTTAGTAGAGCAGAGGCGAAGGCCTAATGCCTTAATTCTGCCACAAAAATAAATGAATAAATAAGCAATTTCTGATACTTGGTTTGTCCTTTCATTTCCTTTCCTTTCCTATTTATTTAATTTCGTTATTTAATGCATTTTCTTTGTTTTCTGAAGCCTTTGTCCTTACTATGTTATAATTATGTATTTCATAAATTTGTTATAACATTTATTCTAACTGAAAACTTCCTTAAGTTTACAAAAGGAAGAAGAAAAAAAAACATGATGGAAGCTATTTGTGTACGCTTCGTTTGGAACACCATAGCTAACATTTATCGCTAAGGAGGAACACTTTCTTTCATTTATCTACGACCAAGGAGTTTGTCCCCAAGGCACGTTCTCTCTTTCTTGGAGAGTTATCTGCACACAGCTCTGATTCTTGAATGGCAGCTATAGCCGAGTCGCGTACGCTTAGAGACTCTGATAAGCTTAAATAGTTCTGAGGCGTTTTCAGAATTAATAACACGCTACTTCATAAACAATTGAACGTTGGCTTTGGTAAATTCTCAGCCAAGTAAAACACTTATTTCCCGCCTGAAGCGAATTAAGAATATATTTTGTACTATTTTGCTTTCTTTCTAGTTTTAGGAAATATATCGTTTAAATATTCAAGAGACATAATATTGCAAAGTTTATTTACAATTTACCAAAGAGGCATTTGTATAAAATCCATTATTTATACTGTCCTAAATGTATCCAATTTAAACTAAAGCTAACCAAATTTATATTCATAAATTAATGAAAATAAGATTTCAGGAGAAAGCAATAAAGTACCTGTCTAAAAACAAAATACTTAGAAATCATCTTTTAGCATATGAAACGTAAGTGAACGAATAAAATGGGAATGGAATAACTTATGGAGATTCAAAATTGAGCATAAATAGCCATAATATTTTAAAGCGTCACTTTTCCTATAAATGTATACAATTTTTAAACGGTCTCAAAACAGCTAAATTATCAAGTTGTAATTATCTTTTCAATACCTCTATTTATAAAAGTTGCAAACATTATTCTGAAAACGCAATAATTAATAGACAGCGATATTTTGTTCTATGAGCATATTGGAAAGCTCTTGCTATATCTAATCCGATCATCAAGAAAAAAAAATACGATTGATTGGGTGTATTTATTTCATTAATGGTTTGTCAGGTACATAAATTAAATACTTATCTAGCGTGCAGGCCTAGCCAGGCCGTTCGTGCTCCTTTTTACAGATAAGCAATGTTGAGAGAAAACATAGAAACACAGAATTACATATATACAAACACAGGTTATGTACTAAAATGTTTAGGAAATAACCCTCTTCCTACAGTCATGACGGTAAAAATGACACAGTTAATAAACACCTTCAATTTATCATTAGAGGGCACTAAATGAGATAAATACATAATTCAATACATAGAAATAAAAAGAGAAAAATAATAGATGTACATTTAAAATATACAAGCACGCTATTCTATGTCCTCCCTAGCCAGAGATTTTTTCTTGCCTATCTTAACTTCTTGATAAATTTACATTGCCCCTGCCAATTATTATTTTTCCAATATCAAATTTAGACATGCCACCCTACTCTTTCTAGACCTCACAAAGTTTCCGGAGAGAATCTGCGACCTCCAGCACTCTGTAGCTTCACATTCTGCAAGAATATGTACCCAAATTTTCTTTTTAAAGACCAATTGGGTTCTGTCCTCTATAATCATTATATTTATATATGCTCCCTTTCCATACCCCTTTAGTTCTCGTTGTAATTCTAGTGACACTCGCTAGAACGCTGTCTGGCTATCAATATTAATTAATATTATTCTAATTTTATTCCAAACATTTCTTCTATTTCTAATTTTAATGTACCACACCCAACCCATTCCTATTCTTCCCAAATCCTTTTTACGGTAGAAGTCCAGATTCCAGTTTCTATGCTTTTTAATTGTTCCTGATGGCAAATGAATTTTAACTTTGTATCTGCTCCCCGCCCCTCTTATTAAGTCTAACCAGTATTTATTTAACATAATTTAAAAAAAAATTGTGTAACTAATAGTGCCGAGCGCTTTTCCTTACCCCACAATTTGCCGCGCTCCTATCAACCGTAGAAATATTTAAAAAAAAAAAAATAGTATGTATTTATCGATCTACCCGTTCCCACCCCCATAACTTATGTTGGTTCTTATTTTTGCATTGTACACTTGTGACAGGCATTTCTGCCCTAGTCATTGAAGTGAACAGCTCCCCTAGCTGTCTTCTTGATTTTCCTTTTGAATAGTCAAAAGTGCCTTGTCCATATGCCGTTCATTGTTAAGTTTATACCTAAGCAACTATGTTGAATTCTTCCACTTTGATAATACTAAGACTCTTCTATGTTAAAATCCGATCCATTTTATAAATTAAATACAGTTGTCACAGGCCCTCAAACCTCGCCTAAACACAGACTGTATGAAGCTCCGACACCCAACTTTGTAGTCTTCCTTGAAGAATTTTACAAAATATTTTCCCAAGAGCTGGCAATAAACTTACACCCCTATAATTATCCGGGTCTCTAAAGTCCTTCTTACGCTGTAATTGGATGAATTATTCAAGTAATCCATTGGTCCGTGTAGGTTCCCTCGCCAAAAATAGGGCTAAAATGTTTAGTATCAGGTCTAGTTTCCCCTTAATTTTTACAAAACCCTAAAAATTCTGCTTGCAAGCCATCCATTCCCACTTCCTTATTATTCTTTACTGAATGTCTAATTTTTAGACATTCCTCCTTGTAATGACCGAAATCAATGGCCCGTAGTAATTGTTCCCTCGTTAACACTGGTTCTGCTCAGTTTGCCCTTCTGCATATAAACACGAAAAGTGTCTAACTAAGGATTTTGCCGAGATGTATATATTTGCAAAACTCGTGCCCTATTGCCTTAAGAGTTCGCCACGTTTCCACAATATTACCTTCTGGTGTTGAAATTCTAATTTTATCCGCCATGAGGTGTAGCCACTTCCATATTTTCCTCCTTCACTGTTGCTTTATATTGTTTCCTCATTTTCATGTATCGTTTTCGAAAGTTTCCTACCCTCCTTCGATAAATTATTAAACTTCCTTGCCTTTCCCTTTTCTCCCATAGAAAACTAGTTACACCATGCTCTTTTGGCCTCTATATTACTTCTCGCAATTGTGCAGTGATTGTTTCAATAGCTGTAGTCACATCTGCACGTTTGACAAATCTTTCTGAGCTACTACGATATGAAAATTTGCAGTTTCTGCTGTTCAGCGAAAACACTTGATCCCTTTATCTAGCCCCTTTGTTCCTCCCGTCTTAGAAACCCTATTCGGCTCTACCCAAAAGTCTTGTCTGTAATTCTATTGGAGAGTGGCGTGACTCTATACGATCAGCAACCTTGAGGTGTATTATTTTTCCTGTTAAATTCTGGTATATTAAAACATAGTCAGTGACACGTCCCTCCATTATTGTTTATGAAAGTGAGCTCTCCGTTTGTGTCCTCCCCATATTTTCCATTTACTATTTCTAGTTCAAAACGTAACATAATAAATGCAGTTATTCCCATTAGAATTTAATATCTTACCTTTATTCGTTTTAATGCTCCCCTATTCTCTTTCTAAGAGTGACATTTTCAGAACTAATTCTTGGATTAAAATCCCCCATGACTATGAATCCTGCTTGCAGAAATTTAACTGCAACTCACTAATGATATCCGTCAGGCGTTCAAAGAAAGCAGACGATGCTGATGGTTAGCGTTAATATAAATATGTAATACGGGTACACACTACCTTTGCCATATTTACAAACATATACTTTCCCTACAGAATGATAACACTCTCCTGGATATCTCCTCTTCTTTTTGGTTTTGTTGGCCTTCTCTTACTTGTACAACAAGATTTTTTTCATCTCGATAGCCTCCCCATCGCAACCATGTCTCTGTCATGCTTAGAAAATCGACGGATTTAGAATATTCAATAAACACGTCACTTGAGTTTCATTCTTAGTCCGTTGATGTTCCATACATCAACTAGGATAGCAGTAAGATACACATTGTGTCTAGAAAGATTTTCTTGGCTCAATCCCATATCAAACTTGAAGTTGTCAAACAGTTCATCAAAGGCTTCAATAGTAGCTGAGCCTCTACGTGAAACGTGGTACCCAATTTCGGGTGATGCTGCAATCTAAAAACTTGTAGATGTAATAACGCTTGATGAACGAAATACTTGGAAAGCTTTTAGAATGCCAGTGCAAAATTGTTGGGTAGAAAATAAAGTGAGAAATACACGAAACTAGTTGAGAATTTAATACAAGTTTGGATGTAGAATGCGTGATAAAATACACTCACTGTTTGCTTTCTCGCATTGCTTTCTTTAGACAGAACTTAGATGTTTGCGAGGAACAAGGTGAACGCTTTCATCTTTAACATTCAGGTTATGAATAGGTACAAGGGGCGTTGAGGTCGTGTTATGATGGTGGACTATATGTAAAGAGGAATTAAAAGAACATTAAAAAAAAAGTTTTCGTTTACATTTTTTTGGGATCAAGACATTGATATATTGAACATTTAGTTTTATAAATTATATTTTGGTACTTATTCCAATTGTTCTAGACTGTATTATAAATACTTACTCTGCAAGACAGACTAAATTTACTAGACCTCAATGCCGATAAAAAAAATGACAACCGTAATGACACTACTACGGCCAATAGTAAATGCGAAACTTTTTCGCAGTATTGCGTTAAAAAGATGACATTCATAATTAAAATATTTTGATGTTTTTTAAGAATCTGAAATCATTTACGAACAATATTTCTTATATGTAAACGAAATATAACATTATATGAATTATAAATTCTCCATAAGCAAGCACACGTCTTTATAAAATACACTAACTTCCAAATTACCAGACACCTTAAAACTAATCGACATAGAGGGACATCATATTTATCAATGTCTATTATAATTTAAAGAACATATTTTTCCTTGGCAATAGCTATAAATCGGTGTACCTATCTTGTTTGCCTCACTTGTAAAGGAATCAAAACATAACATCCTGCTCACACCCTTCATTAAAACTCTCGTCTCGCTCCAAAGTCCACCTTATATGTTTTTTCCGGGTTTTTCCTTTCTTTGCCAACTCTCAATCTCACATATGATGGTGCCTTAGGGCAAACAGCTCCCAAATCACAAGTTTTGGTACCAAATGTTTAATAACACACAATAGTTTCATCATTAACTTCAAAATTTAAATTCGTTATTACAAGTACTGAAGAGCAGATCTTAATAAAAAATTATTGCCGATACTAATGTATCTTTAGAAAAACGTCACGATCTAATAAAAGGGACATAAAGCTTGATGTTTTCTCTGCATAGTTGGCAACGAGTGACTTAACAGAAAGAATAGGAATTATTTTGAAACGATTATCATTTTTCGTCACGTTTATTAATTAAAATTAAAATAGAATATCCTGTGAGTAGTTTTGTCAATTGCTATTTACCCAGATATACAATTAGCAGCTGGAAGAACTTAGTCGTCAATGACTCAAAGTCACATTTTCATCGCGTTCCTGCTGACGAGATAACGAAAATATTTTGTAGCATAAGTGTAAATTATAGTTTTTAGTAAGTAGCGGAACTTTCCTTCGCCTATGTGCTTTTAGGCAGCTGCCTCGAAATGTAATAGAACGTGGGAATCGTCATAATATAGTACATACCATGATCTCTAGAATACATATTTTCACAAAAATAATGATTGTGATTATTAATTATAATTAATTTTGCAAATAACAATTTTATTATTGCATCATTTTATTTTGTAGGTGCAGACTATGGATTTCAGGAATAGATCTCTGTTTGTCACATATGTCAAAACCGCCACGGGTGGCCGAGGTCCTTAAGGCGCGGACTCGTGAGAGAGGGAGACCTGGGGTTCGATTGCCTCCAGGACCGTCCTTCCTGTCCAGGTTTTCCTCAGTCTTTATAAACGACAAACGCCGGAGAGGTACCCTAAACTTAGCCCTGGAACGTTTCCTTCCTTTGAAAAACCTTTCCCAATATATCATCTCATCTCATGTATCATCAGTGTCCACCGCCTGTGGTGCCCCAATAGTAAAAAAAAAAAAAAAAACAAAAGGCGTTAAACAATATTAAAAAAAAAAAAAAAACATATGTCCACCTAGTACATCAGTGAGTTACGTGAATATGAAGGTAATACACATGGTAACATTCCAATTTTAATGCGTGTCTAACACCAGTCTTCTGCCCCCATTTTTGGTGTAGGTGCTGTTATAAAGAAAGGGTCACTTTCAAATGTACTTTCAGAGCCATCAAAATTGAATTTAACCTATTTGTGTCCTGAATCTCTGTTGGCCACATATCTCTCCGGCTTTCCTTCAGATACAAACTAAATTAATTTCTTTGTGTGACATTTTTATTACAGATATTGCTCCAAAACTATCATCCATGTTTCTCCAATAACCGCTATTTTGCAGGTAAATTAACAAAAAGAGAGATTCACGAGCAGTAAAAGTTAAGTTAAAGAGAAAAATTCTGCAGAAAGTGAGTCTACAACGTGTGCAGTCTACCGTGGAAGATGAAACTGTTGCTTAAAGCGGCATATTAGCTACTTTTTCCATTTCATCTGCAGCAGCAGCAGTCCTAGCTTATGGATATGAAAGAACTAAGAATTGCCGTTAGACAAAGAAGGAGTAGCACCTTGAACAGTGGTAAGCGCAATATAGAAGTATGAGTTCATTAATTGTTCATCCTTTAGGTCATCTTTAAGATACTATTTCCATAGTAATCAATGACAAAGTTACTCAAAATCTTACTCAAGTTGTGAAGAAATCGGACAGCTTTCAGAAATTGTGTATGTGTTATGCATTTTTATTGAAAGTTAATAATACCTATTTGTTTTTTATTACAGATATGTCTTGGATAGAGGTAAGGTTTGAAGTAGCACAAAACGACCGTTTGACCATGCTTTAGTGTTCTTACCTTGACATATTAGGAAGCAGAGAAAACAATGTGCCAATCTACAAGACCTGTGGATACTTTATAAGTATAAATAATTTAGGCAATTAACGTTTTTTTTCTATATTCATTATTGTGAAAACTTTGGTGTACCTGTGTACAATCAGTCTTGAATGTTTTGTGTTCCAGATAAATGAAGAAAAAGTGTTTACATTAATTAATGTTACCAGAAGTGTTCGTAGTTTTTTTAAAGTATGCCATTTTAGAAAGGTAGAAGAAAAATGGAAAATTTGAGGCTTTTATATAATTTTAATGTATTCTGCAGTTGAATGTTTAAAAACACAATACAATTAATAAGACCTAAAGGATGAAAGTGTACCTGGTAGCTCGGTTCTTCAAATTCTTTTATGTAGAATAGTTTTCAACTTATAAATAAACAGATATCATGAATTAAGAAAAGTTGTTTTGCTGTTTATGATCAGTCTTTTTGATGCCTTACTAAACTTTCAAGATTTCCCGCAGATTACTTAAATCTTATATATTTGAACCAGTTTGCTCTAATACGATAGTTAGAAGATGACAACCACAACTATATTCATTTAATTTTATTCATTCTTCAAATCCAATGTTTTTAAAAGTTTATTTTCCCCCAGTTTAGAACAAAAAAACTGTGGAGATAATAGCCAATTGCTATCGTGCTTCTAAAGCTTCGTAAAAGATAGCGCAAATTACACATCAGTTAATTATTCTATTTTATATACTAATACCGAGAAACGACACTGAAAGAAACACTGTTCCAGAGACATGAAGGGCATACAATAGCTGATTTAGGCTTTGATATCAAAGACGCTGAGACATGCATAGAAAAAAGAAGGTAAAAATATCTGGTTTACAAACGAGAAGATATTAATTTCGAAGCAAGAATATCCAATTCAAGTAGATAATGTACTGAATATTAAATAAATAAATATCGTAAATGGCATATGGTTATTCCGGAGATAGCTCTCCGAGCCAATACTAGTCACCAATAAACTGTAATTATTTCTTTGTATCCATCATTATGGAAAAACAAGCAAGGACATATCTATGACATCGCAGATTAAAACTGATGCTGTAAGAGGAATAGTCTCTAAAGTATCAGAGATTATTTATTGTGTATTTTCACTGTGTTTTGATCCTTAACTTCTTCCTTTTAACTAACGGACATCATTTAGTGAAACATAAAGCGCACATAAAACATATTTAGGAAAAGAAACTAGTAATGGCCCGTATACTATAATGTCACTATCCTGTGGTTCCACATGCAGGTTGCATGTTTCTCGCCTGCGGCAGTAATGTGACGTATCTGTTATGCTATTATTTTATGATATTGCCAAAAGGTATCGTATCTTTGTGTTATGTGTAATATAGTACGCCCAGTAATCGGTGCATCGGATAATTCGCACATACTGAAAAACTGAGATGATAATGATAAAGAAGTACCAACACGCAGTATGGGATTCGAAAACCATAAAAAAAAAAAACATTATTACTGTCACGTGCACTGTGGTGTTAGGAAAATATTGGGCGTCTGTTAAAAGGAAATAAGGATTACAACTATTTTAGCCTAATTTATTGAATAGTTATGACAAGTAGCAAAAAAAAAAAAAAAAAAAAAAAAATAAAAAAAATGTCGTATATTACTACGAACTAAACAACTTAAGCTTATTACATAATTAAATGTGTAAAACTTTCCACAATAAAAGGGGGGGAAAAACCTACTCTAATGGCTTGCAAATAAACTTTCGACCATTAACAGGCAGCAGTTTAAACATAATCAAATAAACGAAGAACAAAACCAGCACAATTAATTGCCTTTAGTCTCGGTATAGATCTGGATTATTCTTACAACTTAGAACATTTCTTCGAAATCAGGCAAGAGCCTTACATATTATTTACATTTTCAACAAAGCAAACTAAGAAAAGTATATTCAAAACGAATTAAATAATATCAAACCTGGGGTCGCCATAGTAAGGAAGAAGGTCCATTTCCAATTTCTAATCTATAATTATACAAAACTATTCCCAAGTGGAACTTCTTACCTACCAATCTAGTGCTTCGCGAGCACAGACCGAAGACAAAGACAAGGTGAACTGACAGAGTGACTCGAAGGGCTCGCTACAGCCCCTCAGTTGCGCATTGAGAAGACCAGTAATGGTCAATCAAATAACACCTCGAATGGCATCAGCATGCTTACGTGACAATCGCTAGAAAATGAACGAAGAAATATCGATTGCTGGAGTGTCTTAGAATGCAACTGGAACAATGTTTATGTAGCCACGTCAGTTAATAATTAGTTCCTAGCCTATAGAAAGTTCTACTTCGCTTGAGTAGCCGTTCATAAAGGTAGACAAGTTTTTGCTTTCTTCCATACGAGAGTCGTCTCCGGGACATTCATTTCAAGAATGCTAGGCCCGGAGGCTCATCCCTAAGGCTTCCTTTAGTACTCTTAATGACAAGGGAAATTGCATTTGCAAGCCAATGAATAAAATTTGTCATTTGTGCAGCATTTAAACTCATTAATTTAAGAGGGAGGTTTTATTAAAAGTTTATGTTCATGATTTTCGAACCAAATCTTTTGTTCAATTTATTGTATTTTATTGAGGCACTATTTTGTGAGCTTGCAATAGATATTGCTGATACGGCCATAACATGGGGGTTTTTCTTCCGGTGCACTTCCAAACCTAAAACTGGCATTAACGGAAGTGTGTCGAATTTTTATTATTAGGTTCCCAGGAGTCGATCAACTTTAATTTTAAAAGTTTTATCATGCAGAACAATTTTGCATAAAACACATTAGTAGGTATAAATGAAAATTCTGCAATTAAAGCTTCTAGGCCGAGTTTGCTTATAAACAGCCCGAAAATAGCTCGGCAAGGGAGAAGCAGTATAACCTATAAAATATTAAACTTAATTAGAATGAAAACAAACTAAGTAACATATGTTTTAAAGTTCCTATAGTTTTATAACCTTAAATATCTGATAATAATCTGCGGGAAATTTAACTGTTGTTTTTTTAAATATCGTGCCGAAAATAATATACTCCTTTTTCATTTGCCAGTCCTAGAATATGAATTTGATTATTTCCCTCTAACCTGTGCGTTTCTGTAAGGCCCACTTTTCATCGAAACGTAAAGATTTATAACAATTATAACATTGAAATGCATAGAACTTGTAAATCCGAACAGTTTAAAGAGAGTAATTGATTTAAATCAACACAAATCTTATACACTTCTCTAAGCTCCTTACAGTAAATGAAAAGCATTCAGCGTTATTGAAAGGGTCTAAAGAAATATAAACATTATAGTATCAAACTTATAGTTCCACAGGATATATGAGGAATTCTATAACAAAATTATACTTTTTTGATCAGATGCCTTTACTAATTTTGACTATATTAAAGTAGTGTTCGTTGGATGCAATGCACCTATCTCAGCGTTTCTGCCAGTCTTCAAACACATGCTCGACGCCATTTTTTGATAGATCCTTTAAAATCACCCCCATAGCCTTCACTATATGAAGGATGCCTTAATGTGAGGAAAAGGGAATCACGCGGAGTTAATCTGGGACTAAAGGAAGAGTAAGAGACACACTTCACTTTAATTTCTGTGAGATTATTCAACAACAACATTTGGAATGTGTAGCCGTGCATTATCGTCGTGCAGCATCCAGCTTGTTGCATGAAAATGTGGCCTTTCGCGAATGATATAGTATTGCAGACCTTTTAGAACATCTCTGCAGTATTGCATTAATTACAGTTGTGTGCAGGTAAAATTCCTTGAATATCGAAAAATGAGATGGCCATATTTTTTCCAGCAAAAGAGAGCACTATTTTTGGTGTTGGTGTAGATTTCCACACAGAGCTTTGCAGTTTACTCTCAGGATCGAAATGATGTAGCCAATCATCAATAATGATTATCTGTGAACGAAACTCCGCATTTTCCTGTAACATCAGCTTCAACCTGCACGCGAACGAGAATCAGAAGTCTTGGAACCCACCGGATACAAACTTTCAGTTGTGGGTGACACCCAGTGAACTTTTCAAGAGTATCTGAAGGTGTTCTTAATGTTAGTTATCTGTTGATCCTCTTATCACAATGATAGCACTGATGGTAATGCTTTCTTCCGTTAGAGCACAAACGGCCGTTGGGTCACCTTCCTGTGTAATTGATTGCATTCCCTCTTTAAATATTTTAAACAATCTTCAAGATTTGGTATAGCGAAAAACAAACTCTCCATAGGATTCTGTAACATTACATAGGTTCAGAGTAAGAGATGTTGAGAATTTCAGAGCAACATATCTATCGCATGTCACCTCCATTTTACGGTAGGCGGAACTGAACGTGTCTCAAACTACACACCCCTGACAGATGGGAATTACGTAATATTGTAAAATTACATTTTATTACGGGAAATTATGACTGTAAAAAGCTTATTCTTTATTTAATAGCTGTTGCAATTATATCTTAGCAAGTCTGCTCGCCACGTTTAGTCTTTTCTTCACTCCACTCCCAAGTCTACATAGGTCTAACAGTATAGTTTATTGTTAACACAGTTACACTGTGATATATGCTTTAAATAGGTAATAAATAATTGAATTCTTGAGGAGCTTTGAGCTAAATACTTTAAAGCTTTAGTTAAGAGGCAAGTTCTGCTCCCAACTCAGTCACTGAAATATAGTATACGCCAACAGACTCAATCTCATTAATTGTATACTTAAGAAGGTTCCTTGTAATATTATAATACAACTACAATAGACCCTTAAAGTTTCTTTTCAAGAGTACCGTAGCGCATTTTACTCGCTTAGTCCCGATTTGTATTCATAGTTTTCAAATGAAAAGCAGCATATGAGGGAAATCTTGCACCGACATGCCTTGGGTATGAAAAGGACGATTATGGAAGGACACGAGTAGCGGCGATGCTCTCTAGCCCGAAGATTGCGCATATCGGTGAGGGTAGTGTCCCCGACATGGTGCAGCTAATCTGGCTGTACGGGATTGGCAATAGTCGGCGTGGCTTTGTGTACGATATGAATTGTATGGTACACAGTGGAACAACGTGTGTTTATTATCCTTACTTATCGGAAAACCGTTCGATAAAAATGTTCCAATGATAATTTACTGAAAGGATGAAATTCCGGCTAAATTCCTCTATTTAGTATCTGGTGAAGAAATTGGAAACCATGAAAAATTGTTACGTTTCTATGAAACTATCAGCAGCAACAATGCAAAAGATAAAGAAGACACTGCACACAAGCTCTTGCATAAACTGTTTTGAAAGAGCTGCAGAAGTTAAGTAACATTGTATCCATTTCGTGTTGCTGCACTCCAAGAATTGAAAACTGCCAAGGAACATAGAGGAACTCAGTTATTTTCATATTACAGCAGTTTATTAATGCATATCTGAGAACACGTTGGTTCCACCTAATGGGCTAGTCAGAATCCTTACACCGTGCTCGAGAGACGTTTCATGATGAAAAAATTGGATATTGTGTGCCCTGTCGCGGCGCAGTATCATGGACCCCTTTTCCTTTCATACACAGTCGACAATGTCGTCAACTTGGAAATCTTTCATGAGCTTGCGAGGACTTCCGTGCGGGTATTTTCGACCGACTGTGACACCTGCTACACCTGCAATGTTAGCATGGCTGAACTTATTTCCCTCTTTGCAGAGCTTGTCATTTATAAACGATTTTGGCCACCAAGGTCTCCTGACTTTACCCTGCCAGATTTCTTCTTATAGAACATGCTAATAGGCAAAGTATATAGCACGTGACCAATATTTTTGGGCCGCTGCCCAAAATTAAATCTATATTACCTCAGACAAAATATTAACGGAAATATTCACCTTTTTAAAATTTGTTTAATATTTTATTGTTTATACATACTGAACAAAACTGAGAAAAAATTTATTATTTTTTAATGTATTATTTACTGCAGCTTTGATGGCATTGACATCTGTAGATTGTCAACGAATATTACAAATGCAAATCTCTAGGGGTGAATGAAATTAAATAAATTATGATGGCGCAAACGAGCTCGGAGTTTTTGGCACCTTAAAGCTAACTGTCATTCACCTTCTCAGGATAAGGGAAAACTCCGAAAAAAACTTAACTAGACAGTTTGACCTGATTGAGGTTCCAATCCTGGACCTCCGGATTAGTGGTTACAGACGTTACTATTAGACCAGGGAGGAGGTCAAATCTTTGTATACCTTTATTATGTATATTATACCCAATCGAACAAAATTAAAAGGTTAATGTTCAACTAACAATCTTAGCAGTAACAAGCGCATCACTTGCGTGTAGCAGTGCATAATTACTTATGATAATGGATTATTAAATCTGGACCGTAGTTATAATTTTCTGTGCTTCATTTTGCTAAAAAGCTAGAGAACTCATGAATAGTAACTATTTGTATAAGACGGATATTTTGCTTGTAGAAATATTTTTTGTACATTTCTATCAATTCAGTTTGTTTAGAATTTTAATCGTAAATCACTACTTTCCATCCGCAAAGGTGCTAAGAATGACTGGATGTTTGTAGAAAATGACGTTTTGAATGCAAAAAATATCAATATTATTGGAGGTTTCTGAAGTCTTCATATCTCATGTTTAGTTCGGGTTTCAAACCTAAAACGAGACATGCATTATGCTTATTTGCGGTAGTTATGTGTAGAGAAAGTAGCAAAGTGAGTGAAATAGTTAACTCGCATCTTTTATTTCCAAAACACGAGTTGAATTCGAAATGCTGAAATAAGATCATATATACTGTTAATAATTAATTGAGCATTTATTGCAGACGCGTATTAACTTTGTTAAGGTGTGGGAAACGTCGACTAAAAATGTAAATGCTACAAATCATTTGACGAGAAATTGAGTTTGTGACTATCTTGCATAAAACAGACATGTACATGCATGTCTTAGTACTAACAATCGCATTTGCGCTTAGTATGAGATTTGTCCACTGCTTCCACTTCAAAGTATGTCCGTAAGAATGCCACCTATAGCACCCATTAGTTTGAAAGTTTTAAGGAAAAATAAGGGGACGAATATGAATAAAACCCCCCGTAGTTTATGTTTGGTAGAATGCAATATAGCTTCTGGGAATCGTGAAACGGTATGAAGTAATGAAAATTATTACCTGTATTTTTATTTTTCTATTACAACGTTGCTACTTTATACTTCAAAATTCCATAATTTGTTTTTCTTCTGTTTTGTTTGAGTGCTGGTACTGTTTTCGGAGTGTGCATTCCGCCACGGGTGGCCGAGGTCGTTAAGGTGCGGACTTTTAAGATTTGAGGTTTGATGTCCATCAGTACTGTCCTCCCTGATTGAGGTTTTTTCCAGGTTTTCCTCAGCCTTCATAAATGGCAAATGCCGGGTAGGCACTCTAAACGTATGCCTGGAACGCCTCCTTTCTTTAAAAAGAATCTTTTTCCAACATATCATTTCATCTCATGTATCATCATTGTCCACCGTCTGTGATGCCTCAGTAGTTAAAATGGGCATTAAGGAAGTGTGCACTTTATTTAAGGATCTCAGTAAACGTATTTTTTTATTAATATGAATATTTTATATACAATTTTGCTGCGTTGTTGATGTTGATATTTCAGACTTGTTTCAGCATTATCCAAATTCGATTAACCATTCTGCACTACGTTTTTAAGGCTTTAAAAAATAACTTATTATCTAATTTTAACTTCTGTACATTTCCACAGATTTTCAATCATATTGCGACGGTTATAAAAATCGTTACAAAAATAAGACGTCGACTATGATTGCATTGTCGACATATGATAGCTAATATATTATTACAACAAAGGTCGAGCTTTCCGCTAGGAAGAGAGATAGGTAAGGGGAAGGAGTGAGTGAATATATATTTTGAGCACAAGTCAATATAAATTATGGAGCCGTGCTCTCAAACCTCTGAAAACACTGCGAACATGTAAAACATTCTGCAATAGAACTAACGACTTACTTGTAGGTAATGGTGGTGGAATAAAGCAGACAAGGTGTTCCTAAGGTCATACTGGCAACCCAGATCACCACAATAATGACTTGGGCACTGACTTTAGACATCCTGGGCTGTAATGGCCTCACAATTGCAAGATATCTGAAAAAGAAAAATTATGATTGCAGAACTCAAACTTACTGCTTATGGTTAGTATATTTCCGAAAATTCACGAATTGCTCTAGTACTTTTAATGTTACCCCCCTCACCCGTTTTATACTATTAGTGGTGAACACTAGCCAGTTGTTTGGTAACTATATGCTTTATAGAAATAGGCACTTGATATTTTCTTCCAACATGTAAACCAATGTAGCTAGAGAGTTTTCTTGGACGTTCAAGTGGAGAGTGAAAGGTAGCAATAATATGAAATTTATGCATTATAGGGCTCATTTTTGGATATATCAGCTTTTTATTGTGCAAAAATAAGTAGCAGTAGCAGTGGCAGTAGTAGCCGTGATGATGGTAATGATGGAAATACTATATCCGCAGTTGAATAGGTTAAGATTTTTATGATGCCAGTGTGAAGCAATACAGTGCCGTCTCGTTTTAATAAGTTACGCATGTTTCTTCTTTTTATTTATCCTATATCTTACCAAGTCTACATTTTATATCAATATTAATCTAGTTGTAAATGGTTTTCTATTCATTTATTTAGTTTAACGAACAGTTTCGTTATCATATCACATGTAATAATGTAAGGGTAATTTTGCAAGTGAATGTTAACTAAATAGAAATATTGTCTCGCCACGAATTTGGTGCGGAATTACCTGCGTGACCCATGCAAAGCCCTGAGTTCCGTGCGGCTGTGTACCTGCACAGAAAACTGTTTTTCATCTGTATCGTGTTATTTTCCTAGTCAAACGTGTCAGGCGAACTTCAGTGTTACTGAAGTAATTCACAATTAGAGAAATAGACCGCTTTATATGATAGTGAAATAAGTTTTGTTTACAGAAGAACTTAAAGGATGATGTACAACGTTTGGTTTGCATAAAAATATGTCAATCCAACATAAAATTATCATCGATGGACATAATTGACAGTGTAATCGTGCGTAATCACAATATGATGACGAATTGGTGCAATTTAAATAGAAAGAAACATTTAAATTTTGTAAAACGAAAGCAATGACTTGTCTCTAACATAAGAAGAGGCAAACATATATCAGGAGTTAAAGACTGGAGACGTGAGTATACTAATATCCTCAGATTTAAAATTGATTGGAAATAACAGAGACTCCAACAATATCCTAATGAACCCAAGTTTCACCGTGAAACTGAAACAGTAGTAAATTAGATGTCAAGCACGGGCGAAGCATTCTTATTATATAATTACATTGAGAGAAAAATTATGGGATTTTCAACTTATTGTACAACTTCGTACTGCCACACAAATTTACCAAGATGGAACATTTAAATGTTGTTCACCACATTTCTGCAAGATATTCACTCTCAGTTATAAATAAAACAGTGTTTTGTTTGATGCTAAATAAAAATAAATAGACTTAGAAGAAAATGTTTTAAAATATAATAAGCAAATATACTATTTGGCACAAGTTTCAAGTCGAAAGAAGTGTTCTTAGATTTCTAAATTTCCATTCAAAATTCTGGCTAGGAGACTGACCTGAATCTGCAATCCAAGGATGCTGTTAGGTTCAGAGTTGGTGGCGAAAAATACAAGTAATGGGTCTCACTAGAACATACAACAAAGGGAAGGAACCCAGCACATACTAGTAATATTTCTTTGGCTTACCATATTTAAGCCCGAAGAAGTAGATGACCTTATTGCAATACTACCACAAGTAGTAAATGTTCAGATTTTCACTGACTACATACTGGAAACGTTCATGTGCGAAGAGTCTTTGTCCAGATTTGACTCATCAATCAATAGGACGACAATCGGATGCGAAGCGTTGCATTCAAAATTTAACAAAAGGTTTTCCACAGAATTATTTATATTTGTAGATGTTATGAAGTATATCCAATCTGAAATATAGCATCTATGGAATCAATAGTCCCTCAAAGAAATCATTAAAAAATAAAATTTCCCTGGAGAACAATGCTGCTCTACCAAAACAGGCTAAAACCGAGGAAGGAATGTTTAAAACCAGTATCATTCAAGTTTATTTCAAAGAAATAAATGCCAATGGCTAATTTACAAAACACAAAACTGTTGCTAGAAGAAATATGTGACATGGATTGAAAAATAAATTTAAACTTTTTAACATTGTAATATTTTACTACAAAAATGTTAAAATATTGGGAAGTTAGGAAACCAACCTCCGCGTGGTGTCTTCTGGCTCCTCTGTGTGGAACTCCAATGCCCATATTAGGCAAGAGAGTTGGCATTAGAACACACACACACACACACACACACTATTTTATTTTACTCAGCTCAATGTTTTACTTATAATAAAAACAATACTTAAATTAAAAACTATTACTAATTCCCTAATAACTATAGGATTAATTCTTTTTCTACAAACAATTCTCATTTGTTTTATTAGAAGAACATATCATTAAGATTTTGATCGACACTTTTCATGTGAGAGTTGTAAGACGTTAAGGCATTCCTTAGTTACGGTTAGTGCAATGCAGTTCTAAACTTACACAATTTTTGTTTTGTGTAAAGTAAGTTCATTCCAAAAATATAAATAAAATTTAACTTAGTAAACACGTTTGCATAATCACTTTTTAAATACTATGGCAATTTAATTGTTAAAATTTAATTTTGTACCAGTAATGCAGTGGGTGTTAAAGAATATTAAATTTAGAAAAAACAAGGCGAATGGAAACGTTTTTAATTAGATGTTTAGGAGCTATGGGGATATTTGCTAATGCTAGAATCCACAGCCATCCCTTTTTTGTAACATTACACTACCGTAACAGTATGGACGAGGAGCTTTGTCGTTTTCTTCAAGGGCCAAGATCAAGGGAACGTATTCTATTGAACGACATTCCAGTAAAGTTGAACACAGCATTATATATACAGAGCATGCGTTTTATGTGAGAAACTGCTAGTTAGCAACCGCTACATTAGTACCGGCAGAGGAAAGTTCATCGTAAGAGTACCTGTGGAAGAATTCAGCCCTAAACCTCGTGACAGATCCCCTCGCCTTATACTAATCAGGTTGACGTTAAAGGTATAAAAAAGATAAACCCCAATAAAACGAATTTGTTGAAAATTATTTATATTATGAAAAACTACCAGGTTTTCTTCTGTTTTGAAATTTTATACACAATATAGGAACCGTTTGATTGAACCTGTTAGCGCAAAGAACAGAAATTTCAAGTTTTAGTTAAGAAATTGCTATTTTTGTAAAACGTGTTTGAAGTAGGCTACTAGAATGGTTTGATGCTGAAGCTACGTTTTCAGTAGTCTGTAAGATATTCATCTTAAGTAAGCTTAAAATAGTGTAATTAAAAATGGCACGAACTGTCACCAAAGCCTTTGACTATTGCAATAATGTAGATAACATTTTTGAAAGCACAGTGGAAAATAATTAGTGACAGATATCCTGCGATTTAGAACTTGTTTCGCTATTTTTAAACTTAAAGATGACTTTACAAGATAATGTTTTTTGTACTTTTAGGAAAGCCTAGATGTCAAGTGTGGCATAAAGGTTAAGAACTTAAGAGAAGGAAACAATTCATTGTTGGAAATGAAAAAATGAAAAATGCTCAATTAATTACTAAGCAGGATAAAGTTATTTTCACTTCGCTTGGTATAAGGTTCGGCTTGATGAAAAACTTCAAAAACGTTATTGATCAACAAAATTGGGCCTTTAATTATTTAACAACGTTTCCAGTTTGAGTGAACAAAATTAAAACAAGGCATATTTATTGAGCCACAAATTAGAAAAGAGTAGTTTTAATATTAACTTCTAAGCTCGTTAAGTCAGTAGTTAATTACTTGGTCCTCTCACAAAGTCATGGTCCTCTCACAAAGTCATTAGTCACGACGTTTTTTAGCTATAGAAGAGACAACTAAACTGATCTATTGGACAATTAAAACAACACGAAATGCATAATTTAAGTATAATTTCAACTTTTAAATTCGCACATTGGCATTTTTCCTGAAAATTTTTCGGAAAGAGTGAAAGAGTTGGCCAGGAAATCCTCACTATAGAACATCTTTACCATGAACACGAGATGGGCTATTATTATAGGTGTAAGGCGGGGATATAGAGAAAATGCAAAAATAATGTAAAACACCAAAGAATCTACATTCCATGTCACCAATTACCTATACAAACAATTTTTGAAAGAACAACATAATGGATTATTGTCAACTCCCAAAGCTTTGACATAAATTTTTGTTAGTTCTGTATACTTTATTTGTATTGTTTCAATATTGTGAATATAAACTTGGTATAAAATATGCTGCAATGTTTATAACTGACTTGAAATAGGAATTTAAGAAACAGAATAAATGGGATTATTGAAAAAATAGCAATATCTGGTCCCTGAAGGGCTTTAAACCATTTTTTTTTTTCGTTTTTCTTTCACATGCCGTACGAAAGTAAATAAAATGAAAAACTGTAAAAATAACTTTAAATTAAGAATAATAATAATAATAATAATAATAATAATAATAATAATAATAATAATAATAGTTACCTATTTACGTAAGATAGCCTTAGAATTTGGACACATATTGCTATTAATGCTGTATCTCAAACGACTGAAGTTATATCGAAACTTTAATAACAGATGCTTCCGCCGGCTATATATATATATAGTGTTAATAGAGTAATAAAAACTTCTAAAAAGCATAAAAACTCATAAAAACACTCAGAGTGCAATATAAAAAGGTTCACATAAAACTTCACACTAAAAACCGTAAAATTGAACACTAAAATCACACTATATTTCGAGCTTGGCTCTTGGTCACATGATGAAAATGAACTGAACTCTGGCAGGCAGCTTCTGTCGTTGTGAGGCATAGAGATGTGACGTGGCAGCAAAACTGCCAACTTTGGCTGAACAAAGTAGTTTGGCAAACCTGGCAGTATTACAGGGAGATGTTGAGGCCTGGAGGAATACGGGCTTTATGTAAAACTATTGCTGCCATCTCTACGTCTCTGAGTAAGGTGTGTTTAGATGGAGGGGCGGCATCTATGAGAATAAGAGAGAAACAGTTATCGAACGTGGCTTTAACAAAACTGACATTACACTGTTAACACCAGTTTCTCCCCGCACACCTTCTCTGTATTTTTTACCTAAAATACACAAAACAGGCTGCCCAGGACGACCTATAGTAGCCAGTTATGGCAGCCCCACTGAAAGAATTTCAGCCCTTGTTGATTTCTATATCAAACCCATAGCCTCTTCCAGACCCTCCTATATTAAAGACTCTTTTCATTTTCTAGAAATTCTGAAGTCTGTGGACTTAAATATTTATGATGACGTATTATTAGTTACTCTAGATGTGTCTTCGCTTTACACTAACATCCCCCACAATAAGGGTTTAGAAGCTTTAGCTTACTTTTTAGATAAATCAAACTTAGCTCAGACTCCTTCCAATGATTTTATTTGCCAATTAGCATTTTTTGTCCTCACTCATAATGTGTTTGTATTTGAAGGTCAATATTTTCTTCAAGTCAAGGGGACAGCCATGGGGACCAGAATGGCTCCTTCTTACGCCAACCTATTTATGGCCAAACTTGAAGAAGAATTCCTACTTTCAGAACCCTTAGCACCGTTGGTGTGGCGCAGATTTATTGATGATATTTTTATCATTTGGACCCATGGTATTACGGCATTTGATAGTTTCTTCAATAGGTTGAACACCAACTATCCAGTTAAGTTCACATCCACAGTTTCCCGTACCCAAGCTGTCTTCCTGGATGTGGAAATTCAGTTAATCAATAAGCAATTTCTGACATCAATTCATGTTAAACCTACCAACCTACAGCAGTACTTACATTTCGAAAGTTGCCATCCATCACATATAAAAAAGGCCATACCCTTTTCTTTGTCACTACGAGGACACCGAATCTGCAATAATGACTCAGCTCTTGATAGATACATCACCCAATTAACTGACAAATTAGTCAACAGGGGTTACCCCCCTTCCCTAGTAAAATCAAAAGTCCAGGCCTCTCATCAGAAGCATACTCCTAAGACTCGTAAAACAGCAGATATTGATCCACTGAATTTCACAGTGACATACTTTCCAGGCATTGAAAGACTCAAACCTGTCCTAAAAGACAGCTTCAATATCCTCATGCAAAACCAACTAACTGCATCATTTTTTCAAACAGTACCAAGGCTATGTTTCCGGTCGGCCCGCAACCTCAGAAGCATTTTTCGCAAAAATATTGATTATCCTCAGCCCTCCTTCTCGACACTTGGCTCGTATCCGTGCAACCGCCCTAAATGTAAAACCTGTGCCTTGATATCCCCATGCTCATCTTACGTTAGTCCAAATCTGAAATCAGAATTTAAAATTCACTCTTTTTTTAACTGTACCTCCACAAATGTGGTGTATTTACTTAAATGCCAATTTTGTCCCGCTTTTTACATTGGACTAACGTCCACTAAGGTATCTATTAGAATGAACAATCACAGGCATTCAGTTAAAATTTGTTCCCCATTACCGGTATCACAACATGCCAATTTTCACCAGGCCACGTTCGATAACTGTTTCTCTCTTATTCTCATAGATGCCGCCCCTCCATCTAAACACACCTTACTCAGAGACGTAGAGATGGCAGCAATAGTTTTACATAAAGCCCGTATTCCTCCAGGCCTCAACATCTCCCTGTAATACTGCCAGGTTTGCCAAACTACTTTGTTCAGCCAAAGTTGGCAGTTTTGCTGCCACGTCACATCTCTATGCCTCACAACGACAGAAGCTGCCTGCCAGAGTTCAGTTCATTTTCATCATGTGACCAAGAGCCAAGCTCGAAATATAGTGTGATTTTAGTGTTCAATTTTACGGTTTTTAGTGTGAAGTTTTATGTGAACCTTTTTATATTGCACTCTGAGTGTTTTTTATGAGTTTATATATATATATATATATATATATATATATATATATATATATATATGTATATGAATTTTAGAAAATCAAAAGATATTTCTGTATTTAAATGGCTCTGATCTCTATGACAACAATCGTATTGCTAAACCTCCACAAGCAATTAGCAGTTATTCAGTAGTCAGAAAGACAGAGCAGCACTGTTAATGCAACATTCTCTCAGCTTTTACATGTAATAAGTGTGTTGTATATCTACAAGCTTTTACCAACATTTGCCATTTCCCTTGGGTGTTGAGGTAAACTGGCATGATTACCAGTCTTTCGGTTTTTCAGAGAAGGCTTCTGACCGCTTGTATAAGATAATGACACTCTAACGATGCCCTTAGTTTTAACATGATGTAGCGCTTCCCTCTAATTGTAAAGTAGCATTTAAAATTGAATGCAATAATTGTGTTATTTGGGGAGTTTAAAATCCCTTAACGTATTTCTTGTCAATTCAACCCCGCATTGCAATGAGGCGATAGCCGACTTAACTAATGCAGCTAAAATAAATTTACTTAACTTCGAAAACAATAACTGAGTAATTTTTCGTGATAAAGATAAAATAAAATAAATAATGCTTTCCGAGCCTTTCATTGTTCAATTGGCTTATTCATGCCGCAGTGGGCGACGAGGAAGCGTGCTAATATTATTTAACAAACTAATTTTTTTCCAGATTTGGTTTATAAACAAATGAATTTAGCTAATACTCTGATTTTTTTTAACAATTCTACCTGCAATTATCTTAATTTTTATTGCCTTCCCTTCTTTGCGAATTTTATATTTAATTGATGAACATAACGTCTTTGAATAAATTAACTTTTAATTACGCCACATTATTTAGATGTACCAACATACTAACATTAAACGACGAAATTTGTCTTGAAGCGAATGCTCAGAATGACCTCCGATTAGCACGAGAGGTAGAGCCTGTTATAAATGGTTCGGATAGAACAGCACTCTTCAGTCATGTGGTTAATATTACTTCGTACAGCTGCTTGTCTTGTGCTTGACATTAGAGTTGTCTTCTACCGCATGAGGTTTCGCCATCTCCGTTGTGCAGTCCTCATCTTTCTAGACCTGCGCCGGTCGTGAGTGGTAGGTTTGAACTTTCCCTAAGACGACGACGATCAGTTCATCTTTCTGGAAACCTCTCCCAGTACAAACACTGAGAATCGTTCCTGGAGGTATAGTGACACTTGCCTCGTAGACCCAAGATCGTATGTTCAATCCCGGCCGGGGTAAGTGGATTTTTTGGGCGTACAAACTTAAGTACGGTTTCCTTCAGAATGGAAGTAAAGTCGTGGATACCGTGAGACTTACGGCAGGTAAAAGAACAAGTCTGAAAGAAGAGGCCTCTGAAAAAACATTTATCGTCTGTTTCAGAATTGAATGGGACGCTTATGCCCTTAGATGCTAAAGAGAGTATGTAAATAAACCAAATAAACAAAAAAAAAAAAACACTGATAAGCACTACTACTATTATCATCTGCTTTCTAGTGTAGCAAATGAACATCTGCAGTGTCGTATATGAACATCTTTCCATTGTACTGTACCTGAAGTACAATAGTAAAGCAGAGAAGTCGATCGTAGAAAATATGACACGTAGAACAGCACGGTTGAAACATAAAAACGCTGGCGGTGGCGTGGTCAAGTGCAAAAATTAGGGATACTGTCTATCTTGTTGCAATATTTGAAATAGTAATACTCATAAATTTGTCCAAATTAAGATGAAAACCAGAAGCTAATAAAGAATAGAGAAGCGCTCGTTTTTGAGGGTGTTGAACGACGAGACGTTCTTTATACATTTTTATAGAATTTCCTAAAAAAAACGTTCGACAGATGAAGCGTCACTTCTGTAAGAGATAGGTGACGAGAGGTTAATGGCGGTGATCACGAAAATAATAGAAGGAAGTATAAGCACGTAGAATGTGCTGTCAAAGACACCCTGGCTTTATCTGTCTGCCCTCCTGACGCTATTTCAGATCAGTAGAAAACAGGCAAAGCTCTGTTCCTGTTACAAGCCAAGCACATTCAGCTGCACTATCGAGCTCTCGTACTAACTGACGAAGTTATTTCTAGAGCTGCGTAACATTCTACTAGGTTTGAAAAATTAATTAATTTGACTTTTCATATTAAAGACACAGAAAACAACTGAATGGGTTTAAGCCATTTAGACCTTCTTCAAAATATTGGAACACCCATTAAATATGTGACATACTTATCAGATAGTCAACTTTTCTGTATTCCATGTGTTCACATATTGCCGTTGTCTTTATTTCTGTGGGTGAGAAAGAACAAAGGTGTTTTTAAAATGGGTTGCTTTTCCATCCTAAACTTTATATGGATAAGAGCAACGTTTTTCTCCAAGTCTATCGATGGGGCAACATTGTAAGTAATTTAATTTTTGAACAAGGACAGTAAGTATTTTAAAATAGGTTACTTTATCCATTTGTTTTAAGGTTACTTTTTTACTTTAGTGAACTATTTTAACTCATGGGTTTCATGAATTTTAATATCCTTCAATGTTGGTTCGGAAGTTCGAACGGTTGAGAACACTGGTATAGACAATTCAGAGCGCATTCCAATATTGTATATATAAGAAATAAAATAGCTTATAATTGAAATAAGTAAATCTGGATACTTTATAAGCATTTCCTATATTACCATTTAACTTTTAATATACTTTTACTTCAGATTTGGCATTAGATATGGTCTTTTTAAGTCTACTTATGATAACTAAATAAAGGCGCGTTTTTTTGCCATAAATTTTGCTAAATTAAAAAAAAATCTTTTTTTTAAATATTGCCTCACCTGTACTTTAAATGTACGTCAGAATTTATAAAGATCAGGAATAATTTCAATGAAAACAAAATGCGGTAGTTTTGGCTAAAATTGTTCCAGGTTCAGGTTTATTAATTTATTTCCATGTTTATTCCACTTTATCTCAGCCAATAATTACCTATTTTCTCTTTCATGACGTGATTAGACTATTGCCTTATATTTTATTTGCATGTTATATCTTTGGAATTTTAGCGCAGGAATTTGGATAAATGCATAAATTCCTAAATCCCAATTTCTCCTTTTTATTTCTGGATTGTCAGATGTCCGCCAATTACGTAAATGCTCAAATGGTGATTTGCTGCTGTTACTAATAAAGTTGGCAGTTACGGTTAATCTCCCAAATTTTCAAACTATAACTCTATAAAGAAACAATCCAAGATAAAGTATTTATGTATTCATAAACGACGGACGCCTCTAGCAAAAGTGGTCGGTTTTTTTAATAGTGTTTAACGCCCGCTTTTACCACTGAGGCACCACAGCCCTTTCGGTCCTTGGCTCCGAAGTTGGGCGTAAGGAGGAAGCGGAAGTATGAGTTTGTACTTAGATGGTCACTGTGACTGCCTCCTCTTCTTCCCGCTGTGTTACAAGTCCTTACCACAGCACCGGCACAAGAGATTTTGCTACTTATTGATTTTAGGAACGTGAGTTAACGTTTCCAGGGAGACAGGAAATGGAAAAGGATATCACTATCTTGACTAAATCATTTTTGTAAGTTCTTCAAATAGTATTTATTTCGTCACTTTACTCAGCGGCCAAGGAATCTCTTTATATCTGCACTTGTTTTTGCTCGCGAACCTTGAAAGTTCACGATATTATACGCAGCTGTCCTATAAACTTAAAATTCTTTATGCAGCTTCGATTGGCGCGGGCACACGCGATCACCCATCTCATCACCAAAAAAAGTTGTTCACCCACATAATGTTTCATCTCTTTCTCCGCTAAGCTACCGCTCAACTGCCGCTTAAAACTGTCGCTTAACTACTTGGACGCAAACTGCTTAAAACGTTGCTTAGCTATCACAACTGTCGCGTAACTATTTTGTATAGCTGCTTATACACTGCTTATAACATCTGAACAACTTTAGGGCTGCAACTGAAGACTACTGCTTAAAACTATTCTCCAACTGACGGAATACTGACTGCTACGGATAACCGAAGACTACTTAAAATTGCCCGCCGATTGACTGCCGGAATACTGTAGATGAAGACTGCAACATCTGGGGCTTTTTCGTTCTGCCACGATTTTTATTAATGTTTCAGTCGGTCGGTTCTCCATGCGCTCAGTCTTTTTAGATTTAAAATATCACAACGTCATATTTGTTTTCTAAGTGCTTATAGGTTAAATAATAATCACGTGGTTCACGGTATTTCCTCATAGGTGGAGGTTTTCGCGCTATTTTCTCTTGGAGGGGATAGTGTTTTTCCACTAACGAATCTTTGGACTTTCTTTTCTTTTTTCTTTCTCTCTTGAATCTCCCCAATGTTACTCTTACTCAACAAAAATGTACCGTTATCTTTTGTCAAAGTAACGTCTTGATTCAGCTCAGAAAAACATTTTCAAGGTTCCTTCGGACGATTTCATACACCCTCGCTAGTGGTATGTAATGTTTGGTTTTTATGACCGGAAAACCTTGAAGGTCGTTTCTTTGTCCCTTTAGCTATCAGCGGACGACCAAGGTCGTGAGGTTCAAACTTTTTAGATGTTTGCCAAAGTTACGTCGCTTATATGGAACAAATGTTTTCTACTGAATCCGAAACATACCCGAAACATTTGATTATACTAATGATTGATTGAGATGCTTGAGATTAATTAGGGAAGCCATAATAATGAATACAAGACCTGAGGTTAATTATATTCGTCGAAGCCAGGAAATCCTGCTTCAGTACTGATGTCAGGGGTTCACACAATGGAAGGGTATACACGTTCCAGAAAAAAAAAAAAAATAGATTTTAACTGAAAGTTACATTATTTTAAATTGTTCATAAATTTCCGACCTAACCATTTTCTATATTTCACTTTTCAATATAGTTATACTATATTGCAATACACTTCTCACATTTTCGAATTAACATTTAAACACCACCCCCCCCCCCCAAATAATCAGAAGTCTTGTCTGCAAAATGGGCGTAAACAGCATCCATCACTTCTTCGACACACTTAAAATTTCCTTCCTCGAAGGTCCTTGAGTTTTGAGAAGAGGAAATAGTCACTGGGAGCTTGATCGGGGCTGAAGGGTGGATGATCGATCTCCTTGAAGCCACATTTCTTCACAGCTTCCCTTGCAACAAGAGCTGTGTGCACAGGCGCTTTGTCGTGAAGAAGGCGCACACCACCACTCAGCTTTCCTCGCCTTTTCTCTTTGATGGAAGCACGTGGTCTGTACAGTAGGCCAGTATAGCACTCCCCATTTATTGTGGTGTTCCTCTCCTTAAAGACAATGAAGAGTATTCCTTCACAGTCCCCAAAAGATTATGGCCACTATCTTCTTGATTGACTAAGAAACCTTGGCCTTTAGAGACGGTGCTTCCCCAAGTTTACGCCATTCCATTGACTCTCTTTTGGACAAGGACCATAGTTTCATCTCCTGTAACAATGGTTTGCAGAAAACTTCTGTTTGGTTGCCACGGCAGAGCTCCAAAAATGGCTGACAACAGTTGACAAATTACTGCTTTTGAACTGAGGAAAGAATGCTAGGCACCCATCTTGCACTAACATTATTTATGTTTAAATGTTCATGAATAATTCGAAAGACTGTTGTTTTAGAAAGGTCCAACCTTGCTGCAATTTCTTCAACTTTGAGCTGCCGGTCTTTCATGCTTTCTCTTTACACAAGAGCGATGTTTTCAGGAGTGAGCACCACCAAGGGCCGACCTGCACGCTCTTCGTCTTCAATACTTTCTTGACCCTTCAAAAAAGTTTGGCCCATTCTTTTATAGTAGAATATGAGGGGGATGCTTCCCCATATACATCGTCCAATCGCTGTTTAATTTCATTTGGAGTAAATCCACTTTTGTGAAAAACTTAAGAATAGCTCTATACTCCATTTTGAACATGTCACAATCTTCTACACATTGCCTTCTTCATGCAACAATATCTAAAGAAGTGAACACAGTGGAGTGGAAGTTAGAGCTGATTTTTTTTTTGTGGATTTTTGGTTTATTTACGGGCGCTTTTAAACATCTTAGGTCATTAGCGGCCCATTCAATTCAGGGCGTAAAACGGCCGACAAAATTTGCTCAGAGGCCTCATTTTTCAGGCTTGAGGTTCTTTATCGTGCCGTAAATGTACGACACGGGACCCACAGCTTTACTTCCCTTCCGAAGGTAGCTACACTTAGGATTTTTAAGCCCGGAAAGATCCACCGGTCCTTGCCGGGATCGAACCCGCGATCTTGAATTTAGAAGAAGTTACAGATGCAATTATTTACATAACATATAAGGCACGACAGCATAAGGCTTTTGTGAAGTCGATAACCTCATCTCCGAGGTCGGAAACTTATGGACCTATCCTCGTATATATAATAAAAATGAAAAATAAATAAATTCTTGCAACAATCTAACTAAAATAACAATAGAGAAGCAGAAATAGATAAAGCACTTAAATGGTCACGCAATTTTCGCTATATATGTTGAACAGCTTGTGTTCTTCAAAGGCAGAAGACAATATATGTACATATTATTTAGACAAACGGTAAGTGATATATGAAGGGATACATAATTAAAAACGACCGCCACTAATGAAACACTACATTTGATTGTTATAGAACTGTAAGGAGGGAAAAGGAAAATAAAAAATGACACAGGAAAAAATTAAATATGTCAATAAATTGACCATCTAAATATTTTGGAATGGGCTTGAAGAAACGCAATCAATTCTTGTTTTGACGCCATCACCTGTACAAAGAGAGACTACGGCCTTTAAAATCGGCAGCTGTAGGCTACGGTGGCTATTGGCTATAATTATTTTCTCTAGTTAAAATTGTGCTGCTCCCACCCCACTTATCTTGTTAAAAAAAAGATTTGTGGAAATGTTTAGCTCAATCGAAAAACTGCGAGGCGAGCCTCATCGACCATGAAAGTTTGAAATTTTAGTCCGGAAAGGAATTTTACTGTTTGTGCTATTGACCCTGCTGGTGTAAAGTGACTTTAATGACGTGTTTTTCCTAAACTTGTAAAATGGCATCAACTTCTCAAGGTAGACTGTCACAGAAGTTAACAAAAGTTTTTTTACGTTTCTCTTGTTGTTCATATCTTCAATCAAATCGCTGGAGTCAAACTAACTTCGAACGGCACATTTTAAGCATTTTTTGTACAATGTAATGATTGTAAGTGTTACAACAAAGGAAAATGCAGTATTGGTGATACAAGAAATGTTCATTATTTGCCAAGAGCACCAATTTCTACTAGAAGAACTGATCACGGGGTTGATGAGTTATTCAAACTCTATGATGAATGGAAAGGTTTACAAAAAATTTTACTAGAACTGCAGAAAAAAGACATCCTCTTGTGGAAATTATGGAATCTCTTTAACATATCTCATTCAGATGCTTAGACGGATGAAAAATAATCCTTCAGCGCCAAAAAGGACGATCAGGCTGCATGGTTGGTGTAGGTAAAGAACTAAAACAAGAAAGAGCACTGAAGAGCACCGCAATGGAAACTGACAGGAAAGCATTACTTTGGAATTAAAGGGAACATTTTGCTTTTCCTCTGCTTGCTACATAAAAAACTTATAATTTAAACATCAGTGACGATATTGAAAATTGCTCCGTCATCTATTCGCAAGCATCTGAATGATATATGTCAAAGAGATCGTTCATAATTTCCACAAAAATATTTCTTTTTTCTTTTTTCTTACCTGCAATGCTAGTCATAAATTATCTGGATATTTATCGAGAAATCAGCAATGCTGCTGCATACATATTTCCAACCATCTCTGATACTTAGTTCCCGAAACTGTGACCCTATCCTTATTTGATGGCAATGTTCCAACAGCGTTTAAGGTAAATATGGCTCAAGTTATACTGGAAGCAGACAAATGCATAGAAGAGGGGGAAAAAATCAACTGAAGAAGTATATTCTGCATCAAAATAATTTTCCTTCCTTTACAAACAGTTTCATTTTTTTGTAACTGCTGGTAAAAAACTGTTCCAGATAATTTAAAATCCTATTATTTCTTAAATTTCTCATGTTAATTTAGGAAATTTTCGAATGAGTTTTGGGAAATTTTATACAGAATGTTTTTAAACAATTGCTGGGGTAGGCTGGATGTTCATTTCTCTAAGAAGAAAAAAGAAAATGGTCAAGTTATGGAAGAGTACATCGCTTTTGTACGGTATTAATTGTTGCATATAGTTCCAAATTCAAAGTATTTAAGGGTCATCAAGCAGTTGTCCGATTGAGATGAGAATTTGCACAAATCGTATTTTTTTTTTTTTGATTGGAACGATAGAGGGGTGGAAGCTAAATTTTTAGAAAGTAGAAAAATAACGAACACCGAGGTATATAAAATTTGCTAATTTTGAGTACTTTCCTCAGTATATATTACATATGACACAGTACATATTACATATTACACAAAATTACATCTATGCATTAAGGTACGTAAAATGTATTTCATAAAATTGTGAAATCGGGACAAGCAGGATCTAAGCCGTGATGTAAGAAGATGAAAATATTTTTCATAATGGTAGAAAAAGAGAAACTTATCGATGTAATGCTTGTAAACAAGGTGGGGTAATGTTTGTTACTGTGTGCCGTAAAATGTGTTTGGCTACAGGGAAGCAAACAAAGGTTAAACCTTTATGAAAACACAGAAGTAAACAAGTAGAGCTGAAATTTCAACAGTAGTGAAATGAGTGAACACAAGAGCTAATAATAATTACTGCCTTTCGGCCTTTGTTCAAAAGGTGGAAGCTATAGCGGACAGCAACGAGGTCGCAATCTGTATTTTGTGCAGTACAGGCATTACTCATAAGCACACAGGTACCGCATTTTCCCGATAGAAGTATCAGATGATAACATATACACAGTTAATTAGATAATGATATTTCCATTAGCGTTACCAAAAAAACATATGTATAAATATTGTTCATCCTCATTTCACTGTTATTTATTCTATGTCCAAAGAATTTATTTTAATATGAAGCTAGTTGAACAAAAAGTAGGTAAACTTTCAGTCAGTCTGCAGCTCTTCCCAGACTAAATGTAAGATGCACCCACATTCTGCAGAATGTTTCAAATACGTGACATAGCTTTAGAAATACTTGTATGTATTTAATTAGAATTTCGATTTTAGTGCAGAGAAAAAATAAAATAATAAATAGAATGACAATACAAGGCGTACAGAATTTTATCATGCTTAGTGCTCAAGTTAACCGTCTTGCATTTGCAGACAGAATGCTGCCGGTGTAAGAAAGAACAGAATATAGTTATTGCTGTAGTTGATAAAATATTTAAAATGCTACGCCGAGTAGGCAAGGTTTTCGATTGAACATTTTCATACTTTTCTATAAAAATATATTATAATCGTCTTTTGGAGCACATTTCATTAGTAGATAGATTATGTGCATTCTTACAATTTCATTATTTCTTGCGAAATTAGTTCTTAAAGAATGCACAATAATTATCCAAGATTCTATATAGCTTAATGATTAATTCATTCCATATACGTTTGGTTTTAATAGTATCTATCATCAGGCAAAAATATAGGCAAATTCAGATCATGAAAACAAAACAATTATAAACATAACTCAATTATAACAGTCTGAGTGACAGATAATCGAGAATTCAAGAACAAAAATGAACTAAAGGATTTTCTATTCTATAGACGTAGAGAAAAGTAGGATTGTGTCGTTGATTTGGTTTATTTATGGGCGTTCTTTTTTAACATCTCAAGTCATCAGCGTCCCATTTTATTCAGGGCGTGAAATGGCCGATAAATTTTACTCTGAGGCCTCTTCTTTCAGACTCGAGGTTTTTTAACAGGCCGTAAATCTACGACACGGGGCCCACCCTTCCGAAGGAAGCCATACTTAGGATTTTTACGCCAGAATAAATCCATCGATCATCGATCCTGGCTGGGATTGAACCCATGAACTTGGATTTACGAAGCAAGTATAGCTACCACCACATCACCAGGATCAATTAGGGTTGTGTCCCGCAGTTAAATTAATATCTTTATGGTTCTAAAGAAATGAATGAATAGTGTTTAACGCCCGTTTTTGCTACAGAGGCACAACAAGCGATGGACAGTGATGATACATAAGATGAAATGATATATTGGGAAAGGATTTATTTTTAAGGAAGGAACCGTTCCCGGCCTAAGTTTAGGGTACCTCCCCGGCATTTGCCATTTATGATGACTGCGGAAAACCTGGAAAAAACCTCAGTCAGGGAGGACGGTCCTGGCGGTATTCGAACCCAGACATCCTGCTCGCGAGTACGCGACTTAACGACATCGTACACCCGTGGCGGTCATGGTTCTAAAGAGCAATTCTTAAATTTGACAAAATATTTTTGTATACCTATAATATATTTTTAAATAATTGATTCACAATTATTGAACGCTGAAAGCAAAAAAAAATAATTATTCATATGTCAAGAGAGATTAGACAAAGTTTTAAAGTTCGGAAGAAGAAGAAGAAGAAGAAGAAGAAGAAGAAGAAGAAGAAGAAGAAGAAGAAGAAGAAGAAGAAGAAGAAGAAGAAGAAGAAGTTAATGGTTAATTCCGGGTTAAAGGGCGATTGTGCAATAAATTAGAAGTCCTGTTCTTTTGTCATTTCGACTGCAGAAATGCCTGACAGTGCTTCATCCTGGGGAAATAATCTTTCATTGTCACTTCATTTCATGTAATGGAGGATCCACGGCCACGAAAATGTCTTATGGATTCGCCAAAAATTCCATTAATGGGATTATTTTGCAAGTGATCTTAGTTCCAGTCAACAATCGTGGCCCCCACCAGCTTTTATTTTTAGATTCAGTTTTTCTGCAGTTGTGAAGTAACCCTCAGTCTAATAAACTATTTTATTGTTTATTTAGCAGAAAATTAGAATTTAAGTAATGTCTAGAGTCCGTAACTTATTTTACAAAATTTTCAATTTTTTTAAAAAAATTCAATTAAGTTTATCCATTTATTACAAAATAGTAGCATTAAATCCCATCAGGACCCATCATTGGTTCAGTCTTCTATTTTAAAAATAATAACATTGAATTGTATTAATATCATTCGTTGGTTCGTCTTATTCATCTTCTTGCTCAGCTAAGCCCAGTTGATATAAATTAACCAGATCCTCATAGAAAGTTAAGCTCTAAATTAATTTCTCACTCAGTGCCAAAATGCTGCAACAAATTTAAAACATTTGCATTTTTTTTTTTTAACTTTTGGCTATGAAGGTTTTGCAGACAATTACTTTGTGTTATCTCCCTTCTTACAAACACTGTTTGGTATTCTTAATGGGGAATCTTTTGTGGGAGCAAATTTGAAGTGCAAATTCCCAGGAGATTTGAATTAAGCGTGTCCGAAAGCTTTAGTAATGCCACGTTCTATTGACAGTCAAATGAAAATATCTCTCTCTCTCTCTCTCTCTCTCTCTCTCTCTCTCTCGTGTTCTTAGCAGTTTGGGGAAAGCAGTTGATGGTAGCCAAGATCAGCTAACAATGTTATCCTCCTCTTTTAATATATTCCTCTAACTGATAACATTTTGAACATTTGTCTGTTACAGCACTTTTGAAGCTTATATTAAATTTAACTCTCTGTTTAGGATTTTGGCTGCATTGTTTCACGAAATTTCTCTGAATTTAAATAATAGGAACTGTCAGGCTAATTATGTGAAATTTATATTTTATTCATGTTTCTGTTGTTTTTTCGTGCATGTGAGGAGGGCATCTCGCTTTCGTTTTTACTACGTCCTTGTTCAGAGGCACAGATTTTGTTTTCACAAGCTCCAAAAAGTTCTTCCACCGCTATTTGTGTGTTAAGCATTGAACTCACGGAACAAGATAATCGCTATGTATAATGTAACATGCCAACAATAAAAGAACGAATTGTTGACAAACTGCTATCAGTTATTAAACTTAAGTGTCATTTAACAGGTTTTATATAGACAGTAAGAAACCAGCAGTAAAACATTCCTCTTAATAGCCATTGGCATTGGACATAACAAAATTTTGAAACGGAACGTGCTGGGTACATAAAACTTCTGGAAAATCTCTATTTTTAAGGCCAAATATCTCAAGGACAAATGGGGTAAGGAAACAAACTTTATACCATACAAGATTACATACTGCCAACATCATGGAATGTGCATTATCTCATTTTTTTAACTTCTGAACATGTTGAGTTTTGGAACTAACCAACTCATTTCTGCATTCTCAGAATAAAAGAAACCTTCATTAGATTTTTATAAATACGTATATAGCTTGTTCAAGTTAAATATAACCTTACCTGAAGTTAATAAACGTTGTTTTGATTCTGACAATCCTTACTAGTAACATCTCTGTCGAAAGGAACTTTCTAGCAGCGAAAAGAAAGCATAAATACTAAAGGGAGATTCACTAAAATCTTTCTATTTCCATTGAGATGAACTTCTTGAAAAAGACAAGAATCCGGATTTCCACGACAAAGTAATAGATATTTTTGCTCCAAAGAATTGACTTGAAGAGCTCTAGGAACCAGCAGCAAGCGAAGACAAATGCATATGTATTGAGAAACGCAAGACAAATATATTGTATATGTAAACTTTTTAAATATATGCAAGTCTTTAGTTTTTATACTAATTGCGTTTACAGTATAGATTCAAAATTTTTACGCTTTCTTATGCATTAATTTGCAGATATTTTTTTAAAGTTTAGAAGTTAGTAAAATGTGTGCGCAATGTTATATGCATGTTGCTTTATGTACAATGAAGGCTAACACTTTGGAAAATACCACGCTCCGCCACTGAGTCTAGCTGACGCTGACCCTGAATTCTGCCTTACGGTTCGATGTAAACAACAGCAAGTTTATGGCATGCAGCCACAAACCCACTCCCTCTGATGCCATGTAACAACCTAACTTACTCCAGACTTGTGCTGCTATCTTGTTTCCAAAGCAATTGTCCTATTTACTGTTAAAAGGTTGAAAATAAAGTCCTTAACAGCAATTTCTTGTCTGATATCTTCTTAGATCCCCAATTGTATGCGCGTATACAATTTTTTAAGTTCCTCTATAAATTAAAATCACAAGTAGTTAGATAGGGCTAAAACACACACAATTCTGTCCTCAAAATTCTCTGCAATACATTACGTGTTTTAAAGCAAGAGTCTTGCAGAAAGTGTGACGGTCAGTTAATGGTTCTATAATGATGAAATGCGTGTTATCGATATCTTTCATCATTGATGGTGCCATCATAAAAATATATTTTATTACTCTGTGCACATTTAAACCACACCATGCACCAATTTTTTCAGGATGGAGCGGAACTACACGTGCACTATCGGGTTTTTGCGAGCTCGAACATTGGTTGTTCTGTGAGATGACGCTTCTATGCAACTCCTCTAAAATGTAATGAATTCACGAATCCTTCTGCCAGCAGCAACACTGGAAACGTTACACTCCAATCCAAATATTCTGATGTTTGTTATATAAAATATAAATCTTGTTTCTAACATGCTAAGCGTATCGTTTGTATGATATACCTAGGCTTCGTGTATCGTAAATACTAATTAGAAAAATTGCTCAACGTAAAGCTCAGCTAGGGCAGAAGTAGCACATCAGGAGATGTAACCGACGCTAGGTGCTCTTAATAAAGGCGTAAATTATATGAATACCCCGCGTCGTGAGAACGGGGAGGAAAAAAAAAAAAACAGCACAAATGGCTTCGCAACTCTCACACTACCGCTCAACGTCAACTAGTATCGATCTTGATTTGTTTTAAATATCCAAACAAATGTAGAGAAAAATAAAGTATCTATAATTAATTAGTTTCCTATACATGAAACATCTTCAGACTTTAGTCGACAAGTGTTTCTTTCATGTTTGAGAGCTTAGAATGACCATGGAAAGTAACTCTGCAGTTTTGTTTCAGGGAGAAGAATAATAATTTACAAATTCTAACAGAAAAAAATTGTGAACAATAAATAAATTTAAAATAGAATTGGTATAAACGTATGTTAGCAATGCATCAATTAATTGAAATAGTTAAAATCTTCCGAGCTGTTTTGCCGTGGTTGATATTTAATGTGCTACCAAACACAGTATTTGGTGAAAGCTATGGTAGCATATCAAACCATGAACGACGGCAAAACAGCCCGGAAGATTTTAACTGTTTTAATTATAATACTGGCCTTTAACGCCTAAGAAGTATCAATGAACCATATACAATATTAAATTGAAAGTCTTGGATGTTGAAATTTTGAGTTGTAAATCTCCGAATGTTTGCCACATTTACCAACAAATTACCAGTAAAGAAATCTTAAGGTACAAATTTATGAAGATATGAAGGCTTGGCGGGAAGAACGATAAGGGTTCAAATAAACTTTAGATAAAATGAATGTTAAAATTTAAAATCCACTGCTTCAGTATGTATGCATAAAGCCATTTCTTTCAATTAATTTTATTTTACCTTAATATGTTATTTAATAGACCGAAGAAAATAGTTATAATATTAAAAAGAATAATTTAAACAAATACCATCTCTGATCACAAAAAATGTAATCAATACTTGAACATTGTCATACTAGCCGGTTTTATGTAAGCCTGTTGCTGCAATACCTGGTTTTATTGTACTGTTCACGAGGTATTTCACTTGTAGCAGATGTCCCGACTGAAATCCTTTAGATTGAAACATGAATTACCTGCAGAATGAAATATAAACGTGTGATATTAAAAAAGGCAGTAATTTTTCATAATGGTTTTCTGACGTATTGTATGCTAATTACTTATCACATAACACAATAATTTTGTCATAATTGTCTCAGTCATTCTCTTCTTGGATGTCTGAAGTTGTCAAGTTGTCATAGAACCCTTGGCTTCTTTTGAAATAACTTTCTTAAGGTTCTGCGGGTTTCCTTCGATATTGGTAATATTCCAATGTATAACCTTTCTGGATATTGAAAGTCTCCAGCAGGAATATCTTCCTCGTCTGTTTACAACAGCATTAACTTATGCTTATCACGATGAAGGATTAGGTGAGTATTTGTAGTTCTTGTAGGAAATGGACATTTCCCTTTGAATTTAGACTTTAAAAATACGAAACATTGATTGCTCACACCTAGTAACTTTGAAGGGCGATGGCTTTTGTCTGGCACTTTTAATAACGTCTGCCCCTTCATAGGGAGTTCTACTAAAGCCTTCAGATTAGTCATTAACAATGAAAGTATATGCTGGTCAGGATCATCAATCTTTAGTTTTCCAGGCCGATACGCTGATGACCTGAGATGTTAAAGAGCGTCCATAAATAAATCAAATAAAAATCCAGGCCGACGTCCTTTAACCAATGAACAAGAAACCAAACCTCCTAGATACAAAGTTTTGTTCGTTATAATCTTACTACATTTTGAAATAATGGACGTTCTATCATCTAAGTTAACGTTTTCGAAACACTTCAGCTGAGTACAATGACGAGATGGAGATGCTATAGCTTATTGTTTACACCACTCATCGGTATTTACGTCAGCGTCTTCCCCACAATTGACGTGAACTATACATTTTGAAATAACCGCACTTATTGCGATGCTGCTGCTGCTGCAGGAAACGATCAGCGTTGTCTGCCACCTGAAATAGGGCTCTCACCTCCATTTCCTGAAACGACGTTGATTCCCATCATTCTTTCCTAATGGAAATGTTTAAAAAATTCCAATTATCTGTGGACCTTCGTCAAAATTTTGATAACCAAGTAAACCTCTGTTAGTTCTCAATACAATCCAATAGATGGCAGCCCTAACTAAAAAATAACATTTTATGAGTCTTCATCGTTTCCCCCGCCAACCCTTCAAGTCATAAAATTTCCCGATTAAAAAAATAATAAAATACTATATAATACTATGCCTAAATTTCCATGATTTAATACCTCGGTTTAAAAATATGTGTTCTTTGCAGAGCAAAATTATAACTACAAAGTAAGCCAAAATAATAACATAAGGCAATAAATTAATTTTAAGAATAGATTCTGTTTGTATCACTGGAAAAAAGTCCCGGGTGTAACAATTTAGAATTAAAGGCACGAAAGAAAGACTGTGCATCCAACCTGAGTCGGGGTTTCTTTATGTGTCGGAAGAAGAGCAAGTTAGTGAAGTGAAGCCGATAGAATACTCAATTTCTTGAACAACCAGCCTGCTCTTGCTTGGCGGCGTCTGAAGGGAAGAAAGAGAAACAAAAGGAAGGAATGCACGCAAGAACCGCCAAATAATACAGAACCATTAGTTGCTGGTCAGCATTTACATATACAAAACTGCAAAACGTGTACTTTGGGAGGGAAACATCGCTTTGTTGTTCTCGCCATTACTTTATAAATGAGTTATTACTGTACCATAAAGTATTGAAAACGATGCGAAAGGTTTGCAAATTAATCCACCACATTTTGATACACGTATTATGCGTAATTTTATACGTAGATTCTTAATAATATAAAGAAAACACTAGAGATACATAATTTAATCAATTTTGTTTTTAAAATTTGCTTATTTTAAATTTTTCAAAACCCCTGAAGTAGTTCAAGATGAACTGCTTATGTTGCAAAAATCAAAACTATGGGAAACTTATAACTTTCCGCACTTTAAGGGTTTCGAGGAAAACGGCAAGAGCCGGCCGGATATTTACATTATAGGGGAGTTGTGTGAATCATCAGGACCTTGTATTTCGGGTGACAGCAGCTTTCAATTAGCACCTGGGATTCGACATGTTTGTCATATGACTGTAATGGTAAAAAGTATACCTACCAGCAGAAATTCGTCGGCGATGTAGCGCAATATGGGGACTATGGTCGCTCCGAGTTTGAACAAGACTGATGTGGATCTTTAAGGAGTTTGGTCACTTGGGACTCGTCGGAAAAACCAAAGACAAACTGTAGCTGAAATTGCAAACAGTCTTAAGTTTTGCAAGGTATGTGTCAGCGAGTGCCAGTAGTATATATCCCTCCTCGCGTGATTTTAATATAAAAGTGATATCAAAAGGGGTGGGGGGTGATATCAAAAGTGGTGGGAGGTGGGGGTGGGGTTGTGGTGGTGGGGGTGGGGTTGTGGTGGTGGTGGTGGGAGGTGGTGGTGGTGGGAGGTGGTGGTGGTGGTGGTGGTGGTGGGGGTGGTGGTGGTGGGGGTGGTGGTGGTGGTGGTGTGGGTGTTGTGGGGGTGGGGTGTTGATATCAAAATCTCAATTTGAATTGATATCAAAATTTCTGTTTGATTAAGCGATAGGAAAATCTCTGTTTGATCGAGTGTTGGATTTAAATCTCCGAAAAAAGTGTGTGTGATCAATTAATTACGTTGTAAAAAAATGGAGAGCCCTTCCGCCACTGCGTTGGCAGTTCGCCACTGCTCGCTCCCCCCACCGCTCGCTCTCGCCGCTCGAGCGCTTGTCCCCTCGCTTTGTTCGCCCCCGCACAATGCTTTTGCGTGAATTCGGTCTTCAATGGGCGGTTTCTTATTCGTTTGTATATATTCTTTTTAACAAAAACTCTGTATTTTCTCACACAGGGTTAGAAAAGTCAAAAACAATATGTGTGGGTTTTTCTTTTACAGAGCCAACTAAAAGTTTCTTCTTTGTTCATGCGTGTTTATATTCGGGGGGGCATCTTTTCTTCTTCAATGTGTGGTTTCTTATTCGTTTGTATGTATTCTTTTTAACAAAAACTCTGTATTTTTCTCACACAGGGTTAGAAAGTCAAAAACAATATGTGGGTATTTTAAAAGTTCTTTTTTCTTACTAACACGTTGGCTCTCTCTGTATTTCTAAAAATCTATTATTTTCACAAGGAAACAAAACCTGTATACGTTTGCTTTTGTTCTTTTTCATGCGTGTTTTTAAAAAAGAATTCGGGGCATCTTTTCTTCTAGCAAAAACTCCCTCCGCACACATTTCTAAAACCGACCTCATGGGTGATTTCTTTTCTTATAAATTCGATTGTATATATTCTTTTTAACAAAACTCTGTATTTTCTCACACAGTGACAGAAAAAAAGTAAAAAACAAGGGGATTCTTTTTTCTTCTTCTAGCAAACTCCCACCGCGTACCCGAGCCCGATGGAAGATTAAAAAATGAATATACCTTCCCCCACCATTTGTACGACGATTGGCTGTAGGGTTATGCATGCGCCGTAGAAACCTCCCATTCCACCTCAGTTCATTCCGTTGATTCTGTTACAGAGTCGAAAGTGCCACACAACCAATGAGAACGGGGTGGTGTGTGAAACCTGTGACGACGTTGATGTTCCTCTGTTCACTTCTGCACCAAAGGCAAGCTGTATGCGTTCAGCGCCGGTTTCTCATGTATGCAGCAATGAAATTCCGGACACATTCCGCAACGATGTGTTTATGAGCGGTACATAAATAGCACACGTACTTCATAGCTTCTCACAGCTTTGCTACTTCGATATCTCTCCAACGAGAAAATTTACAGAATTACCCGAGCATTTGGTCTGAGAAAAGATTATGTGTGTTACTGGCCTTTTTATTCTAATTCAGACCAGTAAGAAGGTTCTGAAAACCCCATATTCCCTTGGGTCACTCTGTATTTACAACGATTAATAGTCTCACAAAGTCAATCCGGTAACTTCCCAAAATTTTATCCACCTAGCAACGCATTCTTTTAAAATGCCGTAATTGATATTTTTGACCAAATGCTGTAGCCTTTTTTTTTTTTTTTGTTCTTTTACAACAACCATTACAAATCTTTTAACATTGAGCAATTTTTCAACTGAACGACTCGATCTTAGATTTCGGTATACCTGTGGCCTTGCGAAGTTTGTCTGCAGTGCCAAAACCAGCATAGTGTTCAGGATTGAAATAGATTTTCTTCAGTGCGTTCATAGTTGTTCCCTGATATTTTGTAAGCAGCAACGCATTCTTTTAAAATGCCGTAATTGATATTTTTGACCAAATGCTGTAGTCTTTTTTTTTTTTTTTTTTTTTTTTTTTTGTTCTTTACAACAACCATTACAAATCTTTTAACATTGAGCAATTTTTCAACTGAACGACTCGATCTTAGATTTCGGTATACCTGTGGCCTTGCGAAGTTTGTCTGCAGTGCCAAAACCAGCATAGTGTTCAGGATTGAAATAGATTTTCTTCAGTGCGTTCATAGTTGTTCCCTGATATTTTGTAAGCTCTACTCTGATGAATTTTCATCACTAGAAATGCCACGTTCAGTCATATTTTCTCTTGGTCTGAGAAAAGATTATGTGTGTTACTGGCCTTTTTATTCTAATTCAGACCAGTAAGAAGGTTCTGAAAACCCCATATTCCCTTGGGTCACTCTGTATTTACAACGATTAATAGTCTCACAAAGTCAATCCGGTAACTTCCCAAAATTTTATCCACCTAGCTGCGTTCATAGTTGTTCCCTGATATTTTGTAAGCTCTACTCTGATGAATTTTCATCACTAGAAATGCCACGTTCAGTCATATTTTCTCTTGGTCTGAGAAAAGATTATGTGTGTTACTGGCCTTTTTATTCTAATTCAGACCAGAAACTTTCAAAATGACTTGTGGTATGACATTGAGTGCAAAAAATCAGATCTCTTTTCAAAGCATTCACTGAAATTCATATTTGAGTATCGTAAAACAGCACTGTCAGTTAATTCACTGCAGGAATTGAACGCCATATGACTCTAGATCCGGTAGATGTTCCATCACTTAGCGGCTTGACTGATTGCTGAACTGGCACAGAATCATCCAGTGTGTAGGCGATGTGACCCTTTCTCAACAATACAGTAATCTTGGACTTTTGCTACCGGATCTATTAGCTAGACAATTTCCATGTGGTAATTGGTTCCTATGGTTCCTACTGAAGACTTCATCCACTATTGGTATCTTGTGGTTCGATGAGAATAAGTGATACCTACCCACTCAGCAACAAGCCAAGCCACTGCGATGTCTTTGTATGTTGTCCATGCTGTCGCTAATTGCAATTCTTGCACCATTGCATGAATAATGCTCGCTTTGTATCGCGTTTTGACGCGGATGTTCTGAGTCAAGAAAATCCGTCAAGCCATCTGTGTGTTTTGAAGTATATTGTTTGCACATATATTCTGTGCTTGACTCACTGTGTTGCAACTTTAAAAATCGTTTATGAATTACAGTAACTCCCCTAACAAAGCAATTTGTAATATGCCAACATCACATCCAAGGCCAGGTCTCCCTAGGACTATTATAGTTTATTATTATCACATCACATCATATTTGTGACAAAAAACTGTGTTGTTTTCTTAATTTTTATCGCAAAAGTCACTCTATTTTGAGTTTAGGAGGCAAGTAGGTTACTACTACACCACTAGCACCAATTTACAGTTTTTGTAATCAGTGATGATATTATTATTTTCAATACTACAAAAACTTCACTTTAGACACAGAAAATAGTTTGTATAAATATATTTTTTATTTAAATTAAATAAAATGTGACGAGAGTATACATTTTTACCGTTATATCTTATCTTTATTAGCCTGCTGATAATGTTTTTGAGAAATTAACAACAAAACTGCAAACATTGTAATTTAATATATTTTCTTGAACAAACTGAATTACAATAATCCTTTAGAATGTTTAATGTGTCAGGTAGTAATTAACAATTCGTGACATTAGATTTCGGAGTCAAAGCTGATTTAAAACAAACTAAAAACTATTAATATCAAAATATTTTAAACAAAAACATACCTTCCGAAGGAAGCCATACTTAGGATTTTTACGCCCGAAAAAAAAAAGAAATCCATTCATCATGGCCGGGATCGAACCCTCTATTTTGAGTTTAGGAGGCAAGTAGGTTACTACTACACCACTAGCACCAATTTACAGTTTTTTTGTAATCAGTGATGATATTATTATTTTCAATACTACAAAACTTTTTTCCTGCTTGTTTAAATGACAACGTATTAAAGAAAAATAAAACTAATTAAATGTAAAGGCATTGTGCATACACGCTAAAGCAGTGGATTTTATACTTTAGCATTCGTTTTTCTCTGAAGTTTGTTATTTGAACTCTCATCGTTCTCCCCGCCAACTCTTCGTATGTGTCTTTTTAAAAATAATATTTTATTGTTCAAAGTAAATATTAACAACAGTTTCATTGCACACATTTAAATGGGAGTAAGTTTTCTGAAATATGTATGTTTTATGTTGTTTTCAGAAAAATCCACATTGCTTTAACTGTTTATTAATAGTCCGCATGACTGAACATTTTATATACAGAGGGTGTCAAAAATGTATGCACACTTTCACAGTAGATATCTATTTAATATATTTCAAAGTTGGACCGAAAAACAACAGTAATGTATAGTATGATGTTCTGTAAATAGAATGAAGCCAAGATTATCTCGTATGATATTCTGTAAACAGATGTGACTCGCATTACGTTGTTACAACAAAATGGAACCAAGATTATCGTTTGAACAGCGGAAAGTGGTTTTGGAAAACCGAGAATGTTGAAGTTCCAAGCCAATGGAGACGTGTGTACAGAACGGAACCGTCAACGCGATAACAATTGCACACATTCAAGACAAATTTGAGATTCATGGTACCGTATGCGATGTTCACTAGGGCAGATCTGGAGACCTCGCACAGCAACAACCCCCGCGTCCTCGGCTATGATTTTGAACACCCACCGCAGAAATCTACAAAGCAATGTGTACGTGAGACTGTTGCCTAACGGAACAGCGCCCAATGCAGCTAGCCAGCGTATAAAAATAAAACGAAGCTCAAGCTCAATGAGGATCGCTGCAGGATGAGTCGACATAGTATCGTATTTCTACCTTAGTATGACACTTGTAAAATATATATCGCGTATATATGTGATCTTAGGGTAAGATTTTTTCATCAAATCTAGAGAAATTTTCCCGCAGAAGTGTCATTATTTTAATGTTTCATAAAGGCTAGTTCAATAACCTTCAATACCTGACTACTGAGTTTAATGAAAAGAGATGTCAATAATTTTAATTTATTTGGTTTGCAAGGTAATTAATCACAGATCAAACTGCACAATAAAATATATGCAGTGATAGTGATTTAAAATGCTATTTAGTTGCAGAAGATGGAAACATAAAATTATAAAACATACATAAACAACAACACACGTTTAAAATATATGAACTTAAAGTAGCAGCAGCAGCAGCATGAAAAACTTTTAAAACACCAACAGATGTTAATTTAGAATGAGAAATCAAATTAAAGATGGAAACATAAAATTATAAAACATACATAAACAACAACACACGTGAAAATATATGAACTTAAAGTAGCAGCAGCAGCAGCATGAAAAACTTAAAACACCAACAGATGTTAATTTAGAATGAGAAATCAAATTAAACCATAATAAAGGCAAAACGATTGAAAAAAAAAAAAACACAAACTGAGAAACAGAGAAATTTAGGGATATGGAATTAGGAGAGAGAAAAAGTTATATAAACACACCTACATATACACTGTGTTCCGGAATTGACGTGCCTTTTGTTATACCCTCATGAACTTTCATGGCATGCATAACATATTGGTTGCACATGCAGGGGTTTTGGGGATGAACAAAGTTACACGTTAGGTGTATTTTTAAAATTTTCTTTAACTTTCCTATTACCGAATAAATTACAAAACTAGTATTTAATGTTACACAGTTATTAATGTACGTTTATTTTACTCTCTACTTTGGTACCTAAATTAATTACGATATATTTGATCTATTAGTGATTCTGAATTTCTAAATTTAACGTTAGTTAGTGAAACAAAGGCAACACTTTGCAAAGAAAACACGAGTGTATGTACAAAGTATCTAACACGTTCTCAGTAGTCAGGTATTGAAGGTTGTTGAAGTAGCCTTTTATGGCGCTATTGTATGGCCAATTCCGGAAAATTATACGGCGATTCTGGAACATAATGTGTATGTATATATATAAACTTGGCCCCCGAAATACTTTGGAATAATATAGAAGAAAAATTACTCGAAAAGTTAATAAAAACACAAAAAATATTCACTCTGACTTGACAATTTACACTTAGTGCAGGTTCACGTAGAACACCAGAAAGTTTTGTGAAAAAATGGTAGTAGACAAGAAAGTAAATCTCAAAAGAAACATTAAAATAATGACACTTCTGCGGGAAAATTTCTCTAGATTTGATGAAAAAATCTTACCCTAAGATCACATATATACGCGATATATATTTTACAAGTGTCATACTAAGGTAGAAATACGATACTATGTCGACTCATCCTGCAGCGATCCTCATTGAGCTTGAGCTTCGTTTTATTTTTATACGCTGGCTAGCTGCATTGGGCGCTGTTCCGTTAGGCAACAGTCTCACGTACACATTGCTTTGTAGATTTCTGCGGTGGGTGTTCAAAATCATAGCCGAGGACGCGGGGGTTGTTGCTGTGCGAGGTCTCCAGATCTGCCCTAGTGAACATCGCATACGGTACCATGAATCTCAAATTTGTCTTGAATGTGTGCAATTGTTATCGCGTTGACGGTTCCGTTCTGTACACACGTCTCCATTGGCTTGGAACTTCAACATTCTCGGTTTTCCAAAACCACTTTCCGCTGTTCAAACGATAATCTTGGTTCCATTTTGTTGTAACAACGTAATGCGAGTCACATCTGTTTACAGAATATCATACGAGATAATCTTGGCTTCATTCTATTTACAGAACATCATACTATACATTACTGTTGTTTTTCGGTCCAACTTTGAAATATATTAAATAGATATCTACTGTGAAAGTGTGCATACATTTTTGACACCCTCTGTATATAAAATGTTCAGTCATGCGGACTATTAATAAACAGTTAAAGCAATGTGGATTTTTCTGAAAACAACATAAAACATACATATTTCAGAAAACTTACTCCCATTTAAATGTGTGCAATGAAACTGTTGTTAATATTTACTTTGAACAATAAAATATTATTTTTAAAAAGACACATACGAAGAGTTGGCGGGGAGAACGATGAGAGTTCAAATAACAAACTTCAGAGAAAAACGAATGCTAAAGTATAAAATCCACTGCTTTAGCGTGTATGCACAATGCCTTTACATTTAATTAGTTTTATTTTTCTTTAATACGTTGTCATTTAAACAAGCAGGAAAAAAGTTTTGTAGTATTGAAAATAATAATATCATCACTGATTACAAAAAAACTGTAAATTGGTGCTAGTGGTGTAGTAGTAACCTACTTGCCTCCTAAACTCAAAATAGAGGGTTCGATCCCGGTCATGATGAATGGATTTCTTTTTTTTTTTCGGGCGTAAAAATCCTAAGTATGGCTTCCTTCGGAAGGTATGTTTTTGTTTAAAATATTTTGATATTAATAGTTTTTAGTTTGTTTTAAATCAGCTTTGACTCCGAAATCTAATGTCACGAATTGTTAATTACTACCTGACACATTAAACATTCTAAAGGATTATTGTAATTCAGTTTGTTCAAGAAAATATATTAAATTACAATGTTTGCAGTTTTGTTGTTAATTTCTCAAAAACATTATCAGCAGGCTAATAAAGATAAGATATAACGGTAAAAATGTATACTCTCGTCACATTTTATTTAATTTAAATAAAAAATATATTTATACAAACTATTTTCTGTGTCTAAAGTGAAGTTTTTGTAGTATTGAAAATAATAATATCATCACTGATTACAAAAACTGTAAATTGGTGCTAGTGGTGTAGTAGTAACCTACTTGCCTCCTAAACTCAAAATAGAGTGACTTTTGCGATAAAAATTAAGAAAACAACACAGTTTTTTGTCACAAATATGATGTGATGTGATAATAATAAACTATAATAGTCCTAGGGAGACCTGGCCTTGGATGTGATGTTGGCATATTACAAATTGCTTTGTTAGGGGAGTTACTGTAATTCATAAACGATTTTTAAAGTTGCAACACAGTGAGTCAAGCACAGAATATATGTGCAAACAATATACTTCAAAACACACAGATGGCTTGACGGATTTTCTTGACTCAGAACATCCGCGTCAAAACGCGATACAAAGCGAGCATTATTCATGCAATGGTGCAAGAATTGCAATTAGCGACAGCATGGACAACATACAAAGACATCGCAGTGGCTTGGCTTGTTGCTGAGTGGGTAGGTATCACTTATTCTCATCGAACCACAAGATACCAATAGTGGATGAAGTCTTCAGTAGGAACCATAGGAACCAATTACCACATGGAAATTGTCTAGCTAATAGATCCGGTAGCAAAAGTCCAAGATTACTGTATTGTTGAGAAAGGGTCACATCGCCTACACACTGGATGATTCTGTGCCAGTTCAGCAATCAGTCAAGCCGCTAAGTGATGGAACATCTACCGGATCTAGAGTCATATGGCGTTCAATTCCTGCAGTGAATTAACTGACAGTGCTGTTTTACGATACTCAAATATGAATTTCAGTGAATGCTTTGAAAAGAGATCTGATTTTTTGCACTCAATGTCATACCACAAGTCATTTTGAAAGTTTCTGGTCTGAATTAGAATAAAAAGGCCAGTAACACACATAATCTTTTCTCAGACCAAGAGAAAATATGACTGAACGTGGCATTTCTAGTGATGAAAATTCATCAGAGTAGAGCTTACAAAATATCAGGGAACAACTATGAACGCAGCTAGGTGGATAAAATTTTGGGAAGTTACCGGATTGACTTTGTGAGACTATTAATCGTTGTAAATACAGAGTGACCCAAGGGAATATGGGGTTTTCAGAACCTTCTTACTGGTCTGAATTAGAATAAAAAGGCCAGTAACACACATAATCTTTTCTCAGACCAAGAGAAAATATGACTGAACGTGGCATTTCTAGTGATGAAAATTCATCAGAGTAGAGCTTACAAAATATCAGGGAACAACTATGAACGCACTGAAGAAAATCTATTTCAATCCTGAACACTATGCTGGTTTTGGCACTGCAGACAAACTTCGCAAGGCCACAGGTATACCGAAATCTAAGATCGAGTCGTTCAGTTGAAAAATTGCTCAATGTTAAAAGATTTGTAATGGTTGTTGTAAAGAACAAAAAAAAAAAAAAAAAAAAAAAAAAAAGGCTACAGCATTTGGTCAAAAATATCAATTACGGCATTTTAAAAGAATGCGTTGCTGCTTACAAAATATCAGGGAACAACTATGAACGCACTGAAGAAAATCTATTTCAATCCTGAACACTATGCTGGTTTTGGCACTGCAGACAAACTTCGCAAGGCCACAGGTATACCGAAATCTAAGATCGAGTCGTTCAGTTGAAAAATTGCTCAATGTTAAAAGATTTGTAATGGTTGTTGTAAAAGAACAAAAAAAAAAAAAAAAGGCTACAGCATTTGGTCAAAAATATCAATTACGGCATTTTAAAAGAATGCGTTGCTAGGTGGATAAAATTTTGGGAAGTTACCGGATTGACTTTGTGAGACTATTAATCGTTGTAAATACAGAGTGACCCAAGGGAATATGGGGTTTTCAGAACCTTCTTACTGGTCTGAATTAGAATAAAAAGGCCAGTAACACACATAATCTTTTCTCAGACCAAATGCTCGGGTAATTCTGTAAATTTTCTCGGAGAGATATCGAAGTAGCAAAGCTGTGAGAAGCTATGAAGTACGTGTGCTATTTATGTACCGCTCATAAACACATCGTTGCGGAATGTGTCCGGAATTTCATTGCTGCATACATGAGAAACCGGCGCTGAACGCATACAGCTTGCCTTTGGTGCAGAAGTGAACAGAGGAACATCAACGTCGTCACAGGTTTCACACACCACCCCGTTCTCATTGGTTGTGTGGCACTTTCGACTCTGTAACAGAATCAACGGAATGAACTGAGGTGGAATGGGAGGTTTCTACGGCGCATGCATAACCCTACAGCCAATCGTCGTACAAATGGTGGGGGAAGGTATATTCATTTTTTAATCTTCCATCGGGCTCGGGTACGCGGTGGGAGTTTGCTAGAAGAAGAAAAAAGAATCCCCTTGTTTTTTACTTTTTTTCTGTCACTGTGTGAGAAAATACAGAGTTTTGTTAAAAAGAATATATACAATCGAATTTATAAGAAAAGAAATCACCCATGAGGTCGGTTTTAGAAATGTGTGCGGAGGGAGTTTTTGCTAGAAGAAAAGATGCCCCGAATTCTTTTTTAAAAACACGCATGAAAAAGAACAAAAGCAAACGTATACAGGTTTTGTTTCCTTGTGAAAATAATAGATTTTTAGAAATACAGAGAGAGCCAACGTGTTAGTAAGAAAAAAGAACTTTTAAAATACCCACATATTGTTTTTGACTTTCTAACCCTGTGTGAGAAAAATACAGAGTTTTTGTTAAAAAGAATACATACAAACGAATAAGAAACCACACATTGAAGAAGAAAAGATGCCCCCCCGAATATAAACACGCATGAACAAAGAAGAAACTTTTAGTTGGCTCTGTAAAAGAAAAACCCACACATATTGTTTTTGACTTTTCTAACCCTGTGTGAGAAAATACAGAGTTTTTGTTAAAAAGAATATATACAAACGAATAAGAAACCGCCCATTGAAGACCGAATTCACGCAAAAGCATTGTGCGGGGGCGAACAAAGCGAGGGGACAAGCGCTCGAGCGGCGAGAGCGAGCGGTGGGGGGAGCGAGCAGTGGCGAACTGCCAACGCAGTGGCGGAAGGGCTCTCCATTTTTTTTACAACGTAATTAATTGATCACACACACTTTTTTCGGAGATTTAAATCCAACACTCGATCAAACAGAGATTTTCCTATCGCTTAATCAAACAGAAATTTTGATATCAATTCAAATTGAGATTTTGATATCAACACCCCACCCCCACAACACCCACACCCCCACCACCACCACCCCCACCACCACCACCCCCACCACCACCACCACCACCACCTCCCACCACCACCACCTCCCACCACCACCACCACAACCCCACCCCCACCTCCCACCACTTTTGATATCACCCCCCACCCCTTTTGATATCACTTTTATATTAAAATCACGCGAGGAGGGATATATACTACTAGTGCCTAAGGGCATAAGCCCCAGAGCTCAGAAATTTGTTTCGGCACATTGAAAGCATTTAATTGGGAACAACGAGTTTACATTCCAGCTTTAGAGTTATTTTTATAGTTCGATAAAAGCTTTAAAGGGTAGAAGGTTTCCATGTGAAAAGATATGAAAGCACCAGTGCACTGTGGTCATATATGGAAACAAATGCATTCTTTTCTGACGGCTTTATGAAGTTAGTAGGAAGCTGGAAAAACATATCGGAAAGCAGGGAAATTATGTAGAAAAATGTACCGCAAAGCAGGGAAATTATGTACTAAATTACGAATGATTTTGTTTGCTAAAACATTAATAAGTACAGAAAACTATGTCTCTCCTCTTATTTACATTATCTTCCTAACGTGTCGCTGACTTAAAACCGGTATTTCTCAAAATGTTTGAATCAATAAATAAAAATTTATATTTACATTATAATAGTAATAAAATAGCACACTTTTTATTGATTCATGCACTGCAAACATGAATTATATCCGTGTGCGGTTCAAACTTCCAATTGCAGTTGACATAGTAGTTAGTATGCAGTTAGACTCCTATAACTCAACCGGAACGGCAGGAGGAAATCAAACCTAAATACCAAAAATATTTTAAGAAAGTTCCAGATTATTGTTCATACAAAATCAGTTGAAACAAACGAATGATTACTTCATGCACAGCATACGTTCAGCTGTTCTTCATCGATAATTAAACTTTCCTTGAATTAACAGGTTATGTGAAATTGATATTTCGAAACATTTACGAAAATATAGCCACTGCCGTACTTACAATGAAGATTTGCGGATTACTTGCATCGCTTTTTGGAATGTTTATTGGAATGTGGGCCGTAGTACAAATGGTATGTTTTAATACTTACTAGCTTTTAATTTATTGCACAGATTATTTTTTTATTTGTTTTTTAAAGGACGCTCTTTAACCTCTCAAGTCATCAGCGTCCCATTCTATTCAGGGCGTGAAACGGCCGACAAATTTTGCTCAGAGGCCTCTTCTTTCAGGCTTGAGGTTCTTTTTCGTGCCGTAAATGTACAACAAGGGACCCACGGCTTTACTTCCCTTCCGAAGGATTCATACTTTGGATTTTTACGCCCGAAAAAATCCATCGATCCTGGTCAGGTTCGAACCCGCGACCTTGGTTTTAGAAGGCAAGTATGGTTACTACTACACCACCAGTTTGAATTATACATAGAGGATGTGTTTTTTGAGAAAACGCTGGGCATCCTGCATATTAATACTGTTATTATGAAACAGTGCACATTTACAATAAATGTTTTAAACGATTTGATTTCATTGATTATACCTTTTACACAACCTTGTGCAGCTCCAATAGTATATTTATTTGTTGCCTTCATTTAAAAAAAAAAATGTTCTGGTGGATTGTCTGCACGAGAAAACATTCGAAAACTTTCTATCCCCCGCGATCCCCATTTATCGCCGGTATTTTGCAACATTTATCTATGCAGTAAACCTAAGCATAGATAAAATACGAAAGCATGTCAGTGCGGTATTCAGTTTAGAAAGCATTTTTAATATTCGAAGAACAGATAGGGTGCCGTCTCTGGTATTGCTTTGTTGTCAGCCACAAAGGAATAAAATTCTTCAGCTTTCAAAAAAAAAAAAAAAAAAAAAAAAAAAAAAAACCAGCATAGAGGTAAGACTGGCTATTTTTAATATTACATAAGGTAACAATGCATACATATATGTGTACATATAGCAAAATATGTAGGCTTCTGCCATAGGTATATACATCAATATCAGTAAGTCTGTAATTGGAGAAAGCAGATATCAATGAAATTTCTTACGATACCGCATTTTGCTGTGGCTGGAAAACAAACAGCAATATTCAGTTGTATGTGCTTATCTCTTATTTTATTTTCTTTTTGGACAAAGTATGCGGTTTAGTTCACCAATAACAGATAGGTGGCTATGCTATGGCTACTGTTTCAAAACAAAATGTAAATACGTTTCGAGATTTTCATACGGTAAATGAAAACACCAAAGATGAGGTTGGAAAACCACATGCGAAGCAACTTATCTTTTAATAAATAAACAAACCTAACAAACTGTATATTCAACAGCACTGTAGAACTAACAGTAGGGAAAAATCGAAAGAATAAGGGCATGATTTGTGATGTACTGGTACTTCGGTCATGCAAGTAGAAAAATGAGCATTTAAGAAACTGTTGCCAAAATACTTATCTTCGTGTAAAAAATATTAATATTCCTATGAACACATTTTGCCAAACACACATTTATTGCACATCATCAGTTTAGAAGAGCCTATCATCAGAGATAAAAATGCTTTGTATCTTTGCACAATTTGATAGGAAAATAAATAGAGTTTTATTGACAATGCTGATTGTCATATTTAGATGCATTCATCTCAAATACAGAAAACGCATGTTTTATTTAATTTCAAGTATTCCATACTACCTGCGTAATTGCCATTAAGACTAAACCTATACTCACTTGCTACCTAAACTGCGTTTTTTGTATCCCATTAAAATAGTGTATAATACACAGGTTGGTTGTAATGCTGGTCACAGTATTTATTATACTATCATGTGTTATGTTTGCATTTTGGCATAAACAAAGAAAATAAAATTGGAAGAGTATGGAGAGTGAGAAATACCCCAGAACAATTTTATATTTATTTATGATTGTTGTTTGGAAAAGAAATCATACAAGTACCGTAAGAAAGAATTTCTCCGTCGAGAAGTGCAATTTTCAATTGAACTAAATTTAATCCCAAGAAGTTTACATCGACAAGAAACCGAGGCCCCCCCAAGAGAAGAGTTTTTTTTAACATAGAAGGAACTTGATAAAGTAGGCTATCGATTACAAAATTTTCTGGAAAGCGTTTGTCACGACTAGCAACTTGGTGTAGCTCTTTCGCTGAATCGTCAACCGCATAAATTGCTGCTGTACCTGAAACAAAATATCCGGAGACAGTTTGCAATATTCGGGACGATAAGAGTCTCAGCATGTCTCACAATGAAGGAGAGCATCTACTTACTGCTAATAATCTCGAAAGAAACGAAAATGTGCAACATGATCTACCTCGGGGGATGGCAAAGCCGTTACGCAGTTAACTTCCCACCAGCAAAATCAATTGCTGACGCTTGGAGGAAGAAGGTTATTGTTCAACAATTAATTTTTGTTTATAAAAGAATGAGTATATCAAATCTTAAAGAAAAAAGATAATAAGTAATTATATAATTATTTACATTTGCAACAGGAGTGCAGTTTCTTCACTCTTATGGCCATTTATAAGTATGTTTGTAATATTTACAGAATAGAGGATGTACCCAGACATTATGTATAACATATGCAAACTTGTTTTATAGTACATTATGTAGCTAAATGTTTTTCAAAGCAGATATTTTCTTACCTAAATAAGGAAACTGGATATATGAAAGCATGATTAATGTGCATATTTGTATAATTACGTGGGTGAAATATAGTTTTCACCTTCATAATCATGGATGGGAAGAAATATGAATTTAGGTATATCAACAAACATGGCTGTCTGTGAGCAAAAATTTATCGGTCGTTTTACCTTAATTGAATGAGACGATGAGAGGATGTTAAGAATCGTCCTTAAATAAACCAAATAAATAACAAACGCGACTAAAATTATTTTTTAATTTCACATTCTCCAAACAGTCTTTATTTCGGATCCAATTTTCCAAATGACTTCATGCAGTAAAAACTTACAGGAAAAAAGAAAATCCGTCAGAGTAACAATTGATTGATTTGATTTATTTAGGGATGCTCTTTAACATCTCAGGTCATCAGCGTCCATTGAAACGAGGGCGTGAAACAGCCGATAAATTTTGCTCAGAGATCTCTTTTTTCAGGCTTGAGGTTCTTTCGTGCCGTAAATGTACGGCACAGGACCCATGGCTTTACTTCCCTTTCGAAGGAAGCCATACCTAAGATTTTTACGCCCGAAAATATCCATCGATCCTGGCCGGGATCGAACCCGCGATCTTGGATTTAGAAGGCAAGTATGGTTACCACTACACCACCAAGATCGACCCAATACTTGATGTCTACAGTGAGAAACTGTAGCTAATGCCTCTTTAAGTTAATCCTGTCTTCTGTTTTCATGTTTTAATCATTGCACTGCAGGTGAATGTCTCAAAGAGGTTTTGAATTGATGGTCACTGCTTTTTAGGCCGTGTACACACATTTCCGCCGAGTGATGTTTCTTCTACCGTAGCCTCTGTGTCGTTTGTTTCTTCTGTAGTTTCTTCAGAGCTGCAAATACACTTGGATAATGCATTTCGACTGAGAATTTGAATTGGTTAGGCTAGCCCTCACTAACATTATTCGTGAAATGGTCATTTGATAACGTTGTTTGATACAAATTGGAGTGTGTATTGGAGTTCTGGCTCGTCGCTTGCCTCTTACCCGTTGACCAGAAATGTAATTTATGACAAAAGAGTCCAAAACTGGTAGAATGGCATCTGGTGCATGCTCTCACAGTTCAAGTAATCGAATTCGTTTATTGATATAAAATTGAAAGCTTGAAGCATATGTAAATAGATTTTAATATTTCTATTTTCGGGATCATGTAACGTTGTTGGAAACATTCTATTTGCATCTCAAATCTTTATAGGATTTGAGATAAAAATATATATTCTCGCCACATTCAGTCTCACTGCAGAATATTTATAATGCCTTTCTTGAAATCACACATTATTGCTTCTGGGTACACGACGTTTTTATGGAATCTGGGACTACATTTAATGTTTCCCAGAGAGATTTTTGTGCTTACTACTGCGCATTAAGCACATGCATAATGGGAAGATATAAAGTTTCATAGTTGCGAGAAAGTTCTTCAATAAGCCTATTATTAACTGTAAATATATTGTAACTCACTTTGGAAGTTTCATCGAGGAACCAGATATGGCTTCTAAATAGTCGTTCTAATGTTTGACGTGTTACACGATTCCCAGCATCTCCAAATTCATCAAAGTAGCCAAACAGAAGCTCTTACCTTGAAAAGTATTTAAAATCTTTTTGAGATATCCTGAAACTCAGTCAGGTACTTAGTTTAACTGGTAGATCTTTCCCTTCTTATAGTTTTGTTCATAATTTCAGGTATAGATAAAGGTGCCCAAGTCCTTGAAGAAACTCCATGCAACTGATTTACTTCCGAATGTCCATCTGCTATACGTTTCCATTTAGCTTAATCAATTTCCTCTTCAACCTCTTTTCTGTTAGGTACACCAGAGTGTGGAGTGTCCATGACTTATACTATACTCTTGTACTATCGCTTACCCGAGAGCTCGTGTTGCATTCTCTGTCTTAGTTTCTTCCATTTCTAATAAGTTTCTCCTTTTCTTCCATTTATAATTTTATAATAAATATATCCATTCAATAACAATTTGCTGCCTCTTTTCCCAATGTTGTAAAAGTCGGTTTGTTGTCCGTTTCGACTTTTTCCTCACTGTGTCAACTTTACTGGTAAATTTAAATTCTAATTTTCAAATACATATAAACATCAACATAATTATATTATCTTATGCTTCCAGAGAGAATTACCAAAATATTTTCAGCAATGCTTTTAATCATTAACAAATACACTATCTGGAGAGTGGATTTTGGAAAATGTAAGTTCGGGACCATGGATACTGAAAGATGGGTTCAGAATAATTGATTCGGAAAAATGTCCAAAATATAAAAAAGCCTTCGGGATTTTGGATTCAGGAAATTGATCCATAAAACTGGTCGGGAACGTTTAAAAATAAATGCTAAGATATAACATTTTCATTCCGATTGTTGTTTATTTAACGTTGCTATATTTTTCCTCTCTGTATTTAATTTATATTCTGTTGGTTTTTAAAAGTAGGTAAGTTTCTATATCCCACATGCTCATAATTGATAACTTATTTTGTGAAGTTTTTTTTGGTAATTTTTTTATTAAATGTATCAATGCACTTTGTGGTTTTAGTGCACATAGAATGTAAATTTTAATTCCTCATTGCTTTGATTAGGTTTATTAACAGTATTATTATACAAAATGAGATATACAGAATGTTTTCGTATGTATACAGAGCAGTGCACGATGGCTAAACATCAGTACTATAGTAGAAATATACTCTAAGTGGCTTCTGAAATTAAATTTTACAGACAGTACAGAAATATTTACGCTGCAACAAGAAAAAATACTTAATAGTAGGAGTCAAATCTGGAGAATCAAATGTCTCTTTTTCAAAAACTTGCAGATTCTGCCAAAGGCCTAACAACACAAATTTTATAATAAACTTCCTTTTATATGATAGAGAAAACAATGTAATTAATAAAGTAGTAGATAGTATATATATATATATAGTTGCCAATAATGATTTCCATAATATTATACTAAACATTTCATCTCATCAAAAAGGATTTAATCATGTGGCAATAAAATATTCAATATGAATGTGTATGTGTGCGGACACAAAGGAATTAAAAAAAAACACTACCTAATCTGGGGAAAATTGAAAAAGGATCTGCAGTTCCTTGGGTAAAAGCCTTACAGGAATCGTTACACATCTTCCATTGTTCCTGTTACCACTTTTTGAAATTAAAATATGGTATAAGCTAGTTAATGTTTTTATAATTTACATAAATATTATCAACTTTGACTTATGTTAAGGTTGAAAGTTTTGCATCTTTCTGTCCAATTTGTCCCATAAAGAAGATTAACTTTTGCCGGTTTTTGTGATTTTGTTTACTGCAAATTAAGTTTGTGACTGTCGCTCTGAATTGAATGCTTTTGTTGCTAATTTTATTATTTTTTGTGCTTCTTCTGCAACAGTAGGGTTAGAATAACTCCTATCTGGGATCTAAGAAAGTACACAGTGTTGTTAATATTCTGCTGAGTATGCCATTCTTGAAATGTAGAGCGATTTGCTCATTTAAAAATTCTAATACAGAGAGCACAAAAGCATTGAACTTCTATTTTAACATGGTTTTTCATACTTAAACCAACATGTGTAATGTGTTTGGACTCACTCCCAGTATATATTTTTCTCCATTTAACTGTTGGGTTATTTCTTCAAATGGTTTCATTATTGAGCACTTCAGTACAGGTTTCCCATTCCTCCTCTGATAGTTTAGGGAATTTATTACAGCTCAATGTTATTGTTACTCTTAGTATGTTCTTCAGTTCTACAAAATGACTGAACGTGTGGAATACGGTTCCATTATGTGATACATCTTGAATAAACTTGTTAGGAACATGTTTCAATTTCTCAGTTTCAACATTCCGGTGTTCATCACTGAGGTCCCCCCCCCCTCCGCTTTTTAATTTTTCCACCTATTTACACATTCTCTGCTATCCTACGAGTGTTTTGATATTGTAACAGTCTTTGGTTGGCAAATTTATTACATTTCATATGTGCAACAATATTTTTCACTTTTTCATACAATGAATTTATAGTTTTTAGTGCCTCTTGAGCAATTAAAAACGAGATAAAGGTCAAATCGCTTCCACTTAAGACCTTTTTCAGAGTAGTTTTTACATTTGTGGTGTTGTCTGTAGAATCTATTTAGATAAAATTGTCCATACCGGTATTTTATATCTGCAGCCCAGTTATTATTAAAGCTCGCTTTAGTATTGTTCAACCGTCTTCGTTAGTTCGAAAGCAAACGCTAGGCGTTTTCCCGCCAGATAGCGCCACAGTACTGCTACTTATGAAACAATTTCGTGATATTCAATTTCAAATTAGCTGTTGCGTTTTATCGCCCCCCCCCCCACTACACAATCGTAACCGGTCGGCTTTCATCGATACGATTCGCAGCTTTCCTTTCGGGAGGACTGTGCAATCTGTAACGTCAAGTTTCAAAAAGTAGGTCATTAACCATTTCTAAACTGTTAGCAATAAAACACTGCCAAAAAAAAAAAAAAGTTCACCATATGACGAAATAGAAGAAATGCTAAAGTATGACAAAAATAAGAACCAAACTTAACACAAACAAAATATATGCGCTAGGATGTTATTAGCATACTTAATACTACGTTTTTTATATCAAGTGTAAATAAAGTAAACATTATTTCCTGTTCAGTTTTTGCCCACAAATTGCAATGGTATGTATATCATATGCATAAACATGAAATAAAACTTCAGTAAATCTAGATTTTTATTTTCTCTATGCAATGCAACATTATATAAATACATTTTGTAAATAGGCACACCTATACAACCTTTAATAGTTCATATCTATTATTATACTTCTATACATATACAGTAATAATCAGAAAGACAAGTAAATTGAAATATTTTTTGTATGTGAGCCCTAACTCAAGGAAAACTATGAAAGCACACCAATCACAATATATTCAAGAAATATAGCTCATATAGGGTACTACAAGGCAACAATAGACACCAAGGATAAATGAATGAATAGATTTTAACGCCCGTTTTTGCTACAGAAGCACCATAGACGATGGACACTCGATACCAAGGATACATTATTTCATTAATTGCCCATTTGAAAAGGATAAGTAAAAACGCATTATTGGCATAAAACACATTTGCTTATTAAGGGCCAAAGAAGAGATGAAACTGGAAATGAAAGGGATCTTTGGATTGCAAAACCCCCAATTTTGATAAATTTGGATGTCAGTTTGACAATCTGCTTCATTACACATTTAACAATTAGTTTTTAAAAGAAATCATTAAACGGAATTTAATGTGAATAATTGGAGCTAATTAAAGACTTCTTGCTAACCATAATGCGTAATTCAACCAACACAGATCTATTAACACTTTCCCATTTTAATTTTAATTGGTTTCTTGCAGTAGAAAGCACTAATCTAACTCCTAATGTTATTTTGAGCAAATGTATAAATGTGCTTTTTCTTTGCATGAGGGCATGAAATATACTTTATTAAAATATACGTTATTTATGGGTATCTTCAACACTACAATGTAAGTTAAATAAACGGGTGACTAATGCATTTTGTATAATTTGCTGCATTTAAGATTTATAACTTTTTTCCGGGTCCAAAGATTGAAACATATTTTAACTTTTATAATTTTATATTATTTGCAATATATACAATTAAAATGCAAGCAAGCCTTAAGATAATATGCTTTTTTCTGTATTTTCAGATTTAATAACAATATAACCTAACCTCAATTTTAATATTGGTTATCTTTAACAGAAGTAAAATCGCTGTGCATAAAACACATTAAAACATTTGAAAATTAGCGTCACCGCATTAGTTTTAGTACAAATATTGAAACATTTGGAAAGCACAATAAACTCTTACAACATGCAATTAAATTCTAAATGCATTTAATTTATTGTAACTGTGATTGCAACTTTAATCTCGCGTTCTACCGCGTACGTAACAGTACTTGAAACAGTTATTTTGAAACTGTTGGACCTTGCAACAGTGACAGTTGCAACCGTTTCACGAAAAGAACTGCCGTTTGGGGACTGAGGATTTCGGCTTTCTCCGCCGACGTTCAAGACTTAGGACTGAGCAAATTGTAGAGTTGTTTTTTTTTAACAACTCTTTTATGCTTGGCACTTTGACAACTGATATTTCAATGTTTAATTTATCCTCGAGTATCTTCTCTTTTCTTATACATCTTTTACGGAAATATCATCAAGAGTGACTGCCTACATTCACTGCTTCATATGTTGTTTCAGTTTTTCCGTTTCAACGCAAACTAGTTTCCCATTCCGGTGTTCATCACTGATTTTTCTTTTGCTTTTAAATTTTTCCACCTATTTACACACTATCTGCTATTAAGTAACTATGTTCATATTTTTTATTCTTAATTGTACTGTAGATGTCACAGTAATGAAAAATGTCACTGTCTGTGACAATATTATCACTCTTAGTTTTCCTTTCATGATGGAATGACCATCTTGTAGGAACATAATACTCATAATTGTCACCAGTCCTAAGAGACTAAGAAATATTTATTGCTCCAAATAAGATTTTCTGTTGTGCACTTTTTGAACTTTTATTGAAACCGTTTTTGATATTTATGGTCATGCAAAATTGATAACATTAATATTAGCTTAAGTATCTCAAAGCAGTATACTTTAATGTGCTTTTCTTTAGTGGATACATGCATATTTAAAATGCTTATATGCTGCGTGTAATCGCGTACACTTTCTTTCTCTCTCTCTCTCTCTCTCTCTCTCTCTCTCTCTCTCTTTCTACAAGTTATATGCTCTTCATGTAACACGCAGTCTATAAAAAGTACTTCTCTTCGCCTTATATTTTCCATAACACCCAACATCGAGTGCAGTTCTTTTTTTGCTTTATATTATCGATTTCGTAAATCAAATATTTTCCTGACAAGGGTTTATGATCCGCAGCATAAACTATCTAGCTTCAGTTCTGTGACTGGAATCTCTCTTCAGATTTTAATATCCCTTTTAATTTTTGCTCAAGTAACTACTTCTAAACTGACTTTTCATTTTTTCAACCATTTCGAATTGCTTTAATTCTTCATGTAATAACGACATTTTCATATACAACATATCTTTGTGAGCTTTTTTATTTGTTTTTTTTTTTCCGCTCTCTCTAATAATCATATCCTTTTCCAACTCCAACCGTTTAATGTTGAATTCATATTTCATCTGTAAAGCTCTAAATTTGCTGCCATTTATGAGATGGGACTTGAGTTTCTTTTATTAAATGCATTTCAATTTTAAAATGTTTTGTTTTATTTGACTTGGCCGATTATACTTTTCTGTCGAATTTTAATTTTAACTGGAAGCAAATTAAAAAAAGAATACAATGGAAATGAGAACGCTACCTTTATGTATATGTTTTCATTTTTTCTATTTGATATATTTATTCTATAACATCTTTTATGTAACGTTAATAGTTTTCTTTTAAGTAAAACTGAAGTATGTTACATACACAGACGACAGAAGTTGAGGGCGGGCAGGTCAGTGGCATGTGAAGGGTCATTAGTCAAATCCGAAGTCGAAGGCTAACGCAAACAAATATTTCAACTAGGGAATGGATTAAACACTTTAAAGCAGTTTTTGAAAGAGAAGAATTCGGGACACTGGTGCAAGTGTAACGTACACTAATAGGGTGATAAATGCCCCCTGTATTAGACCGATCAGAGGTCATACAATTGCCAAAAAGTTATAAAAAACGGGAAGGCAGAGGGTATAGAAGGCTTGTCTGTTCAATTCTTTAAGAATACTTTGCAATTTAGAAATTTGGTATATGTGTGTATAGTAAACACCAATAAACTATTTGAAGGAGAATACACACACGCGTGGAAAACAGCCATTATCCAACCACTGTACAAGGGAAAAGTAGTAACAATACACCAGGAAACTAAACAGGGATCTCATTATTGTCTGTGTTTGGAAAAATGTACAACAGAGTTTTGTACAAAATAATTAAATTTTGGGCTAAAGTGCGTGATAAAAACATCAATTTCAAGCTGGTTTTAAGAGAATTTTTCAACCGTTGACAATGTCTTTGTTTTGAAAACTTTAATTAATGAGAACCTAAGAAATTAAAGAGGGAAGCTATACAGTATTTTTGGAATTTTAAAATGGCGTTAGATACTGTAGAACGAAGTGCTTTATGGGAAAATGTAAGGCGTAAAGGGCTTTCTGAGAAAATGGTCAACGCTCTCATGTCAATGTATAAGGAAGTCAAATTTTTATTAACACTGATCGATATAACAGATCTGAGTCAACAAAGCGCAGCGGGGAATTAAACAGGGTTGTATATTAATAATCGTTATCCATTAATTTGTTTACTGATGATATCGTTAATGCAATGATGAATGAAGATATTGATGCACTGGTAATTGAAGATCAATAAATACTTATTCTTTTATACGCCGACGATATGGTAATTCTCTCTAGGATGGTAAAAGGCCTGAAAAAGGGCTAAATGCACTGCAAAATTATTGTATACAGTGGGGTATGCAAGTAAATGTATTTAAAACTGAAACTTTCACCTATAAAAATGGCTATGTTTACGACAAGCTGAAAAAATGGACATTGGGGAGAAGTAATCCAGACCGTTAGACAATTTGATTATTTTGGAATAAGATTTGACATGAATGGAAAATGGAATAAACACCACAGTTTTTGCCAAGCACAAGAGAAGCGGTCAACTCTGAGGTACTGAGACTGCTAGCTCGAATACGGATATGCCAGTCAAAACATTAAAAACTATGTATGAGGCAATGGTTAGTTCTCATTGTTATATGGAAGCGGGCTTTGGGGATGGGATAAAATAGAGGGTCTAAATAAATTACAATGTGATTTCTAGAAACGGATTCTAGGGGTAGAGAGAGAGGCACATCGAACTTCGGTGTACTACGAGAGGTGGGATGCTGGGAAGATACAATCTACAGAAACATAAATGCAATTACATACTGACTAAGAATTATTAAAGGACAACAACAACCCTGAGGGTAATATGCTACCGGCACCAATTAAACAACATGCATTATCTAAAATGGTGGGCGGCGGTGGTACAATGAGAATTGTCAAAAATCGGTTTAAACTTTATTTAGCAAAGGGGTATTGCTACGATGTAATGAAAAAGTCGAAATACGCCTGCCTGTCATAAACCGGCAGGAAAGAGGGGCGCGATGCATGCAGATGTCATCTTAGACATGCAGAGCGAAATGAAAGCTAGATGGAGTATAGAGATCTGTATAATGGAGCTAGGCATAAAACAGAGGTCGGGAACAACATGGCTTAGACTGGGAGGCTGAAAGTTGATGAGTAAGATAGATGAATTTGTCCATTAAACTAGAACCGGAAGACTGGGTGCACATTTTAACTAAGTGTACACAAACCGAAGATGGTAGTCATTTTTGACTTCTAGTAGGGGGAGCCTGGCATGTTCGAACTTTATTGTAAATAGACAAGACTGACTGAACTTGGGCAATGTTAAATGAAATAAGTAGACAAGATATTTCTATAAACATTGTACATAAGTTATACGGTAAATTATTGTATGTGCGCGCTTGCGCGTTATTATTAATGTTGTTGTCTTCTTTTGTTGGCATTAACTTCAGAAATGAAGTATTTTACAATAGCATAACGGTCTTGCGACTGTAATATGCAATATATATTCCTATTTTAATTGGAATTATAAATACTACCACTACCACTAGTACTACCACTACTACCCAAAATATTCTTCTTGAGAATGTTCCGCTACTTTTATTTTCAAGCAAAAATAGTCATCTAATACTCTTATGCCGCATTATAATGGTTCTCCATAGTAAATATTTCTATCGGAACCATTTTTGTATTCGCCACCTACACTGCCAAGGTTGGAGAAGAGGAAATTAATACATCGGTGAATGAAATTAATTTTCATCAAAATTTACAGAGATGTTCCTGTAGGTCTCCATAGTTTCTGTTTTATGATTTCCCAGGAGGTTCTTTACATATTTTGGGGATAATTCCCATGCAACTGCTTCGTTCTCAATCAAACTGTTCAGTTTTACTTTCATTCAACCGAGTCTTACAAACAAAAAATGCTCTTTTTCCTCTAAACCCCACTAATGATATGCAAAACTTATTTCAGACATGGAAATACTTGACTGGTACGATTCGTCACCCTGGTGATTTTTAGATGCATAGTTCAAACATAAACGTTCTCATAAAATTCTAGTGGTTGATTTTCTACAATCTTCTTTCAAAAGAGAGGATTTATCTCTCTGACCATTGCGCTTTTTAAATATTGTGCTTTCTTTCTTTCTTTCTGCTGTTCCACACATAGTGAAATAAAGGAACTAGTTGTAGTCCAAGCAGTAATATCACAAATATATTTATAATAATTTATATTATTTAATATAGGGGTCATGCTTCGTGTACCTAATAAACAAGTCGCAATGATGGAAATTTATTTGCATTCTAAAAAGAGACGTTTTCAAACGTATGGTAGTGGAATTTATAAAATGTCTTCATTCTTTAGAATTATTTTGTTTTCCAAAAGTCTGCTATAAAGAATCTACAATAAAAAATAATAATGCCGGAAGAAGTGATGCTCAAATTGATGTCATCTCTCTCGAAAAATATACATATTAAAATAACATACCTTGTTCTAAACTTTTCCATCCTTTCAATCTTGACAACAATATGATTCGCTGCTTGTTTTAACAGATTAAAATTAGGAATTATATAATTTAATTTTAACAAGAAATTGAAGAGTCATAAAATAGTTTTTTTAGAAAAATCTCGATTACTTTCTTCACTATCAGTAGCTATGTCAGACTCTTCTTCTTGTTCCGCACTTTACAGCCTTCGGCAGGGCTCGACTGTGAGCATAAACGTTTTGACTGGAGAATATCAGAATGTGCTATGTCTTTGTTATTATTCTGTTAACTAATGTAGCAGGCTGCAAAAAGATTTTTTGGTTCTCTCCTAACCATATGGTATAATTATAATTTCAAAACGACTGTCGTATATCGTAAAATAGAAAGATTGAATACGGTATTTTTCCTAATAGATGATAGAGTGAGATGAGCTCTAGTTAGCGGTATGTTCAGCCTGTTGCATACACATTAGGTCTAATGTGTAATGTCTAAAGTAATCTATTGATTACTTTGTGCACGCTTTAAATTGATCCCACACTCAGTGTTCTAGAAGCTGAGTGGAGGTATATAAAATACCACTTAGGCAATGGAACACCTGTGTTCGAGCCAAGCTCATCATGCGTCATCGTTCTTATTATACAAGAACCGTGTGCCGCAAAATAGAAGTATCACGGATACATATTGTAATGCTGCCAGGTCATCTATTTTGTTATCAAGGTCACGACTCCAGTTTCTCTGCTAGTTGTGGGGCTACAAACTATGCACAGTGTTCATGTGAACGATATTGCGCTCTTGAAGAAGAGAAGATGCTCAATCTGTTAAGAAGTACATGCTTAGTAGTGAGTGACAAGAACTGCTGTATCGACTAATGAAGGCGTAGGGCAGCAAAGGGAAGCCACTTTGTATTGAATTAAATAGATTTAAAATGTTAAGTTGATCTGTTATTTAGTGTATACTCGTAGACCCAAGATCGCGGGTTCAATTCCGGACAGGGTCGATGGATGTTTTTCTGGAATAGAAATCCTAAGTATGGCTTCCTCCGGAAGGAAAGTAAAGCCATGTCGTAGATTAAACCCCCTCAAGACTGAAAGTAGGGGCCTCTGAGCAAAATTTATAGGCCGTTTCAGGCCCTGAATTGAATAGGACGCTGATGGTATGAGCTTTAAAGTACACCCGTATATAAAACAAATCAATAACAAATTTAGTATGTACTTGAAATGTTTGATGTCAATGGTTATTCAATATATAGTTTTAATACCTTAAAACACACTATATGCATGAAAAACTAAACTTCAAGTGAAAGAATTTTATTATCGAAACATAAAGTTAAGGACGATTATGCTATTGTGTCTTTGTTATTTTAGGAAATTTAACGACAGAAACTGAAACCTCATAAAATGTCTGAAAAATTAAACTCTATTTAAGTTTACGTTTATTATTCCTTATTTTCATCTTTTCTTTCTTTTGAACCATGTTAGGTCAGTGTTTCTATTTGTTATATTTTTCTATATTTGGTTTCTAACTGTGAAGATCAACTATCGGGCTAATCACTCACACCAGTACAAATCGACAGAGCGTCATTCAGTATATAATCATATTGCGTAAACGTACCATGCAATACAGATTTGCTTCAGTTTAGCGTTCGAGTGAAGCCCTGAAGGCTAGAATATTGCTACGGAAATATTTAATGAGGTACGATATTAATTATGAAACAAAACAATAAATCTATCACGAGAGTTTTATGCGAAGAAAAACTGCATTCAACTAGGGTACTTTAGAACCTATGAAGATAATCGAAATATTAACATATTTAATAAACATATATTACACAGCAATCCTTGGTCTAGTGGTTAGCATTGCTGACTGCTGGCCGGAAGAACCCGGGTTTGATTCCCGGTACTTGTTTAGGGCTTTTTCTAAGTTAGAGGGGTCTGGAACAACGCGATCCACCCAGCCTCTTGTGGAGATGCCTGATGGAGAGGTGGCTTCTTCGGTGTTAAAAACCTTGTGATACAGAAACCCCCTGCAGCATTGAAGTCAAACCTGAATGCATGAGAAGCTTTGCAGTAAACTTTAAAGTGACTGCCATTAACATCGAGACATGTCTGCACGCGTTCCAACACACTGGGAATTATTATTTCAATGTCTCAATTTCCTTGCAGTTTTACGAGAGTCTGTAGCTTATTTCTTTCATCATATCCCATAGGAAGCTTAGGTCATTAGTGGCCACATTTCTTGAATAATGAAACTAAATTCTATCATTTAAACAATTCAGCCATGCTCTGGAGGTGTTGCAGGTGCCCTCTTCTTCTGAAAATGGTCAGTACGGTGAACCTTCTCATGGAACTCCAGGGAGATTTTAATGTTATTCGTTATAAAGGGGAGAACAATTGAATGAGCTAATAAGTAACGATTCAACAGGGCGCATATTTTCCTTTTTGAAAAGGCGTAACATGGGAACTGGAGCAAGAACTCAGGAGCCTCGACTTGAAATCAATTATAAGTATCTTTTGTTCTTGGGAGATTTCAATTCCTGCATTTTTCAGTTCGTTGTTATATTATTGAGCAACCCCCCTTCCCCAACCCTTGCCATTTCTTCGGACAGTTTTAAATAAGAACTTCTATATGGAGAAGTGCAGTTTGATTTTCACCTCCTCCATTTCATCCGGCAGTTTATGATATCGTGGACCTTCAAGAGCAATCCCGTGGTTTCAGTCCTTCACCAGATGTTATAATGAGGATTTTACAGGTTTTTTAGAGACTCAATCTCTCCAGTTAATTTGCCGTGACACTCCTCTATCCTGTATACGAGGACAATAAAGGCGCGCTGTTGCATTGTGTACTCTACTGCAGCGTTTAGAGGGGAGAAACAGAACATGAGAAGCAGCGAAATTATGTTTAATTCTGCTTAGTAATCATTATAGAGTAGGTGCCAACATTAATCATCTCAGTAGAAATTCTCCAACAACAGTTCAAATGCCATTAACTTATTATATTTTCAATCATTCACTTTAGCAGAATGTAGAATAGGAGAATTTTCTTCGAGGGCTATTTTAACAAAGTGCTTATGTCAGCCACTGCGAGCCCCTTTCTCTGGCATGAAATTATAACCTGTGTGACTACAAATACACTCTTTAATGTGCAAAAATTGCACTCATTCTGAAATTTACATTCTACTTATTACATATTCTCCATAAAACTAGCTCCTTAATATAAAATTGTTAAAATACTTGATTAAAAGTACGTTGCACTTAATTATTTCAATAAGAATTCTGTACTTCTTTTTTCAGACATTATTTGGAATATTTTATTTTATAAAAGCGTTGTCACTAAGTGAACACCTTCCAATCATAGATGCGAACGGTTATCAAACAGCTGACGAGTTCTTCAACATTATGGATCAGGAATACCACAAGGTAAATTAACAACAGAGAAACACGTTACAATTTGGCGAAAAGTGTGTAACGTTATTTACTGAATATAATGACATTATACTAGTAACAAACATATATACAAGGCACCGACTTCCCTCATTCTTTTCACTACTTAATTGCGGGCACGTTCAAGGTCAGTTACTAATTCTTAAAGCCATTGTCAAATACTGACGTTTTTCAAACCGTATTTTGTGAAGCCCATATACCTGCTACCTGTTCATACTGTTATGTTTAATGTGTGTTATATCTGTTCCTTTAAATACTTTCGGCACGGCAAGAAGATATTTGCAATCTAATTGATACTGTGTTAATAAGTATAGTACCCTTGTTGTACACTAATTCTGACAGATATTTTCAAAGATATGCAGACTTTATAAATAAAATTAAATACACTTCTTCATAACGCGAAAAGTCTTATTGAAGCGCTTTGATTTGGCTTGGCATTTACTTTTCTTAAGATGCTAAAGAGAAACATTTATCCTTGAATGAAATTTATAAAATAATATTTATATTTACAAAGAAAATATAAGGATTTAATAAACAACATTGAAACGGAAAGTAAATCATGTCAGACCCATAATTTGACACCTGAAATTTTCTGGAAATTAGTAGTGGTATCTTATGCGTTTCCTAAGTTCAGCAATAGAAGGCAACAGGCACAAGAACACTTTTTCACCCTAACGCCATTTTTATTTCAAAACTAATTTATGGGTTTATCTATTTATGAACAAACAATTTGAGCGGATCAAAATAAAGAATTGATTCTTCCATACTGATTTTCATTGTTTAAAAGGAATGACTGTGGAATTTGAATAGTAACCAAGAACTCGACTCTTGTATTGTTACTGGCTGCTGAAACTGAACGTTTGCGATCATCACCGAACTACGGAAAAAGTTTTTTGCTGCAGAAGACCGGCCAATGTAAATATATAATACAGAGAAAATTTTTCTTCACTAGGATTTTATGAACTGGTATTCTTCATGACATATATTGATAAATAAAGCATTGCAAATATCGTCTGTATGCAGATTTACATGCACTTTTGTCCTAACAAGATTAATTACTAATTCCCTTTATTGAAAGAAACTTAGTGCAATACTATTACTGGCGCATAATTTGAATTAAAATAAATTAGGTAATTCGCAAGCAGCATTAACGGCGCATCATCGGCTATTTAGTACTTTCACATAAATCTGTGTCTCATACAATGACATGATTGAATATTAGTATGGACAGTGATGTAAATTGGAAAATTCAGCTGGCTCATACCGGAATAAAGTATTTTCGTAAAACATGTCATACGGCACATTTTTTTCCCTTTACTCAAAAATTACTGCAATTTTAAACTTTATAAAAAAGAATTCACTGCATGTTTTTATTAGGTACTTCACACAGGTTCTTCGAAACCTGTTTATGTACAGGTTTATAATTTGTTATTCCAAAAATTCCGGATATTATAATTTAAAATTAAGCATAATAATTATTTTGTCACCTTAACTTAAGTTTCACTATTTATTTGTGTATGTGAGTAGTACCACTACCACTACACACGTGAGCTATAGTAATGCTTGGATGCGAGTTACTAATGTAGAGCTATTACCCACTTTAGTCACATGTACGCAGTTCTTCAGTTCCCCCCATAAAAAGAAAGCTGGATATTATTATTAGCGACCTTATCTAGCATTAGCATTAGTAGGAGTAACTTTATTGTTACAAAATTCTATAAATATATTTCACGAATAGATCGTAGGTAGTGAATGCTTAAGTGTGATAAACATTAGAATTTAAAACAAATAATACAAATAAAACAACAATTATTAACAGTAATAAATAAATTAACATTAAAATGAAAAGAATGATATTTACAGACCCTCGTATAAATGGAAACTTATTACATTGTTTATAACTACACTAGTTATTGCGTTCTAACGAGAAAAAAAAATTGCTTCTAGCCTCGCGCACTTTGGTTAATAAAATGCCCATATTCAACCTATTAGTGTGGTTCGCAAACAGGTCCCATCATGCCAATCGTCCTCTAATTACCTTAACACACCTTTCTCAGATGTTTCCAGTGCGTACATTTTTCCAGAATATGTACCCCTTTCCCATTCCCTCCACAAAATGGGAAGATTCTCCTACCAGAGCTATCCGTTATTTTTAGCCTCCCAACTTCCTAGTTTAAACCAGGTCATTCTTGATCTCGCCCATTTTGAAGACAAGACTTCCGACTCTTTTGGGGAGGATTGAAATATTAATTCAAAAATGCAACAAGTATATTGCAATAAAAGGTAAATATATTGAAAAGTGACATATAGTTTTTGTCTTTATCATAGCTAGAAAATGGTTAGGCCGGAAACTTATGGACCTATACTCGTAATGTAATATTACGCATACATTGCACCCAGTGGTTTCCTTTAAAACAATGGCTTCGTTCCGAAACGGGTGTGGTTTGATAAGGAACATGTTTCCCAATGTAAGTGTTTTATTTCATATTACCAATAATGTTGGTAACAAGGAAATCAATCTTGTAGTGTCAGCAAAACGCGCGATTTCTCCTCTGAACGATCATATATACCTTTAACTCCAGGTTTCATTTGAGAAGTTAAAGGAGACTTGTATTCATTCTGCATCGATTTCCTGACTGCTAATATCCTCTAGCCTTGCTCTAACATTGTTCCATACGTTTTTATTATTTGCATTGCCAGTTGCCATATTGAAATCTATACAATGCAGCATATTGCAGCTAATTTCTCTAAGAGTATCCGTTTTTAGTGCTTGCGTTAGTTTGTAAGGATACAAACGAAGCTTTTCTGTATACACTTTGCTATTGTTTGCAGTACATTTAACATTCTTGATGCTTACTTCTGAGAAAACCTTCTCGATTTTCCTCATAAAATGCATGTTTACTCGGAAACACTAGACATATATCTCCAGACTGCGCTTCCAGTAGCTAGAAACTTGCAGAACAACGCCTTAACTGTTTTCACTTCAGATGGATCAGCTCCACAAACTTCGATCATTTTTTGCATTGTAACTGTAGTTCACTATCAGGTGCGCTCACTTCATATGACTGTGAATCTTCCTGGCGTAAAGAATGTAAACTTTATCTTGTGAACTGGAATTCTTTGAGTCACTGATTCGTCGGATATGAACAGAAATTTACCATTCTTTGTAATTTTTGTTAATATGACCGATTGAAATTTTGGAGGTTTGAAAGAGACGCCTTGTGTTTTGTAACATGATAGTAACGTGCAGTTCTGCGAGAGAAACTTTGTGCATATGAGTGAAGAATTTTGTCACGTTCATCATTTACATCAAAAGCTACTGCGGTTTATGGAAATGCGCTCATGTAGGGACGTGACATTTGGGTTAATTCCCTTTTCCCTAGAAAGTGATGTAATAGTCACCATGTATATGCGCGCAAATGTAACGTGTTCGTCACTAAAAAATTTTATACAGTATGTAAAGTATACACATTTCTGTTAATAATAATCTATCACGGTAAATTGGATGAATTGTTTGTTTCAATTACTTTTGCGACTATTGCAACATATTATTTGATGTCAATTGTTCAGGTTTTAATGACAGTCACCGGACAGTCAAGTGCCGGATTCTTAGGTTTTAAACCATTTTGTTCCTTACTAGCGAATTGTGACATTTTAACATAATTATCCGTTTATTCTATCATGGGAGTCATATAGTTGAATCTTATGAAACCTAAAATGGTTAAATAGGACATTCAAACCTAAAAATGGTTAAAGCTATTGTTTAAAAATATTAAATTAAAATTAATGATATTTACGATAAAAATACGTTTAAAACATTAACTAACAAGTGCATCTTGATGTACTTAACAAACCAAAGCATTTAATTTTGTAATACATTATTGTAATGTGTTAATAGTATTGTCGAAATTAACTTATTTTTAGAAGAAATCTGAACTTAATTTCGTAATACCATTGTTGTCACGTTCGAAGCCATTTTTCTCAAATAACTTTCGAATAGACGTCTTCTGTTTCTTTACTGTCAGTCACGTTCCATTAAAGAAAATTGTCGGATGTAGCTCTTATTTAGAAGCAAACTGAATGTATTAATGCGCTTACACTTCCAGTTTATTAACAGCTACAGCAAGATGCCAAAAGGAAAGGTTTGTAAAAATTGGTTGATTAGACAGTGGACTGGCAATAATCCCAATTTTACCACAGATGGAAAAATTATATTTTGCCAAGTATGCCAAAAGCAATTGAGCTGACAAAAATAACCTTTTCATATCGCCGCCAGGAAAGTTTTAAGTCATGGTTAAAAAATAACCTTTTCTTTAGCATAAAGAGTCTGCAGGGCATGTCGGCAGCATTGAGAGCTAACAGAGGATCCAGTTCCAACTACTGGCTCTTCAGAAGACAATTTTTATTCACGTTTATGTGAGGCGCTAGTGTCAGCAAATGAGCCATGCATCTGGTACAGAACCAGTATTCAACAAACTTCAAGACATCAGTGGCCGAAAGACGAATCAACCTTAAGAAAAATTATTTGCACCAGCTCTATGAGAAAAAGATTGAATTCATCAGAACAAAACTATAAAATTGTAACATCTGGCTTACAGCAGATGAGACGACCGATAGTTACGATTGCTTCATTGTTAATGTAGTGGTGGGTAACTTAGACCCCACAGAACTTGGTAAACCCTACCTCATATTATGCGAGACGGTGGAAAAAACGAACCATAGCACCATAGCCTGCACCATCAAACACGCTTTATGCATCCTATGATCATAAGAAAACCGTGATGAGAAAATTCTACTTTTTGTGATCGACAGTGTGGCCTACATGGTCAAGGCGGGAAAGAGATTGAAAAATTTCTACCCTAACATGCTGCATATCACCTGCACCTACACCGATTGGCTAAAGAGGCTAGAAACAATTTCCCAAGAATGAACATTATTTCATTCGTGAAGAAATCTTTATGAAAGCTTCCAGTCGCATTTAGATTTTCAAGAAAATGCTACCCCAAACATTTCTGCCACCAGAATCCACCATCCACTCACTGGGGTATTTGGCCGCCTACTATGAAGACATCAAAAGTTTTATAGACACATTTGAGTCAACGAAAGAGCCTGCACAGCGAAGGCTAAAACCATTCTTCAGAATAAGAACATCACGTCGCTTGCCTTTATTAAGACCAATACCAATACCAATACAATATTGATCTTTACCACTAAATTTATAGACATCCCTCAACTATATGTTTAGAAATGTTGTAAATAGAAAAGAAAAAGCTATCTAAGAACTAACTAATGTAAAATTCGTATTGAAATATAAATATACTGCTGAAAAAAAGATAACCGAGTCTGTCGCAGAAAAATCGAAACAAAATTCATGGAAAATTATTGCACCTTATTGACTTAATGATGATAGGAAGTGAGTAAGTATCTAAAAGAAACATTCCCTAAAACTGATTTGAATACCACTTATATTATTTTTAGGAAAAACTCGTTTTAATTTTGTAAAAATTAAAACAATGAGTTTTATACATTTCTGTTATATTGGAATAGCAACATGTTAAGAACTTGCTATATCAGATTCTCTACTGATGGAAAGCGAGTGTATTTTATCAGTTTCACTAAGTTTGTACATTTCAGTCTATCAAACATTTAACCCACATTGTGGACTCACATTTTACTCAAATCTTATTTTAATCTCCAACACAATAGATTTAGCAAGTTGTGTGCCAATTTTTACTTATTGCTCTATCGAGATGCAAGTTAATTACTAAGCCACAGATTCCTCCTAACTACCTATTTTAATCCTAAACGAAAAATGTAGTAGAGTTCAGGTATCCCTTTCGTGATATGTGGAGAAAAATATACGAGTCCTATTGTGGTTGTAAGTGCTCATTTTACCTGTAAGTTGTTATTTCCTTTATAACATCTAGTTTTGTTTAAATTTAATAACTAGAGACAGTTTATTCATACTCTCATTACGTGCCTCATCCATGAGCTTCTAAATAACAGGCAGCAAGTACCAAGAAATTGGGTAAGCTTCTAAGCTTGACCCCTAATCCATTATAAAAGCTTAGCCTCCTTCCTTATATTTATGCAAATGGTCTGGCAACAGCTAATAAGATCAATATGTCAATAAAGAGTGACGGATTACAGTTTGAAGTGGATCTTTTTGAGCGTCTATTGCATTAATTTCTGGTATATTTATGTTCAATGATGTAGACAAACCACGCTCCGCCTCCAGAATATAATTTCAGTTCTGAGTCTGAACAATAATAAAAGACAGATTTGATAAGCGTTCATGTGAACTGTTAAAATATAACAACTTTGTACTGTACATGAAAGCAAGTTGAACAATATATTATTCAAGTTATTGTTATTTTGAAGTGACAGAAGACGTGCATTTCGTGGTCTACTTTTTTCAGATAATATGAATGTACTTTCAGTTGGATCTTCCGAGTGACGAACCTCTTTTACCATTTAAATTATTTAATACATTGCACTGTATTACTCTAGAGGTTCATCAATATTGCAAAGATGATAAATGTTCCATAAAATAATATACAATCGGTGAGTCTGGAAATTAATATATGTCAATGTATTTGTATTAACATTTCCAAAATAATAAAATAAGAAAATTGTATTATTTGATAAAAATATAAAACTGGAAAATATTAAAATTGAGTATAGAGTATAAAAGATATTGTAGAGACTAAACTTTTTTCATTCCCAGTTTCTTGTTTTCATGAACAAGGAGACGTTCTTCCCTTGGCATGGCGGACTTCCGAGGCCGAGAGGCCCAAAAAGCACCGTTACATTGTCTCAGCACAGATGATAGTAAAGGTGCTATGCTTATGGACTCCCTTATGCCTAATGTTAAATAAAATAACCACACTATGGTCGCTATAGGGATCAAAGGGATACATTCACATGGCAGATCCCGGAATCGAACCCGGTCTCGAAACTTAATATATTGTATAGGTGAAGAGTATCGAGAGAATTTGTTACTGACCGACCTTTGGTTATAACTTAGATATTTGTTTAAAATTATCGAAAACTCTAAAAATATAATTATTATAACTTTTACGTACAGATTATCATTTGCAATCACCAAAGAGAGGAAAATGAGAACATGTTTTATTCTAAAACCTGTTGATGAATAAATATTATGCACTGCAATATTATTATTCTTTTGTGCAATATTGTTAATGCGTGAGAAGTATGATATGTTTTACTTGTTATTTTATTCTTTTGCTTTCTTCGCCAAATATGTACAAGGTGCTGACTGCCATATAGCAAATTCAAGGGACAGCAGTCGAGAGTGGGATAGAGAGCTAAGAAATGTATGATCTGCCCATATTAACCCGTTGCAGTAATACATTTGTGTCATGAATGTGCGTGGTAATTTAGTGATATTTGATTTTAATTCTACAATGCTGCACTTCAATATTATTTTACAAGCGAATTTTGTTGCTAAGTAATGGCGATATGAAGAACGTCTCAATTTTTTTCACGTTAGATGTTTGCTAACAGAATACTTAATCCATATATTTTAACATATTTATATTCAAATTACTTTTATATGAATGTGCTTTTAGTAAGGTAATATTATGCTGCAACGTGGCAAATCATTTACATGCGGATATAAAAGTTAAGAATGTTAGTGGGTGTTTCAATTTCCAAGTTGCTTACCTATCTGTACTATTTATATTGCCTAAACTTTGGCAACATAGTATTTACCCTTCAACTGTTGTTACAGAACGCATTGAAATGTTGGATTTCGGCTGCTGTCTACCTTTTGATGCTCATAGTTTCTGCCAGCCAGTTTTATTTGAACTGTAAATGGGATTCAAAATGAATTGCATATATACTCATACCTGAATAAAAAAATTATTTGAAAAAGCAACACAAATTAAGCCCTTGTACAGAAGATTGTAAAATACAGTTATCTCTATTTTTGTTCCCTCTTCCATTTTGTTGACATTGTTGTACATTTTTTTTAAAAATATAGCTACTGCAATAGTAACGCTATTTTAATTACTTAGGCAATGATAACATATCAATAATTAAAATGGCATAAAATATCAGATGCATTTATTTAATTTCATAATATGGAACTTAAATTATACCATTTATTTATTTTATTTTAGAACATTTTGTTAATTTTTACTAATAAACTATGGATTATAAACATATACAAATGTACAAAATAGAGTATAAATAAATTGACTGACTTTAGAAAACAAAATAAATTCTCATAGCAAAAAATAAGTTAACCATATTTATATCTTAGAGCAAAAAATTGGAAATTAAATGTTATAATTTCATAAGACATAAAACATTCTTCCTTACGAAGTGTATGAGGGAATGTCATAACACTGGCAGCATTTCTTCTTTGAATGGCTAATGTACATGCTCTATCTCAAATATTCAGTCTACCGAAGTCGCCTATTATTTTATCTCGATTTTGGTAGTCAGAATCTTAGTTTCCGAGCACTATGGACCCCTAGTCTACACAGAAAACGAATCCCTATTTGTAAAATGGTTTAAGTCGCATCTTTTTCGAAATTCATTTTATATATTATATTCCTACCATAGACACATTGTTTCATGATAAAATGCCTTTAAAATTCCAGTACAAGTGGTTAAACTCGTCTCTAAAATTTAGTAGTTCATGTTAGAAGGGCGGAAGTCTTGGCCTTCTGGCTATTTAATAAAAATGTTATTTGTTATTATATTCAAGATTCGTTAAACTACTAAAACAAAGTGATTAAATGGTGCGCAATAGTGCATTACTTTTTTTTTAATAATGTTTAACGCCTGGTTTTACTGTTGAGTCAACACAGGGAATGGACACATGATATGAGATGAAATGATAAATTGGGAATAGATATTTTTAAGGAGGGAAACGTTTCAGGCCTAAATTTAGGGCACTCCCCGGCATTTTCCATTTATGAGGACTGGAGCATTTTCCATTTATGAGGACTGGAAAAAACTACAGCCAGGGAGACAGTTCTGGTGGGAATCGAATCCCAGACCTCCCACTCATGAGCCCACGCCTTAACGACCTCGACCACCAGTGGCGATTGTGTTCATTGTTGACTTATTCACATGACACATTATCAGAGTTAACAGATTTTGTTCCAGATGAAGATAAAGATGGGAAAAGAAGAGGTAATCCTAGTGGATATAAAGGAAATGTAATTAAAACGGCTAGATTAATGGGCACAGAATATGGTAATCTTGCTAGGAAAGTTATTACAGCTAAAAGCACTGGGAATGGTTGTCGGTAAGTACAAAATATAAATAATATTAAATTTGGAGTTACTGTAGTTATCCAAGCATATATTGTAGTAATTATATCCAGATATTTATAGAAAAATTGATGTGATTCTAGGTGTAAGAATAAATGCTTTGATACTGTTATCTCGGAAAGAATCGGCAAGATAAGTTCAATAATTTTTATAACAACTATTCTTCAAAGGATGAACAGGACATATTTCTACAAAGTCACTGAAAATGTGAAGAAAGACCGCGAAATGATCCAGGGAAGCAAAGCAGAAAGAATTCATTCAAGTATCACTTAATGGTAGGCACAAAAATAACAGAGTAATGTTTAACTGCATTTCTTTCTATCCTAGCTGTGAGTGAGAAGCGCATTAAAAGACTGAAAGTAGTCAAACTTCAGGGAAAAATTCTTGTGGATGAACTTGGGAAACGTACCAGTTTCAAACTACCTCCCGATACTAAAATAAAGTTGTCATTATAATGGCAAGACAATTAAACACCTTAGCTCTGATTTTAATGTAAAGATAATGTAAAAGCTCTTCAAATAGAAGTTTCTAGATACTAAAGCAAGTATTTAAAGCATTTAAAAGATAAATTTACTCTAAACGTTGAATAGCTACAAATAGACTACCGGCTATGTCTGCAATGAGCTAAAATCTCCACATCTAAACGACACTGCAAAGTGTGTCAGAACTGCTAAATTAGTTTTATAGAATTGCGCACATTTGTCGAGGCCTAAACTATGGTCGATTCCTCCGAACACTTCATTCAAACGGGGCCTCTATATTTTTCATCTGCATCTACTTACATATCGGACGGGGTTTACCGGAGAAGAAATACTTTTATAGTGCCTTGCAACAAGACAGATGAAAAAGACGTTCTCTCCATTGCTTCCGATTATATGCAAAACATACCATGCTTAAAACTGTCAACGTTTTTTGTGTACATAATATAAAAGCAACTACAGCATTCATATATATTTATCATGAAGGCCAAGCGATAAAGAGCCCTGTGAGGTATGTTCTTCTTCACTATTTGAATTCTGTCACAACTCAGTGTGATGAGGAACGAAAACCACACGATCTCCAGATACAAACAGATTTCAGAAAATATAGCATTCGGTAATAGCTACTTAGACTGTGATCGAGTTTTTACTATTATCAAAAGATGCCTTAGCAAACATGACCGAATTTACACATTTCATCAACTCATTGAACTGATAATAAAGTAGTGTCTCCCTTAAAGTTGGTCGAAGTTGGTACAGCCAATCCTATAATATACAGCTTTAAGAATTGGTAGTAGCAATACTAAAGAAAACACCTGTATCTGTTGAACTTTTAAATAAGGATCGAGATAAAGTGTACTTTGAAATTACTAACTTTTACCATTTTGTTTACTATAATCAGCGTCAAGGACAGTTACTGCAAGATATTCATCCTTCGTCACATTCTCACATAACATTTAGCTCCTAAATTCAGTAGTATATCGCGAAGAGAAACCTCCATTGAACGAAGAAAAAGTCAATTATTTGAAAAAAAAAAAAAACTCTCCCATACATTGAAGTAGTAGATTGCCATCCCATGCAAACATCAAGGTTATCACGATGATCATAAGAATATTAAATTGGTATCAAACACAACATTTGTGAACGAGAAGTGGAAAGGCAAGTATCTTTCCAAGTATTACCAAGCCGTCAGTTTGGCAAAAACATAATCTTTTGTTACACGGAAAGGGCGGATGGGAGATCATGAATGCCTCGATTCTTTTTTTCGCAATAACCATGGTGACACTGAAACTAGGTATAAACGGTTAAAATATTATATATAACTAAGGAACATCGACTGTTGCACCCTCTAGGAAAAATTAAGCAAGCTTCTTCGTAAACAGGAAACGAAAAACAAGTTAATGATATATCTTTTCACGAAATAGATGATAACACCCCCATTTCTAGCCAGAAGCGCGAAAAGATCTACCAACTAGAAGGTTTTGTAACATAAATCGTAATGAATAGTCAAAGAATAGTGCTGTAGAATAATTAAAACAGTAGAATTAAGACCCAAGAAGCGTCATATGGACCGTCAGACTGTAGCCAAATAAAACTACCAGATTGAGACGAATCAAGGCAGTGTCAGTCCGAGTGGTAGTTGAGGTGTCGGAGTGGCAGCCAGTAGCTGTGAGAGTTGCAGTATTAGTGCTGCCCGCAATTTTGTCAGTGGATAGTGGGAGGAAGCCAGTTAATTTTGAAGGCATGTAAGTGAAAGTCCGATCAAGTGGAAGCTAAGTTGCTTTAGGGAAACGCATCGAAAAAACACAACTATTGTGCTTATATCATACGTTGACTTAACTTTTCCGTGAGTGATTTTCGCACCATTACAAACATTTAATAGAAATACGAGTTACCACAGTCGAAGTTCCTTACAGACAATTACCATTAAACAACTTTGATCCCCGAGTGTAAAAATGTAAAGCTCCTGTGTGAGCTAGATTCATTTTGTCTCCATTCACGTGACAAAAACCTGTTCAATTCCTCGACCCGAAATTTTTTACATTCCAAAAAGACGCTAGTTAGAAGTCTCATATAGCCGGAGCAGAAGAACCGAGAGCTCACAACGCAGTCTCATTTTCGAATCAGCGCGCGGAGAAGAGGACGAGAATTACACCAGGAAGACTTCCGCAATCACCATACTACCTCAAACTCGTCCAACCCAAAAATTTCCGAACGAGTGTAAAATAGGTAACCCAGAGAACAATCAATCACAAGTGTAAATACTTATTAATTAATTATCTTTCATCCTCTAAATTAATTAATCATCATCATTTCCTGTCGCAACATTATAGTTACAGATACATTGAAGAAGAAATAATAAATTTGATGCATCTTCCTTTTTCTTTTCTTCTTCCTTTTTGCATTTAATTGTCACCAATTGCTACAATTATATTACATCGTTTTTGTAATTAACGATAAAACCAAGTTGTACAATATTTGAAACATATTTATTAACCGATTACCAAAATAATATAATTTTTATTTGAGATTAACTTAAAAAGATGAAATAATGGAAATAATGCAGCAATAAGGCTTACACGCAGAAAAGAATTTACGGCACAAAACTTGATTGAAAGACAAATAGATGAATACGATTCTAAGTTTTAAATTATGTCAAAAACTGTATTCACCACCTAAGTGTTGGATTCAGGACCCAGAAATATTTTTTTTTTGTGGAAAAGGTATTTTTTATTCATTATTCGTAAATCAAGAAAATTAAGTTTCATTAAGGTGTATAGTGAAGCTAAGAGTGAATCAGTTATATTATGGTGTAAGGAAAAAAAAAAAAAAAAAAAAAGACAAATACTGAAATAATTGTGACTAGTTTCATTGAGATTTTGCATGCATTTAGTTGCAGATGCCTTTATTCAGTTTGGTATCTATGCGATACAATCGATAAACAGCGTTTCTTGTTATTATCAGAACCACAAAGCACTTGCATTGCAGTAGGAATGAAAACAGTGTTGAAGCGTTTTGTATGGGTCCCAGCAAATTATAAGACTTCATGGCGCCAAATTATGAAGCTGTTTAGTAGGCTCCGGCTATGTGCCCCAGGTTGGGTAACAGTTATGAAAGTCGGTCCTGGTGGTGTAGTGGTAACCATACGTGCCTTCTAAACCCAAGATCGCGGGTTCAAAACCGGCCAGGATGATGAATTTTTCGGGCGTAAAATTCTAAGTATGGCTTCCTTAGGAAGGAAAGTAAAGCCATGGGTCCCGTGTCGTACATTTACGGCACGAAAAAGAACCTTAAGCCTGAAAGAAGAGGCCTCTGAGCAAAATTTGACAGCCGTTTCACGCCCGAAATTGAATGGGCGCTGATGACCTGAGCTGTTAAAAACGTCCTTTAATAAAACTAATAACGAAAACAGTTATGAACTAGTTTGGTAGATTGATTATTGGTCGCTTAGGTGTTGTTGCCTAAGCTTCAATGACAATTTCTCAGGGTGAATTTGTTATTTTGTTGATCGGGATTAACCAGAACCTGGAGAGGAGTTCAACAGTGTAAATGAGCACGCGATACTATATAATATTTTTGTGGCTATGATTGTTAACCGATAATTAATTTCCTTTTTCATTACTAAAGCACGTGTTTGTAGTAATGATCCCAACTGTCTTGCACTTTGATAACATTCTGTGGGTTAAATAATTACGCTGCAACAGGCATATTTTGTTTAATAATTCTGTTTCATTGTTATAGGACAATGTAATTAAGTTTTTCAAGGTATCAGATCACTAACAGAGCTCAAATTAGAGTTTTCGTTTCATTTATTAGTGTAGTTTATGGGCTTGCTTTAACGACTTAGATGCCGTAGTACAAATTGTATTTTTCTCGGTTTACATGCAATACTAACATTTTGCTAATGTATAACAGCAATGCACATTTTTGGTGATTTCTATTGGTGACAAAGTTCACGGTAAATTGATGCATATAGTTGCATTCTAAGTTTGATTTTTAACCAAATGCTCGCAAGGTGTTTTATTTAAAATTGAACAATCCATTATAGGTATCTATAATGAGAAATACTTATTGCAATTTGCTGTAACTTCTATATTGCGTTGAAGATAACGTCACAGGCGTGTTATAACTTAATAAGTAACCAGAAGCATTTCTGGCAAACAACTTGGACACATCAACCATCTAGCAAATCACACGAAATAAAACAGAATTCAACAGCATATCAACTGTGGAAATTCAATCGTAAGGATCAAAT